>JAMPIV010007872.1:0-312297 GCA_024509875.1 Oreohelix idahoensis | reverse complement strand
GTATTTAAATTAACCGAGTCATACTGGTGCAATTCACTCAATAATGATTAAATCAACTATCAATTTGTATTCACAAATAACAAATTTAATAATCAATTATAAATTGGGTTAAAGTTAAAATAGGGTTTTTATGAAACAATGAAGCACTCTAATGTTTTCATCACTGATAGTGACTTTAAAGTGGCTATATTTAAAAAACGTACTTTTCCTCGGCCTGACAGTTATACCTAACTAGCCAGATGTTGATGACGATTTGTTATTGATGTTGAGCTACGCCACTCTTGGTTCTCAAGGGTGTTATTAACTGGTCCCGTAAATCGTCAAATTCTGTGGTAGTAGCACGCCCATGGCTGTAATACTGGAGGTAACTATTTCAATTATAAAGGCAAGCGTCTTCAAGACCCATCTGATGTAGCGCCAGAATAAGAGGAATAGGAAGGATCCACATTTTAAATATTGGAGCACCATGAGCGAGGAATTGGACTTATAAAGAAAATGGAAATGGTACACTGTATGCAAGGATAACCAGAAATAATATGGATAAATAGTAGTCAGAGTGCCAGGAACTTTGTCTTACGAGAATATTGTAGATTCCTCACGATCAATTGATTATTTTCTTCCTTTCTATGTCACATTTTTTTTGAGTGATGACCCCAAAATTTTTTTTTCATCTCATATTGTCAAAAGTTCTTACATCTCAGTTGATAGTTCCATAAATAATTGTTTGATGTGTTTTACATAAAGGTATTGCTAGATAAGGTACATAGGGAGTTACTAAGGATGAATTCTCAAGATAACAGGAGGACTAGAATAGATACAATGATATTGGAACACCATAAATGATACATTGGTGTTATGAAAAAAAAAAAGGAGACAAATATAAATTGTATACAAGGATGCCTCGAGAGTGACAACATGGATACATATTGTCAAGAGTATAAGCAGTTGTCTTAAAAGAGAAAATAAAGTAATACGGAACCCAATGTAGAAAATTCATGATGATTTGGAAACTATATTTTTCTTTTCCCTTCTATTTCATAATATGATAGTAACACATTCGTCTGTTGGTTGCTGAACAATGTGATGTTTGAAAATTGATGTATGGGAAGTCAAAGAAGATCTTTGAAGAATAAATATATATATAAAATAATATTTCTAGGAAAGAGTTCACAGAAAAATATACTGTATTGACAGAAAAGAAGGAATGATTAGAAATAACTGACTAATGGACAGGATCACCACCAGACGTACGGATATTGGAAACAAACATCACATATTTTGGAGAAAAAAAAATGTAATATAGAACATTTTCTACAGTGACGGACTTAGAACGAATTTATACACTTACCATTTAGAAAATGTCTATAACAAGGAAACATTCAGATAGATAAATAAGGATAAGCCATGAGGTTTTAATGCTTTTATTGTGAAAAATGATTACTTATAAAAATGATGCTGGTCGTATTATCGTCTGATACATATGCATATTATGTTTAGAGATGTTTTCTACATGTAATAATGAGCAAGTGGCTCATTCACTAGAAAAAAAAAAAAGAAGAAGAAGATGATGAGTACCCATGAAAACATCGGCTATTCTATGAAAGTGGATTGCCATTACCATAGGAATTAGAGATTTTGGACATTTCTTGGAATATTGCAGAGTACTTGGGAAATAGAATAAATAAGTACGCCAGGAAGAAAAAAAAAAAAAAAAAAGATTTTTTTTAGTACTTGCAGGCTTTTAATATGGAGCAAATAACAGTACAGAAAAGAGATAACACCCCTACCACATCCAAGAGAATGTAATCAACTATATTTTTGAATGAAATGTAATAGATTATGATAATCCAGCCAAGTTCTGCAAATAAGATAGTTTATTGTTCATTCCCCAGTGTTGCCACTCGTCACATTTTTTTAGTGATGACCTTATGAGTGTATCGCAGATTTTGTTGGGCAGTGTTGCCAATTTGTAAATTTGGTGAAAAATATTATGATGTGATGAATAAGTTACATTTTTTGAAGTTGATGTCCACTACTAGTTTTTTTTACATAGCAGACGACCTCATATAGACATAGGACCCCAGTATAGGAATTAGATTAAATTTTTTGGAAATATTTTTGGACTTAGAAAAAATTTTTGAACTTTAAATTTTTCTGAAAAATTTTTTTGAACTTAGAAATTTTTGGGGATGGATTTTTGTTATTGATAGTACTCAAATGTCTCCCTACGGGATACATTTGCGGAGCCCCGGGATCTATATGTGGCCGTGTACATAGTTGTTCCTTTGGAAACAGACTATATTCTTACAAGACAGAGGAAGCACAGACCACCCCATAATTTTATATTTTATGAGAAACAGAAAATAATAAATAGTGTCACATATTTAGGGTAGAGTCGCTTCTACACGCCATTTCTAATAATTGGGTGATTTCCCCTGACCAATCGGATAGCTCAGATTTACCCCGGGGAAAGTGGAACAACGACGCCATTTTGGCAGTAGAATGAAAGAGCGCAACTCAAGAGGTCGTATCTGGTCCAACTCTACATATTTCTTAGTTTGAGAAAATCAAACTTCAACATTTCTTATAAAATGTGTATTTCAGGACATTGAGTGGTTATATATATATATTTCTTACTGGCGTAAGTAGTGACAATCGTTAAATATGTATTTTGAATAGAGCTCCCAACCCTAGTCGCAGCAAAACTAGGCTCGAGGATTTGAGTCAATTTGCAAAAAAATGTCTTACACCTCAAACCATGTAGAGTAGAAAATATTCTTGTGTTGGAAAGCATTTAACTCAAGGAATGCTTATGACGATAAAGAAATCAAGGACAAATCTGAGGAGATGGGTAAATGTCGTCGAACCTAAAATAAGACTGTAACTTAAAAGAAGGAATACGGTGGAATGAGAAGGTTCGCCATATTTGACAATTGAGTAGGCCTACGAGACAAGGATGCAAAAAGGGATTTTTGCATCGATGAAAGCATCTGATGAGATGATAGAATTTTATTATACTTATTATTGTAAAAATGTTCTGAATTCCAGACTTTGTTGAAATTTTAAGTTTCATGCTGAAAGATATTAAAAGTTTTGCATGAAATCGAACGCTGTTGAAAAGGTGAATTACTACAGTTTTGAGATCTAGATAAGAAATCTATTCATTTCAATTAAATTCGCTACATCAACACCTAAGAGAAGAAAATCGAACCTGGTAACACAAATTTAAGAGAGAAATCTAAATCTCTGGTGATTAGGCCAGTTAAACATCTGCTCTGTGTAAAGTAAACTGAAAATACTGCATATACCGGCACTGCCACATGATGTAATATGGTGCCGTTCCAGTCCTAAGGAACACCTGCCCCGGTTACATAGCATAGACTGCTGGTAACTTGAACCACAGACGTTTACCTCAAACCTGTAACACAAACTGAGAGAAAATAAATGCCTCTTCTAAGTATAGGGTCTCCTGACATGAGAATCCGGCGCCTTCCGTTTCCATTCTACCACTTCATCTTCCTCAGAAACTTTACCCTCCTTGAGCATTAATGTTAAACCCAGTGAGTCGGATAAAAGTGCGTTTGGACAGCGGAAAACGATATTGCATTATTTAAACATGTTAGAATATACACATACATTTATTAAAATGTTATTATAATAATATGTACACTAGAATGGTATCATCATTCACTCTCTGCTCCACATGGAGCATGGGGCTACCTTTGTTTTTGGGTTCCTTGTGAGGAAACCTGCACAAAGATATTGTTACGCCTCTTTTTGCGCACCGCATTGCGTTCATGATTTTGAAATATCGCGGTGCTCAAATAGAACGTCGCTAGATTAAAATGACGTCAAATAATATAATTACGTAGATGCGCGTGCAGAGCAACGGCAGTTGACTTATGGCAGTGTCTTTAGCCGGAATGGCTGCGTGTGTGTGAGCTCCGACTAATATGTTTCATGTCCGCTGATATATCTACATGTGTACAAGAAATTACATTATATGAATGCCAGAGATGTGTGTCGGCCGACAGGAAAGTATTAGATTATTTATAGCCTGATTACGGACGATGATGTTCCTAAAGATTCATTCGCGGACTTAGGCAGACTTAGACTTTACAGACGGCTCAGTCTATCCGTTACTTCATGTACATTGATCGCCCAATGAAGATGGCCTGTTTTACAGATTATCATCATGAATCCTTCTATTAACGTGGCGCTGCATATTGTGGGAAATGTTATTAAATTACAAACATTATCAACAAGAGTGAGCTGCATTTATTTATAGAAATTGATGTGACAGTGATTAGGAATAGTGACAATTTGTTGTATAGTTATTTAACTGTGAAGAGTAGAAAGTTAATTGATACATATACAATGATCTTTATAAGTAGGTCACTATGGATGAGGACGAAATGGATCCTGATGATATGAGGCCTGTGTTAACTTATTTTTTTGAAGAAGGGAGAAATTTTCATGGATTAGAAGGCCCAGATCTTGAAGCACATGTGATAGACAGATTTTTGGTCAATGCGGAAAGAGCACTAAAATATTTTGCTGAGGAGAATTTCCATTCTGTTCCTCATCTAAGGATGGCTAAAGATTTAGCGGACTTACTGGTTATGGATCTTCGATTGTTTTCGTACAACTATATGGGTGTTGAGCGCGATCAGATATTGAAGAGTATACGTAAGATGGTGCGCAACGACAATTCTGATGATCGGAAAAAAGAGTTAACAAGTGAGGAACAAATAAAAGTCAACAAACAGAGTGCACTACAGGAAAGGGACAATTGTTTAAAAAGTACTGCTGAAGTAAGTAAGCTACATGAAACAGTCTCTAAACTTACAGGTGATTTATGTAAATTAAACTTGGAACTTGCTAGTATGCAAGCAAGTTGGGATTCAGAACTGTTGAAGGTCAAAGAGTTGAAAGCCCAGATGAAAGTTAACCAAGTTGAGGTGAAAAACCTTACACAAGAGATCCAACGAAGAAAAGAGATGTATGAAAAATTAAAAGCGGAAACCAATGAGCGAGAAAGATTATACATAGAGATGATACATGATGTATGTTTCGATAAACTTGAAGAGAAGAATACTGTATTTCCAGGGGAAGTTGATGAGCTAGCGAATAATAATAATGGTGAGATTGTAACAAAGTTAATAAAGCTAAATAAAGAACAGGATGGAAAAGAGACATTGGTAGAGTTAACGGCTGAGAAAGAAAAGGTGGCTAAGATTGAGAATTTAAATAAGAAACTTAGTGAGGAGATTTCTCATAAAAATATAACAGAAAATTGTTCGCCAACAAGGCACTAAAGCAAAGAGTCAGCCCTACACACTCTTTGCTAATACTTCCACTGATGTCAAACAGGGTAGAGGTAAATCCCCGCGTGGCAGATACAATTTCCCACGTACTGATGGCGTTTCTGCTAATGGTTGTGATTCTTGGCGTCAGACCATCAAAGAGAAATCGAGTGCAACAGCCAGTTCTGTTAATCACGAGAAAAAATGTGAGAAAGTACAGGTTAAAGCTGCTAAGATCAACCAGGTGTTTGCTATTGCTAATTCTGATAAATTTGTAAGAGGGAATAAACATAGTACTATTTTTTCCAGAAATGAAACCCACTATGGGCAGGATCATAAACATTCTAGAGGTCCAGTTACTTGTCAAACTCAGCACAGTCAGTTTGACAGAACGGGTAAACATATTCCCATAGGTGGAAAGAAGATCAGTGATAGTAAGAGATATAATCCCAAGATTAGACAGTACCAAGAGAATTTATCAAGTGGTAATTTTTATTCTCCAAGGAACTGTAAACAATTTGGTAGATTTCAACATTTTGATCCGAAGAATTCTGTAAATTATAGTAGAAATAACTATAACAAAGACTATCAATCTGGTAATGATTGTGCTGCTAAAAAGCAAGTCCTGTCTACTGGACATTTTTGTCAAAGGAAAGAGAGTAATCACAACGGTGCTAGCTTGATTCATAAAGATAACAATGGTCACAATAGAGGAAAGGGTTATATTTCCTATTGACATAATAAATCCCCAAATCCTGATTCACATCACCAGAGTGACTTTCCTCAACGAAAGCCTAAGATTTTTTATAAGCAAGGTGATAAAAATAATAATGGTCTATTGAATGATACTGCTTGTTCTAATTTTGATGTCGAGAGAGCATCTCGTTCGGTTAGGTATAAAACTTTATTGCAGAATACAGCAGTGATGACCTTCAGTTAGGGTCAAGTTGAGCCTAAGCATTCTGTGTTGTCTACTGTGTGTCAAGGGAAGAGTTGATGGCATCGTGAAGATACCACTACTTTACACAAGCCACAGGGCTGGGTAATTGTCAATTTGACTTCTACGTTTTTTCTCATTAAATTTCACCATTCATTAAAATGGAAATTTTCATTTATATATTTTGACAGAAGCGACTTTGCGACAAGAGTCAATGCTCCTGTGATATATTAGCGGTGAGAAAAGTAGGTCAACTTTGCGTCCGTGTGTTCGATCAAGCGTAACCTTTTCAGCGTCTCACTTAAGCATCTGAAGTGTTTACCTGTTGAGGGTCAAGAAATGTTGACAACAAAGCGGGAGATTTGCATCTGATTTTTTTTTAAATCAAGATAGTAAATATTTTATTTTGTATTTGTTAGTATAGTACATGATATGATCTTGTTTTAGAATAACATGTAATTTTATTGAAATATTTGATGCATCATTTGATTGCTATGATTTTTTGTTTCTATTGTTATTTATATTCCATTGTTGAACTTGCAGTTGGTTATTTTTTTTTTTTTTTTTTTAATAGCAGTGTTTGTTAGAATAGTTAGAATAGAATGCACAAACTCATTGGTTGTAATGGTACAATAATTACTTTTAGAAAATTCACGAGTATTCGTTATCCATTACTTAAATTTTTTCTCATGCTCTGATAGCATTAGATTGAAATTGTTATATTATATATTGAAATACATTAGGTTGAAATAAATAAAAATTTAAAGTTAGATAACTCTAAAACTAAGCTGAACATGATTGTCAGCCAGAAGTAATTTTAAGGTTAAATTGTCTGTATAGGTAGAATTAACAGCGATAGCTGATATTATTTTTTGATTCAAGAATTTGGAGATCTGGTTTAACACTTAGTTAACTTACATTATTTTGTTCTTAAATATTTACAAGCTTGTATGTAGATAATAGTGTGTTTTTCTCATGTGTTTTTATGTGACGTATTTTGTGACGAAAAAAAAAACTTACATTTGTTAATGTGCGTCTGTTTAGAGATAGATTGTTTATATGTCCTTCATTTTCTTAAAGTTGATTTCATTGTTAGTTTATTTATTATATCTTCGAATTGGTTGTAAATGAAATACTATTTTATGCAACTTAGTATTACGAAACTTTTTTGTATTGAATTTTTGGGAAAATGTATTTTTTCGAACATTGTAATATTTTTTCTGCGACAGCGCTAGACTGTATATTATAGTTAGTAATGTGTAGTGACATTAGTTCCTTGAAATTGTTTTTTTTTTAATTGTTTTGATGTATTTCTCTGTATTTAGCGCGTGACTTTGAGTCAGTGCGAATTTTGTTTTTGATAGCGTTGTTATTTTTTAGTTCCTGTAATATTTGGTATAATTTATTGTTAGTTATGTATAAGTTTTATAATTTAGTTAAAATATTTACTATACTTTGTTTTATCTCAAGTTTTTTTGTGTGATGTTAGTTTAGATATACTTTGCCATTTTATCTTATAATTTTTGATCGTAATTGTATTAATTTATACAATATGATGTGTGATTTAAATAGTTATTGTAAGGTATTGTTACAACTATTTCTACATGTTGTCGTGAAACATTCTAAATCCACATATATAAATTAAAAGGTAAATGTAAAGCCTAACAAATAAATTCTATAAAAGGAAAGAAGAATGGTAAAGAACAGTGCTGTCACAATGACTGTACTCGAGATCCCCCTTTTTGTGCTCCGTCTGCAAAATTGTAACGCTTTCACGTTGATAGTAAGCCTACTGCATCATACACGCGTTTCCACAACACAATAAAACGGGTACTGCAGTTCTAAGAAAAAACCTTGAGATACGCAAGCTGATTAATGACCTAAATTAATACTAACATTAATTACACTACGTTAACATAAAGGGACGGACAGATGGACTTAGGATAGAAAGAAGGGAGGGCTGATCGGAGGAACACATGCAACACTAAACACGCGTCTCGCGATATTAATGCCACCCCAACAAGCGTAAGGCCAGAAACAATACTTTTTTTCAGATGGACAGTGATACAAAAACACTACAACTACGAGAGTTAGGTTTAAAAACCTGAAAAATTCTTATTGGGAAACATGACATTATACTGGTTTACGTTTGAAAGCCTGACAGTACCCAGACACCACATCGATCGAAGTGAACGGGAGGTAGAAGAAAATGCATATTTTGAACGCCACCTCCTGGCTCCATTAAAATTATATATTTGGGTTCCTTAGGACTTGCTGACAAAGAATATGTTAAGTGTTATGCAAATAGTCTAGGAATTAACAAGTTATAGCCAAAATAAAATGGTGGTGCTGTCAGACAACACCAAAATCAGAATCGCTCAGTGGCAGATTTTTAAACCACCATTGTACGGGAAATAGGTCCCCATGTTACCTCCTATTTGATTGGCGGGAAATAAATGTAAGGCTAAACACGATTAGTCGGACTATAAATACTATTTTTAGTTGTTAGGGGAGACGGATGGAAGGAGTACTTTTTTTCAAACGCTTGGGTAAACATGGCACGATTGGTTAGACCCGCCAATATAGTCACTTAGACGCGTCAGTTCAACACCAGATTTTCAAAAATACTTTCTAAAGCAACAGTGCGTTGAGAATCAGCTTATATTTTTCTAAATAAAAGCCTGAGACAGAGGCAGATCGGAATTTGTGCCATAATTTGTGCCATTATTCTTCACCAGTCAACGTATCTGTTTATTATTTCCATGAATTGTGGTAAGCTTGAAATATTTGATATCTTTTTAATGAAAATTGAATGTAAATTAATAATTTATGTCTGTATATGTGTGTGGTTCAGTAGCGAACCTGAGGCAAGGCCTATATATATATATAGTGCTCCAACCTGAACAGAAGGTGTCGGAGAAAAGTAAAACTACATGGAATTACCAAATAGTACACTGACACCTATCCTATTGTGTAGAAGGACTTACAGCTGAAATTGCAGAGGCGTAGAAACCATTAGGGAGGAGAATACTGGTGTAAATTATTTCAGATGAAGATAGCAGTTGGCCTACCGCTCTGAACTCAGTGTTTGTTATGTATTGTGCTCAATGTAGAATTAGAGTATAAATTAGTTCTGAAGTAGGAGGTACAACCTTCTTGTTTCAGGGACTGTGGTCCTAAAGTTATTGAGCAGCACCTGGTCAGAGCTTTGCTGAATCCAGAGGCGGACAGCATACTCCTTGGTCCATATAGCAAACTGTGAGGTGTCTCCAGAACACAGGGGAGCAATCGAGCAGAGGAGTCTTTTCCTGCCGCCATCACGAAAGATAAGCCTATGTGGCCAGCGGAGCTCAACATATTGTAACCCCATCTTAAACTGACATTGTATAAAATTAAGAGGGGAAATTAATTGTTTTAATGCCAGGAACTGAGAACATCTCCAATACTAGTTCCAACAGAAACAAACACTTGAAGTCATGATGACAAATAACAACATGTCTTGAAATACAAAACCAGTATTACCTCATAGTACTACAACACAACTGACCCACATAGTATAATACTAATAAAATATGTCACTACAAGATTCATATTTATAAATTATGTACATATAAATTGTGATTACATTTTATTATGATTCCTGGTTCACTGTGTAGTTGAATCAGGATCTCTATTAGTGAAAGTACTTAATACATATATATTTGAAAATTTACCAGTGACTCATTTAAGATAGTCTCATAGAGTGTTATATGTATGTGAGTGTCACAATGTTGTCAAGTGTGGTGGAATAAATTAAATTGTTTATCTGTCTGTTATTGTTGTGACTTACACTTCATCATTTACAAAACCCTAGACATTCAACGTAGTCATCACAATATTCCAGAATAATTCTGACTGAGGTATAAATATGTGGTAGCAAGTAAGGTCATCTGTAATACACTACACTTATTAGATACAGATACCTTCACAGCTGATCTCAGTCAGTACACTAAGTCCCCTATAAATATTTATAACATCCCACTTTACCACATATATTGGGGTCCTGTCCGGGATTTTGAATCTTTCCCTATTATAAATATTGGGGGTAATTCACTTCAGGGAATAATACAATTTAAAAGGTATCCTTGGGTGAAAATAAATAAGGTTGAGCTCTCAGTGCCTGTGTGTCCTGAGTTAATTAGTCATAGATAAAATTGTTTAGTTAAATATTTTAGACATTTACCTGGTAGAAAATGGCGGACCTGGCCAAATTTCGATCTGCTGCTGTACAGACTGCGAAAGAGTTAGGAATGGACGGGCAAATTATGATTGCTTATGTCACTGCTGAATGTGACAAATATATTGAACGGGAAGAAAGAAGATTAGAAAAAGAGGCCGAAAGAAAATTAGAATATTAAAGGTTGGCCGAAGATAAGAGGTTAGAGGCTGAAAAGGAAATTAAGAAGTTACAATTTGAGGCTGAGACTAAGAGGCTCCAATTAGAAGAACAAAAGGCAGAAAGAGAAGAAAGAAGACAGGCTGCAGAGAGGGAAGCAGAAAAGGAGGAGAAGAGATTACAAAGGGAACATGAGTTACGACTAAGGGAGTTTGAGTTTCAAGGCCATGCTCCTGAAAATGGTGCCAGTCCCTTTACCTCTGATGCCACTGCTAGTCAGGGAGCCTCAACCTCAGCTATGAACTTTCATTTAGATCATTTTGTTGAGAAAGACGATGATATTGAGAGCTATCTAAATAGATATGAACTATTAGCTACCACGTATGGGTTAGAGAGAGAAAGGTGGAGCTTAAAGTTATCTCAAGGGCTTCGTGGGGCAGCTTATGAAGTTTTTGCCAAAATGAACAGAGGTGATCAGGAAAATTATGACATGCTAAAGCAGGCTCTTTTGTTAAGATATGAAAAGAACGCAGAATTTTATAGGAAAAAATTTAGGAATGCTAAACTACTGTCAGGTGAAACCTATCACCAGTTCTCTGCACGGTTAGAGACATACTTGGAGAAATGGACTTCTCTGGGGAAAACCCAAGATCTTAAGGAAATGGTCCTTATAGAACAATTAAGAGAGTCCATGGCTCCAGACCTGAGAAAGTTTCTCATGGAACAAGGTGCAGAGAGGCTGGGTGAGTTGCTAAATGTTGCTGAAAGGTATCAAGCAGCTCAGGCAGAGGTATCAGGTAATAAAAAGAAACAGGTGGATAATTTTAGGGCACCACAGAACTTTAATAAATTTGATCCTAGAGATCAAAACAAAGGTAAGCACCAATTTGATAGGCCACGGTATGACAATAAAAATAAAACCCCACAATTCGATGAAAGGAAATATGATGAAAGAAAATCTTTCAACCAAGGGAAAAGGTGGTGTAAAAATTGTAAGATGAACAATCATGACACTGACCGTTGCAGAAGGAACCCTGTGTATATGGCAACCCTTCAGGTCAGGTCGACCTCAAGACAGGAGGAGGATATTATGTTAGATACCACTCCAGAAGAGATGAGGAAGGCACAGGCTGGGGATAAGACCCTCAAGCCTTGTTTCAGGAAATTGTCAACTTGTCATACAACTCCAGGCAAGGGAGATTTTTACATGAAAAACAAGTTGATGTATAGGAAGACTGGAGCTAGATCCAAAGGTCACGGACAGCTGGTACTTCCTAAAAGATATAGGGCAGAATTAATAAGGAGCCTACATGTGAAACCAGATGGGGACCATGAGAAAATAGGTACCATCATCCAAAAGGTGGCTCACAATTATTATTGGCCCAAGGCAAGATGGGACATTGAGAATTTTGTAGAAAGGTGTAGCATAGCACATGAGGGAACACCCACAAGTGGGAACATTGATCAGGACCTGGACACGCCACGGGGCAAAATTAGGCCTGATAATAAAAAGAAAAATAAATTTGATAAAGTGGACCAAATGGAATGGGAAGCCCCTTTTCACGGACAAGCTTCACTTAACTGTTTTACAATGGCCACTATGCGGAGAGTGCAAAAAGATGTCTTACCCCAGGATAAGCCGAAAATCCCTCAATCGGACTTAAACAAACTGGAGGAAGAGGATGTAGAGAGGAAATCTCTCATCAAGAATTTTAAGTGGGGAGAAAGCCCCAAAAGAAAAATTGGTAGCGGTCGTTTTGTGCATGATAATTCTGGCAAGAAAAATCATCACTATAGCGCTTCGAGTGGAAGAGACCATACCGGTGCATGGACAAATAGGTCCACAAAATTAAAGGTCCATATGTAACGCTGTTAAGAACGTGGACTGATGAAAAGGCAGAGGAAAATATTACATCCTCATACCAATATGTGAATGAGCTGACCACTCGTTTAAAAACTGGCTGGAAACTTGCCAATGAAAATTTGAAACAAGCCAGGAAGAAACATGCTGCCTATTATAACAGGAAAGCTAAAGACAGAGATTTGGCTGTGGGAGAGAAGGTACTGCTTCTTCTGCCCGGTAGTCAGAATAAGTTACAAATTGGATGGCAAGGTCCATATACAGTTCTAGAGAAGGTGTCTAGAACAAATTATAAGATAGATAAGAAGGGGAAAGAAAAAATCTATCATGTGAATCTCCTGAAGAAATATTTGGAAAGAGAACATCAGGAAGAGACACACTTGTTGACCTTGTCCATTGCCATGGAGATGAAAAAGGAACCACTTTCATCATTTGAATATCCATTACACCCCTGTGAGACAGCGGCACAGGTGAAAATCAGTACACATTTAACGAAAAATCAGAAAGAGAGAGTGCAACAGGTTCTAGATAATCATGCAGAGGTGTTAACAGACCGACCAGGGCATACAAACTTATTGGAATATGATATGAAACTGATAGACCCCACACCTGTCTGTATGAAACCCTATTCGATTCCTTTTGCTAAGGAGAAAGCTTTGAAGGAAGAGATAGACTATTTGTTGAAGGAAGGAATTATTTCACACAGTGAATCTTCGTATAGTTCCGGTGTTGTACTCTTAAGGAAACCCTCTGGAGAACATAGACTCTGTATAGATTACAGGAGACTGAATGCTATTACAGAAGGACAGGTGGACCCATTGCCGGATACAAATCAGTTGTTTGCCAGGCTAAATAAAGCTAAATATTTCTCAAAAGTGGATCTGAGTAAAGGATACTATCAGATTCCAGTAAAGCCTGAGGTTAGACCATACCTAGCTTTTAGTACCTCAGAAGGACACTATGAGTTTAACAGATTGCCATTTGGATTGAAGAATGCGCCTAGTGTCTTCTCTAGAATGATGAGAAAATTATTGGACCCTCTGAATAATCCATGTATCACAAATTTCATGGATGATATCCTTATAGCAACAGAAACATTTGAGGAACACATTGACTCTCTGAACATGCTGTTTAATCGACTTAGAGAAGCGAATTTAACAGCCCGACCAACCAAATGTTGCGTTGGATGTAAAGAATTAGAATTCTTGGGACACACAGTTTATCAGGGAAACATGACCCCTGACCCCAAGAATTTAGAGAAACTAAAGAAAGCCCCGAGACCACAAACCAAGAAAGACGTGAGATCCTTTGTCTCATTATGTGGTTTCTACCAAAAGTATATCAAAAACTTTAATTCCATATGTGCACCGTTAACTGATTTGACACGTAAAGGAAATCCAGATCGAATTACATGGACACCACAATGTGAATTGGCTTACCAGGAATTGAAGGAAAAGCTCACAAGTAAACCTATTTTGAAATTACCTGACTTAAGTCAAGAATTCATTGTAAGGACTGATGCCAGTAATATTGGGTTAGGTGCAACTCTGCTACAGAAATCAGATGCATTGGATGGGGAATTAAGCCCAGTGGCATATGCTAGCAGAAAGTTGAATAAAGCTGAAACCAACTACTCAACTAGCGAAAAAGAATGTCTTGCAGTAATATGGGCGATAAAGAAATTCAATATTTATCTGTATGGGAAGGCATTTAAGTTGCAAACGGATCACAAACCTTTGTCGTTTCTAGCACAGGCTAGACATGAGAATTCTAGATTACTCCGTTGGTCATTATTGATGCAACCATTTGAGTTTAGTATAGAGTATATAAGTGGAAAAACAAATCTGGGAGCGGATTTTTTAAGCCGCCATCCGTGTGATGAGAATCACCGTAAGCCCCAGAAATAATAATAAATTTCTCTATGTGTATATAGAATTATAGACTGACATATAACGTCTGTTTTAAGAGGGGAGAATTTGTCGTGAATCATTCTAAATCCACATATATAAATTAAACAGTAAATGTAAAGCCTAACATAAATTCAATAAAAGGAAAGAAGAATGGTAAAGAACAGTGCTGTCACAATGACTGTACTCCAAATCCCCCTTGTTTTCTACTTCGTCTGTAATTTGTAACGTTTCACGTTGATAGTAAAAGCCTACTGCATCATACACGCGTTTCCACAACACAATAAACCGGGTACTGCAGTTCTAACAAAAACCTTAAGATACGCAAGCTGATTAATGACCTAAATTAATACTAACATTAATTACACTACGTTAACATAAAGGGACGGACAGATGGACTTAGGATAGAAAGAGGGGAGGGCTGAAAATGAGGAACGCATGCAACACTAAACACGCGTCTCGCGATATTAATGCCACCCCAACAAGCGTAAGGCCAGAAGCAATACTTTTTTTCAGATGGACAGTGATAAAAAACACTACCCATCCGACAGTTAGGTTTAAAAACCTGAAAAATTCTTATTGGGAAACATGACATTATACTGGTTTACGTTTGAAAGCCTGACAGTACCCAGACACCACATCGATCGAAGTGAACGGGAGGTAGAAGAAAATGCATATTTTGAACGCCACCTCCTCGCTCCATTAAAATTATATATTTGGGTTCCTTAGGACTTGCTGACAAAGAATATGTTAAGTGTTACGCAAATAGTCTAGGAATTAACAAGTTATAGCCAAAATAAAATGGTGGTGCTGTCAGACAACACCAAAATCAGAATCGCTCAGTGGCAGATTTTTAAACCACCATTGTACGGGAAATAGGTCCCCATGTTACCTCCTATTTGAGTGCCGAGGAACAAAGGGAAGGCTAAACATGAATAGTCGGGCGATCAATACAAATTTTAATTGTTAGGGGAGACGGATGGAGGGGGAACTTTTTTTCAAACGCTTGCGCAAACATGGCACGATAGCTTAGACCCGACAATATAGCCAATTAGCAGCGTCAGTACAGCACCACATTTTCACATAAACTTTCTAAAGCAACAGTGCGTTGAGAATCAGCTTATATTTTTCTAAATAAAAGCCTGAGACAGAGGCAGATCGGAATTTGTGCCATAATTTGTGCCATTATTCTTCACCAGTCAACGTATCTGTTTATTATTTCCATGAATTGTGGTAAGCTTGAAATATTTGATATCTTTTTAATGAAAATTGAATGTAAATTAATAATTTATGTCTGTATATGTGTGTGGTTCAGTAGCGAACCTGAGGCAAGGCCTATATATATATAGTGCTCCAACCTGAACAGAAGGTGTCGGAGAAAAGTAAAACTACATGGAATTACCAAATAGTACACTGACACCTATCCTATTGTGTAGAAGGACTTACAGCTGAAATTGCAGAGGCGTAGAAACCATTAGGGAGGAGAATACTGGTGTAAATTATTTCAGATGAAGATAGCAGTTGGCCTACCGCTCTGAACTCAGTGTTTGTTATGTATTGTGCTCAGTGTAGAAATAGAGTATAAATTAGTTCTGAAGTAGGAGGTACAACCTTCTTGTTTCAGGGACTGTGGTCCTAAAGTTATTGAGCAGCACCTGGTCAGAGCTTTGCTGAATCCAGAGGCGGACAGCATACTCCTTGGTCCATATAGCAAACAGTGAGGTGTCTCCAGAACACAGGGGAGCAATCGAGCAGAGGAGTCTTTTCCTGCCGCCATCACGAAAGATAAGCCTATGTGGCCAGCGGAGCTCAACATTATGTAACCCCATCTTAAACTGACATTGTATAAAATTAAGAGGGGAAATTAATTGTTTTAATGCCAGGAACTGAGAACATCTCCAATACTAGTTCCAACAGAAACAAACACTTGAAGTCATGATGACAAATAACAACATATCTTGAAATACAAAACCAGTATTACCTCATAGTACTACTACACAACTGACCCACATAGTATAATACTAATAAAATATGTCACTACAAGATTCATATTTATAAATTATGTACATATAAATTGTGATTACATTTTATTATGATTCCTGGTTCACTGTGTAGTTGAATCAGGAACTCTATTAGTGAAAGTACTTAATACATATATATTTGAAAATTTACCAGTGACTCATTTAAGATAGTATCATAGAGTGTTATATGTATGTGAGTGTCACAATGTTGTCAAGTGTGGTGGAATAAATTAAATTGTTTATCTGTCTGTTATTGTTGTGACTTACACTTCATCATTTACAAAACCCTAGACATTCAACGTAGTCATCACAATATTCCAGAATAATTCTGACTGAGGTATAAATATGTGGTAGCAAGTAAGGTCACCTGTAATACACTACACTTAATAGATACAGATACCTTCACAGCTGATCTCAGTCAGTACACTAAGTCCCCTATAAATATTTATAACATCCCATTTTACCACTGATGACGCCCAATTTATATTATGATTGAGTAATTGGCCGCCAAATGACGCGTGCACCATGAGGTGAGTGATGGTGCCCGTGGTCTGGTTTTGTGAAGTGTGTAGATGATGTACAGTCAAACAATGATCATACAAAAACAGGGCAATCCATACAAAGACGTCAGTTAACTCACGACGTATAAAGTCAATGATGCTTGTAACAGCTAGTGACGTTTTTCTGTATCATTTATTGTGGACGCCACAGTGACAAAATGTATACGCGAATATGTAGGTACATCAGACAGTCATTATCACAGCAACAATGTCAGTATAGCAATGGACGGTAGACAGCATCATAATAAAGGTGATTCACAGGCATGTCAATACATTATAAGGCTGTAATGTAGTCGGGAAAATTCTCCATCCCTTTCTATCTTAGCCAGAAGATAACCAGATGTATGAGATCAGTTCACTCTCCTTAATCTGACTTCAGCAAGACAGACACGTCTGCCGAAGTATAAATAATGTCCTCAAAAATATCCTCTAGATAACAAAGGTTTTCCAAACCTAGTTCATGTAACAAAGTAGCAAGTAATGGTCCTTGGGACATGCATCAACCGATGCAGTACAATACAGCGACATGTGAGCTGGGAAAACATCTCGTGACGACGACTTTCGAAGACAGGCTATGAATCAAAAATCGCTCACGACCAAAAATCGATAGAGTTAATGAAAAGTTAATTTACCTTGCCTTCAGGAAATACACAGAAATATTACGCCTCCCGGCATGTGGAAATACACTAGAGGTATTATCTCGAATAAACGAAATATCCATTAAGAGGACTTCACATTCCTGACAGAACAAAAAAATAGCGGAGATCCCCTCTCAGCGAGGCATCTTTCTAGCTATTCAAAATCGCTCACTGACTGGTGGGCGGAAATCGATCGACCAAGAAGCAAGACCAGTCATGCGCAGTCCAGCGCAAAATGACCACAGCTCAGAACTTAAGACGCAAGGACCTTTACTACGAACCAGCGTAAGAATGATTACCTTAAAAGGATAACCCAATAGGTTGCCAACCGTTTTCTGAGAAAACGGCCTAGCATAGCAAACTTAACTGCATTCAATACCAACGCGAGGAGACAAATGCTTACCGAGAAAAGTGACTATAAATTTCAAGCAGTTGTTGCCCTTGCGTTATAAAATAGATATTGTAATAAAACGATGTTGCGAGAATTTATCACGCAACATATCACCACCTCCTCCCGATAAAAAAAAAATGTGGAACATATTTTTTTTTTTTAAATATCAAAGAGCATGCGATAAGCGGCTCAAAACGCACGAATTATGCGCTGATAATTAATTAAATTGCCTAACATGAGGCTAAATATAGAGTGTCTGGTGAGGATATACCTCAACAGAAAAATAAATATGTCTCAAAAAATATTCACATCGGGGAGGTGTCACCAACACACATCACGTTAGCATGTAAACACAATATACGTATGCAAGTTACCATAATCATCATTAAACAGCATACTCTAATATTGTCTTTAAAAATGGATGTACAAATCTGATAGGAAAATTTAAATAGTACATTATTTGACATGTAATGACATAAGTACATAGTAAAGTTAAACTACATGACGATCCAGGACATATGCTCTGGTATTCCGAGGGTAAGTACACAATCTAGAACTCGTCATGCTTGATACTAGTAAGGTAAGTCCTCAGCTCAACAATGACATTCTGAGAAAGTACAAGCAATATAATGCTAATTAATAACTAATATGCTTCATAAGGTACAATACATTATTAATAATTGTGGCTGTTTAGTAAACTAACGGCCCTTATATTAACTACTCAGTCCTCCTCTATCATCTTAAAAAACGAACAGAAGAAGATGACAACAAAGCACGATAGTGTGTACATATAAAGTGAGTACAGATGTGCTAATCTATTGTAGTAATATAGGTGTGTTATGACTCTGTAATATATGGAAATATAGGACAGAAGTATTAGTTGGAGTCATGTGGGCATCTAGACAAAATGTCAGCCATCACATTATCCGCACCACGGATAGCTCGTACCGTGAAGTGAAAAGGTTGAAGAGCTATAGCATATCGAGTGGATCTCGAACTCTTCAAATTCTTAGTCTGAATAGCTGTAAGAGCTTTCTGATCAGTCTCTAGAATGAAATGTGCGCCCAGGAGGAATCTTTGTAGTTTTAGAATTGACCAAACCATCGCTAACAACTCACGGTCTAAAACCGAGTAGTTCCTCTCTGCCGCATTTAGTTTTCTAGAAATGTACATAACAGGATGCAGAGTATTTGCATATTCTTGCATCAGTGCTGCTCCAATCCCAGTGGATGAAGCATCACTCCGAAGAACAAAAGTCCTATCAAGAGTAGGTAATCTTAAGATGGGAGGAGAAGAAAATATATTCTTGATTTGGTCTAGTGAAGATTGGCATTCTTCAGACCAACGGACCAGATTAGGCGAACCTTTCTTCAACAATGTTGAGAGAGGTGCCATGATCGAAGATAAATTTGGAATAAATCTCCCATAAAATTGAATTAAACCTAAGAGACTCCTAACTTGTTTCTTCGTTTTAGGAACAGAGATGTTCAGTATTTTGGAAGTATTGTGGTCTTCTGTCTTCAAGAGACCATGACCAACACGATGACCCAGGAAAGAGATTTCACCAAAACCAACAAAAGCTTTAGAAGGTTTTGCTGTCAAATTATTCTCACGTAGAGTGGACAGTAAGTCATATAACCCTAAATAGTGATCTTCCCAGGTATCACTGAAGAGACAGATGTCATCTAAGTATGCGATGACATCCGAACGATGTGACAGAATTCGACGCATCATGCGAACGAAAGTGGCAGGGGCGTTCATGAGACCAAAAGGCATAACATTCCATTGAAATAGACCCCTAGGTGTAGAAAAAGCAGTAAGAGGTTTGGCATGCTCTGCTAAAGGCACTTGCCAATAACCTTTAGACAAGTCAAGTTTAGTGAAGAATCTAGAATTAGAAAGTCTAATCAGTAGATCTTCTAACAAAGGCATCGGTTCAGCATCGAACTTTGTGACCTGATTCAATTTGCGATAATCAACGCAAATTCGTATGTTCTTATCCTTCTTCCGGACAATAACCATGGAAGAAGAATATGGTGAAGTCGATGGTTCAATTATATTTAATTGAATCATTTCATCCAATTCCTTTTCCACTTGCGACTGAAAGTGTATAGGAATAGGATACGGCCTAACCCTAATTGGATTATTGTCGGTAAGAATTATGTCATGTTCTATGACATCTGTGTGTCCAGGAATGTCAGTGAGAACATCCTGAAATGTTTGTAACATCGACGAGACTTGTCGATGTTCGTCACCAGAAAGATTAGGAGAAACAGAAACGTTTTTCCAAGATTCCGTGGAATGTAATGGAACCACTGGAAGGGGAAGGTTGACATCAGAGAAGGTAGCTT
Source organism: Oreohelix idahoensis (assembly GCA_024509875.1). NCBI lineage: Eukaryota > Metazoa > Mollusca > Gastropoda > Stylommatophora > Oreohelicidae > Oreohelix > Oreohelix idahoensis. The sequence goes on along the minus strand of JAMPIV010007872.1, from coordinate 291,950 downwards.
CCTCATCCTGTATGACAGACAGGGATGAATAATGACCGTGAGGTGCAGGAGCATCATCCGTTGCCTGGAAAATAGGCAGCAAATAGTCCGGACGTTCGTGAAATTCCGAAAGCATGTTTATGTGGAAAGTTTTATGCTTTCCATCAATATCGACCACATAGTCAACATCGGAAATCCGAGAGACTATTGCATACGGACCTTTCCATGCAATAAGAAGTCTATTTTCCCTACTGGGGAGTAGGACGAATGCTTTGTCACCTGGACAAAGTTGTCGTAGACATCTATTCTTGTTAGCAAACTGCCTTGCCTTCTCTTTAGCAATTTCTGATGAAGCAGTTGCTAGCTTACATGCCTCAATGATCTTTTGTCTAAGAGCAATGACATACTCATATGAGGATTGAGTTTCATCGCTAATATCATCGGCAGTGATGAGATCGTGTAATAAAGACATAGGGCCGCGTGGACGCGCGCCAAAGACAAGTTCGAAGGGAGAAAATCCTGTGTGTTCATTAGGGACTTCTCTATAGGCAAAGAGAGCCGCGGGTAAAACCCTGTCCCAATCTTGAGGATGATCTTCAGTTATCTTACCAAGCAAAGTCTTGAGCGTTCTATTCAGACGCTCAACTAACCCATTAGACATAGGATGGTAGATACTACTGAGAGATCGTTCAATATGTAAGGTAGACATTACCTGTGACATAGTGTCAGATATGAGTTGAGTGCCATGGTCTGACAATATTTCTCTGGGGAACCCCAAGCGAGAAAATATCAACCAAAGAGCATCTGCGATATCTGTAGTAGATATGCTCTTAAGAGGAATAGCCTCTGGCCAACGTGTGCACATATCGACACATGTAAGGATAAACTGATGTCCTCTGGCCGACTTGACCTTAAAAGGGCCAATAATATCTATGGCCATTTTCTGAAACGGCCGAATAGGAATGTCAGCAGCCTGGATAGGCGCAGCATGTCGTGGTCCTCTAGATTTGACCTCCTGACATACCTTGCATGATCGGCAGTAAATACGAATGTCCTTATTGACAAAAGGCCAAAAGAAAGCCGCAAGGACTCTCGACTTCGTACGGGCAAAACCCATATGTCCAGCACATTGCGAGTCATGAGCATGTTGTAATATTTGCACTCTCATGCTCTTGGGAACAAGAATTTGCGAATGTGCCGACGTAGTCGAATCTTGTACCATACGTACAAGTACGCCGTTTCTCATTGCAATCCAAGATTTTCTATTTGTATCCTGATTCGGATCACCTTTCTTCGCAAGAACGAAGAATTTTTTTAAAGAAGGATCTTCTTCTTGCAATTTTATGAAAGAGTCACGAGTGATTACTAAGTGACTATCTTGGCTATCAACTTCATTATCACTATTCAGTGAAGTTTCGGGTGTTTGTAGAGCTTGTGCTCTTGTAACTACTGCATTTGTAGCTTGCATGTTATTATCTTCCCAAGCAGCAATCTGCTGTGGGGTACACTCCCTAACTCCGTGAATACGACCAATAATAAGGTCCGCAATAGGATTAGGTAAGAGACAAGCATGCACATCTCCAGTAAAGAAAGGAGTGGCAATGCGAATTACAGCAGTAGGATATTTTTCTAGAGTGCCGCCAAATGTGACACATTTAATAACCCTTCCTGTAGCACAAGATGGATCTACAAGCGATTGTCTAACACCAATAGTGGTGCATCCGGAATCGAAAAGTAGTGAGACCGGAGTATCATTAACAAGACCCTTATGTAGAATTAAAGAACCCCTCCCGTCATGCGCAACAGCAGCAGGAAGAGCGGGAAGTGGGTGACCACAACTCAAAGTAGTTATGGTACCCGGTTCGAATAAAGTACTGCATTGGGGGCATTTGTTTGCTCTCTCAAAGTCAAAAGCAGAACCAGTGACAGCGTCAAAGTTTTTATTATCAACAACATGATTACAGGCTCCCTCAGTTTCCTGTTGTACAGCATTAGCCTGCTGATATCTCTTTTTTTTGTGTTGAGATCTACCCCGACTATTATTACCTCTGAAGTTATCAGAGTTATTATTATCTCTGCAGTTATTATTGTCTCTATTGTAATTGTTATCCTGGTTCGAATTCCAGTTTCCACGATTACTATCATGTTCACATTGATGCGAACATCTATTTGTTTGGTTTTGAGGTCTTCGGCAGGAATAACCTCTATTACCATATCCTCTTTTGAAATGCCTATAATTATTAGGGTGATAGTAACGAGTACTATCAGGTTGTCTCCAATTCTTCGAAGAAGAATCACCATGAAATTGATTTCCATGATTTTGACAGAAATTACCGCTACTCTTTCTATCAAAATTTTGTTGGAATCTACGAGCAAAGTTTTGACCATACGGAGCTGCCGAAGCAACTGGTAAACCTTCTTTCACCTTAGAGTTACCCATGGTTATGTGTGGGTGCGCAGTTACGTATTGGCAACAGAAATCTTCCATTTCTTTTATTGTTTTAGGTTTACGTTCATGAAGGAAAGCAAGGAAAGACTCATTGACAGACGACATGACTTTGTCTCTAAGTATTAAGTCCATAAGTCCTTCATAAGTTTTTTCCGTCTTAGATAGTTCAACCCATCGTGAGAAAGTAATGCGTATTCTTGCAATAAACTCGGAGAATTCAACTCCATTTTCAGGTAACATGTTTTTAAATTGTAGACGATAGCCGTCTTCGTTAAGCTGATATTTCTTTAACAAAGCGGCCCTGACAACCTCATAATTGTTCTTGTCAGGTTCATCCACCATATTTAATATACTTAGAGCTTTACCTGTCAGTATCCCTGATAACTGATAAACATATTTTGCTTTGTCTATGTTATGAGCTGTACATGCTTGTTCAAATCTGTCCAGATAGAACATTATGTCATCACTGGAAGGACTAAATGTTGGTAACTTAATCTTAAAAGTATCATTATTAGCCTTACCAGAAGATGAACCCTTGTTTGAATCATTACCATTACTCATGCTCGTCAATTTCAATTTTTCCAACTCTAAAGCTAAGACCTTTTCTTCATGTTCCATTTTTGCTTTCTCTTTCCTCTCATCAGACTCTCTCTGTAATCTTCTTTCCTCAGCCTGAGCCTCTATTTGAAGTCTTTCAGCTTCTTTCTCAAGTCTTTTATTCTCAGCCTCTTTTTCAAGTCTTTTATTCTCAGCTTCTTTTTCAAGTCTTTTATTCTCAGCTTCTTTTTCAAGTCTTTTATTTTCAGCCTCTTTTTCAAGTCTTTTATTTTCAGCCTCTTTTTCAAGTCTTTTATTTTCAGCCTCTAGCTGGAGTTTTCTTTCCTCAGCTTCTGATTCCCTTTTTTGTTTTTCCATTTCCATTTGGAATCTTTTTTCATCCACCTGCATCTGCAGTTTCTTTTGTTCAGCTTCCATTGCTTTATCATATCGAGCAGTTGCAAATTCTTCTAACTTATCACCAGTCTTCCCAAGCAATTTACCCTGCTCAATAAAGTGCTCAAATGTAGACATGTTGTCTAACATATGAGTCCAAAACCTGAAATAAATTAGTTAATTTATTTCAAACCTAAGTGTAACAAGTCTTAATTAAGCACTTGTATATTCACATCACATTATATTATCCCAGTCTCTGTGGGAAACAAGTCTCCAATCAAAGAACTTGTATATGAAATATCAACACTCAATTCTTGATCATAAGTGCACTTCTCATTCAATAGTGCACGACACTATTCATCATTCATTTATCATCAGTGTAGTAGTAACAGTGCATTAGCATAGCCCATTAACTAATTACTATAACTGTAAACAATGACTATGTAAACACATGCAGAATGTAAACATTGAAAATGTAAACAATGCAAACAATGTAAACAATAACAATGTAAACAATAACAAAGATCAGCAACAATACAAAAACGTTCGCAGAAATCAACTAAAAATAAAGCAGAAATTAATGAAATATCACAAAAAATGTGACGATATCTGCGATAGAATTAAACAAAATACATGACACCACAGTGTATAAACAAAAATGTTGTATGAAACTAAATTATAGACAAGAGTAGGCTAACAAATACAAACAAATCAAAACAAAACTAAAGAATGCGAAATAATAACGAAAACAATATTAAAACATGTCATCACAGCTAACATAAATAGCAACAGAAGTCGCTTAGCAAATTCCAGTATCGGAAATTTGCAAACCCTACAGAAAACGCTCACAATAGACGACCTCTATGACGTGGCATAATCTAACGGAGACACCACCCAACCGAGAACCCGCTGAAATATAAACATATAAATATACAAATAACATATAACAATAGAATGAGATGATACACAGAAGACTCAGCAGAAGTATAAGGGCACAGTTTACATACAAACAGGCCACTTAACTTATAGGCTTCCAATCGTAGAACAGCAGAAAAAACGGATGTCAATCAACGTCCTAAAGAGCGAAGCTCCAACGATGATGGCACATCTGAACTGCTTCCACTGCTAACACGATGGTACAAGAGCTTCTGAAATACTGTGTGTTGAGTTGTTTCGGCACTTGACCTTCTAATCCAAAAGTAAGTTGATGGAAATCGGTACTTGGCCTTCTTCAGAAAACAACCCGTTTCAACCGGCACTTGACCTTCACAAAAAACGACAGCACTGGAACCTTGACAGCAGCAACTTGCTTGACTTGCGTAAAAGATAACAGCAGTCCGAGTTATCCGGCAACATGTAACAACGCCGGGTACTGTCAAATTCTTGTTTCCGTCAAAAAGTTGAAATTTTGACTTTTACCGGGCAACGCCGAGTACTTTGAAAATTTTGAAGATGTTGACTGTCTTGAAGAATGTTAATTTCTTGAAGGATGCTGATGAATTCTTGTTGAAAATGAAGTGGGTAAGGGACCCCGTGTTTGCTGGTACCAGATCAAACCAGCTTATGGCCACCAAATGATGACGCCAATTTATATTATGATTGAGTAATTGGCCGCCAAATGACGCGTGCACCATGAGGTGAGTGATGGTGCCCGTGTCTGGTTTTGTGAAGTGTGTAGATGATGTACAGTCAAACAATGATCATACAAAAACAGGGCAATCCATACAAAGACGTCAGTTAACTCACGACGTATAAAGTCAATGATGCTTGTAACAGCTAGTGACGTTTTTCTGTATCATTTATTGTGGACGCCACAGTGACAAAATGTATACGCGAATATGTAGGTACATCAGACAGTCATTATCACAGCAACATGTCAGTATAGCAATGGACGGTAGACAGCATCATAATAAAGGTGATTCACAGGCATGTCAATACATTATAAGGCTGTAATGTAGTCGGGAAATTCTCCATCCCTTTCTATCTTAGCCAGAAGATAACCAGATGTATGAGATCAGTTCACTCTCCTTAATCTGACTTCAGCAAGACAGACACGTCTGCCGAAGTATAAATAATGTCCTCAAAAATATCCTCTAGATAACAAAGGTTTTCCAAACCTAGTTCATGTAACAAAGTAGCAAGTAATGGTCCTTGGGACATGCATCAACCGATGCAGTACAATACAGCGACATGTGAGCTGGGAAAACATCTCGTGACGACGCCTTTCGAAGACAGGCTATGAATCAAAAATCGCTCACGACCAAAAATCGATAGAGTTAATGAAAAGTTAATTTACCTTGCCTTCAGGAAATACACAGAAATATTACGCCTCCCGGCATGTGGAAATACACTAGAGGTATTATCTCGAATAAACGAAATATCCATTAAGAGGACTTCACATTCCTGACAGAACAAAAAAATAGCGGAGATCCCCTCTCAGCGAGGCATCTTTCTAGCTATTCAAAATCGCTCACTGACTGGTGGGCGGAAATCGATCGACCAAGAAGCAAGACCAGTCATGCGCAGTCCAGCGCAAAATGACCACAGCTCAGAACTTAAGACGCAAGGACCTTTACTACGAACCAGCGTAAGAATGATTACCTTAAAAGGATAACCCAACAGGTTGCCAACCGTTTTCTGAGAAAACGGCCTAGCATAGCAAACTTAACTGCATTCAATACCAACGCGAGGAGACAACTGCTTACCGAGAAAAGTGACTATAAATTTCAAGCAGTTGTTGCCCTTGCGTTATAAAATATATATTGTAATAAAACGATGTTGCGAGAATTTCTCACGCAACAACCACACATGTGCATCTTTACTTTTCATCTGTCTTTGTTGACTATTCGTCATCCCTTTACATCTTTTCTGTTGTCTTTTCAGCATGATCTGATATGTTGTTTATACTTCCGTGTTTCATCTTCGTTTTACTTTATGCTTCTTGGATACTTTTTCCTGTTAGGCTACTTAGACTTTCATTCTTTCTATGGTTCAACTAATGATGTAACTTTAGATCAGGTAATTGGTCCTGATAGTTGTATTTGCTTTACATGACTAGACTTAATTGTTAGATTCTGATGTTATCGGATTTTTCTCATATGCTGATTTCATGTTTCCCTTCTTTTCGAATTATACTTCGTTTGCTTGATATTGTCCTTTTTCTTATTAATGTTTGTTGCTTGTTTGAGTGTTATTGTATATGCTTAGCTTAGTTCTGTAATAGATTAATTTTGAGATACTTAGCTTGGTCTTCTAATAGATTAATTTTAGTATTCTTACTTGATTACTTTGGATGATTGTTATTTACTTTACATTTACTGCTAATATTTTCGGTAGATATACTATTTTGACTTATCATAAGATGAATTTTGTAAAACATATGTTAGAGTTTCATTATTTTCTAAATTTTTTGGTATTTAATTTTAAAAAAAAATGATAGAATCATTTTTTTCCCCCGCGTGTGTGGTAATGTTAAGTCAAAAGGGCAGTAATCCTGAATATGCTTTTTAGACAACTTAGATTTTGAGTTGCGCTTGTTTAACTATGATGCTGGATAGAATATTTATATCAAGAATAGAGCGTATGACCGCTACGCACGGCGTTGAGCCCCGCCTGTGAGGAATTTATCCGTGAGTTGTAGTGAGCTGTTTTTAGCTCGCGGCTATGCTGCATATATGGACAGTCTGTGTTTGGGCGTTGTCCGAGCGGGTCGAGCCCTGCTGTTTTTTTCGAGGTGTACGCCTGCGCAGAGCGATGAATATGTCTAGCGATGGTTTTCGCTGTGTTTATGGGATAAGTGGATATTTGATATGTACAGGCCAGTATTCCCTAGTAGAGGATATTTTTGTGAAGATATGATTTAAGAGGCCATTATTTCCCGCGGAGGTAGAGTTTATGGATATTGCAGTATTTTTGAGTACTAAGGCCATTATTCCACGTGATGATATTATGAGTTAGTTGTAAACTGCAGTGTAGGCAGTATTTTGAGTACTAAGGCCATTATTCCACGTGATGATATTATGAGTTAGTTATAAACTGCAGTGTAGGCAGTATTTTGAGTACTATGGCCATTATTCCACGTGATGATATTATGAGTTAGTTGTAAACTGCAGTGTAGGCAGTATTTTGAGTACTAAGGCCATTATTCCACGTGATGATATTATGAGTTAGTTGTAAACTGCAGTGTAGGCAGTATTTTGAGTACTAAGGCCGTTATTCCACATGATGACATAATGAGTTATTTGTAAACTGCAGTGTAGGCAGTGTTTTGAGTACTAAGGCCATATTTTATTAACTGCAGTGTGAAGATTTGTGAAGCTGTTTATGAAGCTATTATAAGTCCAGGATTAGGACAGGCCATATTTGATTAACTGCAGTGTGGAGATTTGCGAAGCTGTTATGAAGCTATTATAAGTCCAGGATTAGGACAGGCCATATTTGATTAACTGCAGTGTGGAGATTTGTGAAGCTGTTATGAAGCTATTATAAGTCCAGGATTAGGACAGGCCATATTTGATTAACTGCAGTGTGGAGATTTGTGAAGCTGTTATGAAGCTATTATAAGTCCAGGATTAGGACAGGCGATATTTGATTAACTGCAGTGTGGAGATTTGTGAAGCTGTTATGAAGCTATTATAAGTCCAGGATTAGGACAGGCCATATTTGATTAACTGCAGTGTGGAGATTTGTGAAGCTGTTATGAAGCTATTATAAGTCCAGGATTAGGACAGGCCATATTTGATTAACTGCAGGGTGGAGATTTATGAAGCTGGTAAGAAACTGTTATTTATAGCGCTGACATTATTGTTAACTGCCGAGTGTGCAGTCTGTTGAGCGCTGGGGATAGTTCGTATTTTTCACTGTGGACTTTATATTTATGCCAACTTGTTCGTGTTGTAATGCAAACTGTACATTAATGTAAACGTGATTGTGCCGTGCCTTAATAAATCGTCATTAAGTGTCACCAGGCGTTTACACCATTCTATGACTATTATGTACGTGCCTTGTGGTGTGAGTGTCTACCCCATCACACACCCACTTGCAACATTCTACACAGTGACAGGAGAACAGTAGCACACATATTTATTACTAGCCTATGTGGTGATGATGTAGACTTGGACCTACATGCCTTTGAAATATAACCTTATTCTTATCAAGTGGTGGTTTACAGTCAAGTGGGTTCTAATGCCTATTACTGAAAGAAGTTACTGCCAAGATTATAAATGTGCGGTAACACTGAGTCCTTTGGTTGTGCGTCCTTTGACGATTCACTTTCACAGCAAGGCGATGGCGCCGTTTGGATGGTTCAATTCCTTAAGCCTATCACTTAATATTTCTTTTCTGTTGTCTGGCGTCCTCCGTTCTCTCCAACGAGAGCCTGTTCATTACCTATTTTTATATATTTCTTTACTTATTTATTTATTACTCACAGGGGTAGACCGCCCTCTCTCACCCCAGTTAGTACGCCCCTGAACTACACGTAGATCGCCTTCTGCAGTAACGTCTCCTTCTTGTCCCTTTATTCGCTGCATAAAGACTTTGGGCTACTAGTGCAGTTGGCCTCCATAAGCAATTATGCTTACAGTGGTGGTTTCTGTAGTTTTTCTTTTAAATTATAGGTTTGTTAGCCGCATTTAGAAATCTCCATCGCCTATTACACCATGCTTAGTATGTTGCTGTGGTACATATATTTGATACCCACTACTGGGCCATTATTTTTACAAGGACGTTTGCAGCAACATTTTTAATTCTTCCTCTTCTTTCTATTCGTCCTCCTTTTCTTCATCTTATTCCTCTTTCTGTTCGTTCTCTTCTTCTCCCTCTTCTTCTTCCTCGTCTTGCTGTTTTTCTTCCAACTGTTCCTGTTCCTCTCCCTTCTTCCACTTCTTCTTCTTCCTACTGTAATCCTCCTCTTCCGTCTCCTCTTATATTACGTCGTCCCTACTTCTAATCTTCCTTTTTTTCCCCTCCTCTTTTCGATGTTAGTTCTTTGATGAAGTCCCTGGATCGTCACGTTTTTTAACAAACAAGCAGTGTAAACTGTCGTGATTTTCATTTCCTATCTTTGATGAATCTCATTAGAGGATCGCCGATGCTATAAGGGCCCTCTTCGCTGTAACACTCAGCTCCCAATCTTAGTCAATCTCGCAGAGCTCATCATTGAGTTTCTCCACGTTTGAAATGATGCGATGCATATCGCTTATCTTCATCTCTTATAGGAAGCTCTTCATCCTCTCTTTCCTCCTCCTCATTCTGTTGGCTTAGTTGTGCGACCAGTTCGTTTAGGTCTTCATTGGAAAGAGGCCCCCTCTTCTTCCCCCCCCCCCCCCCCCCCCCCCCCAAGGCTTTCCAACAGTTCTGTTGCGTCTTCATATGTAACATCGTCTAAGCCCATTCCATGTGCTTATCTTCTAACGTCTTCTACGATATCCTCCACTGGTTAGAATCCGGCAAATAGTATTTCATGTTAATTTAATCAGATATTTTAAAATACCGGTATATGTTTTTACATTTATTCTTTTTGTTTTTGATTATTTTTTAACCTTCGAGTTTTAAAATCGGCGCTTTAGTGAATCGGCGCAAACTGGACCGGCGAAAATCGAGGGCTTCCTGTATTTGTGCGAGAGACCTCTAAAAGTGTGAGTCTGTAGGCAAAAGAGTAGGTTGTCTATATGCAAAAGCACTGCTGGTTCTTTCCATATGTTCTCAGGGATCCTAAGAACTAGAGGAAGCTTACAGCAATATACTTTTCCCTAGTTCTTCAAGAAGACTGCACTCAGAATTAACACTGATAACGTGTGAATACTGTTCGCTGACGTGTCGTTCATGTATTCAGCCAACAAGGCATATGACTTATCAGTCTTGATGTGATGTTTTGACCTTCAGTGGAAACGTGTGATGAAAGCACTTTGGTAATCAGTCTTGAGTCATTTGAAATTATATATAATGTTTGTTTTCGTGTGAGTTACAGACGTAACACGTTAAATACATAACAGTAAGTGTACGATTATGCATCGTGTCTGCTCGGATTTTGTTTACAGTATTAGTCAGCCAAGGCTTGTTTACAATAGTAAAGTCTGCGAAGTGCTAGTTTATAATAGTATAGTCCGCAAAGTGCTAGTTTATAATAGTATATTCTACGAAGTGTTAGTTAAACATGATTGCAACTTTGGTGAGAAAAAATGTTAATAATGTGACGGAGGAATACGACAACTTAACAGGGTTAATGACTTATGCCATGTGTTCGTTTATAACGTTATAATCTGCGAAGAGCTTGTTTATAAATAATATTACGCTATTTGCTCTATTGAAACATTCTGGTCTGCTGTGTTAATCGATTCTAACATAGTTTGTTAGGTGTTTGTTTATAGCTTTATAGGTCCTAGTCTGCACGGTTTTTGTTTATAACTTTATAGTCTGCTAGGTGTTAAATTATACGGCTGTAGTTCTTTTAGGCATTCGTTTATAACACAGTTAGCTAGGTATCTTTATAACAGTACACTCTTTTTTGTTCATTTTACATTCATTTGTTGTTGTTGTTTTCTCCTACTATGTTGCTGTAATACCCTGTTCAACCTGAAAGTTTGGTTATAATTGGGGTATTACATTCATTTAGATTTTAATTTGTAACTTTATAGCATGCTAGAAACTCCTCTGTCCGCAGTCCGCTGAGTCTATCGCTATATTAATATTAGACAAACATAAAGGTATGTTTTCAGGCACTCGTAAGAAATAAAGAAGTAGAACACTTGGACAACAGAAAAACAACAGACGTGAGTGGCTTACCCAGGGTTCGAACCCCGTACCTTCCGTACGACAACTCCGCCTAGCTATCAAGCGAATCACACTGACCCCACGGCCAGCTAGGCATCCCCAAAAAAAAAGGATGCTTTACTGACTATTTATCAGTAAGAAACACAAGATAACACCGGAAGTATACAGTGGGCAACTCAGCCCCTTAATGACGCAATCACTTCTGTTGTTCCCCTATTGACAGTATGTGTCAGTCCAAACAAGACAAAGACCTTGATACTGGGTCCAGTAAATAGTAGAAGACTAAAGGACAATAGTATAGAACAGTGGGTAGGTTTCTGGTATTGTATGAACATAAATAACACATAAGGAAGGGAAACCCGAGGCCTGTAAACAGTAAATTAATATTAGACAAACATAAAGGTATGTTTTCAGGCACTCGTAAGAAATAAAGAAGTAGAACACTTGGACAACAGAAAAACAACAGACGTGAGTGGCTTACCCAGGGTTCGAACCCCGTACCTAGGCGGAGTTGTCGTACGGAAGGTACGGGGTTCGAACCCTGGGTAAGCCACTCACGTCTGTTGTTTTTCTGTTGTCCAAGTGTTCTATCGCTATATGTTCGCTGATGATTATCGTCTGCTAGAGTTTGTCTTCTGCTTCTTTCACTCGGAACTAGGTAAGAAAATGTAGACATGCTAGCCTGTTTAGCGATAAGCGGAACGTTTTAAGTTTATTGAGGTGCACAATGAAGCATGCATATATGTTTGTCATACATATGTGTGTGTTGCACGTGCATCATTCTTTTGTATTATATGCATGTATGTTTAGCTATTGCCAGTTCAATAAATTTAAACAGGATGAAATGCGTTCAATTCCCAGTGCATACAGCAGAAGAAAAACAGGAGGATAACACTTGGGAATGATGACCGGATGGGTCAGCACCCTCAGAGCGTCAAGAAGATAACAGGTCGAAACCGAGGGGGTGGGGGAGTTACGAAAAGGGCGGTACGCCCCTGGTTTCGGTTTTTTATTTTATTTTTTTATTCCATGATTTATTAACAAATCCACCTAGTTAAAATGTGCTTTAAGTGAAATTATTACAACAGAAATGAGCATCACGTGCTTTTAATAACAAGACTTCCATGGGTAGACTCATTCAACAATGCGCTTCTTAAGGGGAGGTTTAACCCCCAAAAATGAAGAATTTCATTGAAAATATCAAATTTTAGATACATATTGCACTGGAAAGTACATTCATTTGCCCACATTTCTGTATGTTTATTTTCACTAAAACCTTTGTGGATGATTTTATATAAATTTTTAAAGTATGTCAGGTAAGTGTATTTTTACCTAATTATATATGTAAAATATACAAATTGGTATATTTGTGATGCTATATTGCTTCTAATGCATGGATTTTAATTTTCGGTACCATATTCGTTTCCCTGAAGCAAACAGAATTCAAGTTTTTCAAACATAGTTTCATTCATTCATTCATAACCCTCCACTCCCAAAGGAGCATAGGCCTTCAACAAACACATGCCAAGTCCTCCTGTCACGTGCCATCATCTCAAGTTCTTTCCATGTTCTCTTCATCATTTTCACCTCTGTTTCCAACTCTCTTCTCCATGTACTTCTTGGTCTTCCTCTGCCTCTCTTGCCCTGGGGGTTCCAGAACAAGGACTGCCTTGTAATGCTATCAACAGGTTTCCTCAGTGTGTGTCCTATCCATTGTCACAGCGAGTCTTAAGCAATATGCCGCAGAAATACAGGCAGGTTCAAATCCTGTACTCACGGCATCAAAAACACCGCCGCATCTGTGTCACAGTGTGTCCTGGAAACGGTCACCGTAATTGTAAAAGTTTATATGCCGCAATTATCTCGGGACTTCCAGTATCCTGAGGGTCAGTGCTAAACTCGCACCTCTACCTGGCACATCTGGAATACTCCTGAATCCACCTGTTACGGACCGTCCGTCGATAGATTGAGGTCATCATCTCAACTCCCAGCGTCCGTCAACCTTGCTCTGCCTTTTAGTGACTATTTCCTTTGCTGACCCAGCCCTTCCTTGATGATCGTATAGTGGGTACCTGTTGTGATGTAGTGATTTGATGTTCTGCTGAACAGTGGTGGGGTGTGTGTGAAAACGAATTACTTCAAATTCAACGTTCAGACCAATGAAGCAACAATACGACTCCCATCGGAGTATATAAGGAAAACTCTGGTTCTTAAAAGTCAAATTCCTTTTATTTTGTTTCTGTCATGATTAATTTGCTTCACACAAAAACTAATCCCTCACGACCTTTGACATCATTCATTCCAAGGGTTTCTCCTTTCTCCTTTTCTCCGGAATCTCTGGGACAGTGTTCGAATTAACAATGTTTGACCTACAAGTCCGATTTCTTCTATTTATGATTCTAACGCTTTTCAGTCTCAACCGGGCTTACCGCTTTCCCATAGTTCATAATCGTTGTAGATGGGGTAGTTCATTACATAATCAGCGACTATAACAGAGCCGATTTATAACGTGTGATTCTTTCTCTCGGTTCCTTTCATTTTTGGTTCTTTTCTACTGGGGTTGATGGAACGACCTTCTTAATCAGTGGACATCTTGTAAACTCCTCTGACGTCATCCCCGTTGTTCTGTATATGACGTCGTTGGTCTCTCGATGACTTTTCTTTTTTTCATAGCTCGCATCGAGAGTATTCTTTTCTCCTCCTTATAGTTAGTCCTTTATTCCTTTTTATTACGTCATGTTGTTTGTATGTCACGGCTCCTGTGACACCATCGCCATCATCTTCCTCTCATTTCTTGTTCCACTGGCACATGTCTAGTTCTTGTCATCAGTTCCACGTTGGTAACCTTGTCATACCATTTTAATCCCTCTATTCTACGCAAGCACCCATTTATGAAAGTCTGTAGCTTTTTGGTTGTTGTCTTTGTTGTTCTCCATGTCTCCGAGCCATACAATAGGACTGACTTCACATTTGAGTTGAAGATTCTTATTTTCGTGTTGGATCCTATTTCTCTTGATCTCCATATATTTCCCAATGCAATGAAAGCTCCTCATGCCTTTTGTATTCTTATTTTGATATCGCTGTCTGTCCCTCCAACTTTGTCTATATTACTGCCAAGATATGTGTATGATTCTACATCTTGTATTGGTGTTTCTTCAAGTTCAACCCTGTTATCATTACCTGCATTTATTCGCATTATTTTTGTCTTTTCCCTGTGTATTTTCAGACCCAATTGCTGTGACCTCTCATCGAGTGTTTTCAATTTGTCCTGCATCTGATTACGGCTATGGGACAGAAGAGCCAAGTCATCAGCAAAATCCAGATCATCCAACTGCTTAGTCAGAGTCTACTGGATTCCATTTCTGTTGTGTGTTGCCGATGATCTCATAACCCAATCTATTGCCAGCAAGAAAAGAAATGGAGACAAGAGGCATCCCTGTCGCACTCCTGTTCTTATCCCAAACGGTTCTGTAAGCTGTCCTTCGTGAAGAACTCTGCATGTCATGTCTTCATATGTTTTCTTTATTAAATTAATGATCTTCAGGGAAACTCCATAATGCCTCAACAATTTCCAAAGTGATTCTCTGTCTACACTGTCAAATGCCTTTTCGTAGTCCACAAATCCGATGTATAGTGGTGAATTCCATTCCAGACTTTGTTCAACTATTATTCTCAAAGTGGCTATCTGGTCTGTACATGATCTGTTTTGTCGAAAACCTGCTTGTTCATCTCTCAGTTTCTTGTCTATGGACTCTTTTAATCTCTCAAGGATAATCCTGTTTAATACTTTTCCTGGCACTGATAGTAACATTATTCCTCTATAATTTGTGCACTCTTGTAAATTTCCCTTCTTAGGCAACTTAACCAGATATCCTTCCTTCCATTCTGCTGGTATCTCTTCCTTTTCCCAGACTTTACCAAGTAATTTATATAACATCTCTGTAGCCGTGTCGATATCTGCTTTGATGGCCTCTGCTGGAAATCCATCAGGTCCAGACGCTTTTCCATCTCTGTGATACTATACTGTAATTTATTTTTTCAGAAGGCCCCATGTCTTTTTCTTTGCATTATATACACTATTTCTAGGAGCGATTACAGGTAATTCTTCTCCATGTTTCTTCTCCTTCTATTATTTACGTTTTTTCAAGATGAGATCACGATGGAATTTCTCTCATCTGCTTTATGTTTCTTCCCTGTGACTAGTAGGGGGTGTAGGGAATTAGACAGTATTTTTCTAGAAGAAAGATTATAGAGGCTAGATCAGGATTTGCACCAGTGTCCTTTTTTTAAAGATATTGCGTGGCCATATACGCATTTTTCGGGAGTTAAATTATTTGCGGCCATTTTTGCTTCATTTCCGCAGTATAGGGCTAGGACCAATTCCCGGTTCTTTGTCTAGCAGAAACTGGTTGCATCAGAATGATCTAAGGTTCTGATTGGCTGAGAGCTAACTGCAGTTGAAATGCAGAGCTCCGATTGGCTTTAGAACCACGCCGCCCATATGACGTCATGAAGTCGGCGCGTGGGGGTCTTGATTATAAAAGGCCTATATTTCATAGCCTCTTTCTCTTTTAATGAAAAAATTGCTAAGCCGGTTGCCAGAGTCAAGTCGATTGCCTTCAGTAGGACATTCGAGATTTGGTAAGCATAAATTTTTGCGTGAGGACTTTATTTAATTTTTCTAGTCCTAGCCGATCATTTAAGTTTCTTGGGAAGTTTAAGTTTAATGTTAATTCTTAAAGCCAGAGCCATCAAATACGATCTTAGTGATAGACTTGAGAAACTTTATAGGTCCATTTAATTCCTTGTTGAGGGAATAGCGGCATGGTTTAAAAGTTGAGATATCACCGCTTTGTATTATTGCAAAGTCGGTCGGGAGAGAAACTCGCATCTGTGAATCATATGTATTTACAGAATAGTCGGGAGCGTGTGTAATGTGTATTTTTATTTGTGATTTTAGTGAGAGTATTGATGCTCGCTATTTATATAGTTACGCATATATCTGTGGACGGAAGTGATAGAGGTATTAATTGAAGCACGTGAGCGCGTGGTTACGGTATCTTTATTGATACGATGTTCAGAGGGACGAGGGGGAGAGAAGCACGTGGTCATAAAATTGTAACCACGTGTTGTAACTACTGAGATTTAATTGATAACCATTATGTATAACTTTTGACGGCATGTAGATGCTCGCGTAAACAGGGTTATAGGTTATTGATTGTGCTTTGTTATTCTGTGTATTCAGAAGATGGAGATGAAATTTATTTATGTTAAGGGAATAATATTTTATTTCAATTTTGAGGTGATTAATCATACTGACGGGAATTTTAGGAATTCCTAGAGAGGGCTAGTTTATTTTGTATTAATCATTACGGCATTAGTGTCAGCGTAAGAAGTAGGCCACGGTACGTCTGCCCAGACGGGCCAGTGAAAATATTGTTGTCGCTCAGAGTTAGTCAGGCAGAACAAGCGATCTGGGTTAGCCAATGTTTACCTTGTGGGCTCAGGTAGAGAAGGGAGCTCAGTGGGGGAGCGGACTTTGTTTGCATGATTTTGTATGGTGGTGCATAACGGGAGAGAGTAGGGGAGCTGTATTGATTATAGACGGGGGAGACTTAAGTGTTAAAGACTTAAGGGTTTGTCAGGAAGTTAATTGTTATTTGTAATAGAGTATTAACGTTTTGTTTAGCTGTTGTTTTTGCTTTTGTCTAAGCAGCAGGTGCCGGCTTTTTGTGGGGAAGAGCAGAATTTTTGATACCTCAAAATTTCTCCCACGGCACAGTTCGCAGACATCCAAAGTCTCGCATGAATTGCCAGTGGTGGAAGGAGAGGAAGAAAATACGTTTTCCCAGCCAGGGGGAGACATTTTCCAGCGAATAGGATTTTTTGTGGATAAATCCTGAGCTCTGACGCTCATTCGGTTACACACGCAGATTTGGCATGCTGCCCGCGTTGTGGTAATTTTATGTTCGCTTCTTCACGGCCATAATAAAGCCGACGGCCCAGTTATAGGTACTCGGGCAGGTAATTTCAGAGTGGTAGAAGTCCGCTACAGCTCCAGTCCAGAATCCAGTGGGGTTCTGTTAAACCTCAGTCATCAATTCCAGAGTTAGTGGAGAGAGAGAGGGTAAACATTCTCTCTACTGAAGTCAGCACAGATAGGCAGAACTGTTAGTTTTGGTGAATCATAGCAGAGGACAGCTGCTGAAGTTTGTTTAGAGGTGCAGTTAGTTGTGTTCAGGAGATTCCAGGATAGGCTGTGTAGAACCGAAGTCTGTGCAGAGATTGTGTAGTCACTTCGCAGTCGTTCCAGCTATCAGTGGACTTAGAGTTAGAGTTAGAATTTAGAACAGCTAGTTTGGAGTGTAGGCGACATCAAGTGCAGTATAGGTCATTTCAGTTAACCTTACCTTCTTTCTCCATACAGGTTGCAATTGTGGGAGAAGGGTTGGGGTTGATGCATTTTTAACTGTGCTTGATTTTGTTTCAGGTGTGCATCCTCGCACTTCATGTATTTTGACATGTATATGAGTTTGTGTATAGGTGTATAATAAACTGGTATAAATTGTAGCTGGCATCAGTCATTTCCTTTAGTACAGTAGCTATATGTTGTCTGTACCTTGGTGTTTGTGAATCTTAATTGAACCTTATCCCCATAGGGTAGTTAGAGGTGGTTCGAGGCCATAGCAATTTAAACGTCCGAAGTGGCGAGGAAAGAATCAACCTCGGTTCTCAACCTCGGAGCCAATGGTCTCAATTTTCACATTTTGCACTATATTTCTATCTGAATCTATCATTTCAGTCTTTCCGCTTACTATTGTCTTGTCACTATATGTAGACAGTCTCTAGTCCAAAAATCCATTTCGTGACAATCTCTTAGAAGCTTTATGGCTTTCTTTATTTCTTCCTTCGTTGGTCTTTCACCGTTAATTTGTAGCTCTTCTTCTGCTGGCTGGATGTCCAGCGGGTTTTGTGGAGCTGGTCTATTGAGAAGGTCCCCAAAATATTCTGTCCACCTCTTCATTTGCTCTTGTATATTGCTGAGCAGTTTCCCATTCTTGTCTTTTATGAGGCAACTTGTTTGCTTGTATTTCCCTGTTAGCTTCTTTGTGCTGCTATACAGTTCTCTCATATTTCCTTTGGCTGCAGCATCTTCTGCCTCTCTTGCCAACTCCTCAATATACTTCCTCTTGTCTCTTTTGATACTTCTTTTTACTTCTTTGTTTGCTTCTATGTACACTTCTTGAGCCTTGGCTTTGGAACTTCTGGTTTTGCTTATGTTTAACTCTGCTTTCTTGTTTTTTCTGTCTTTTATCTTATTGATGGTTTCTGTTGTTATCCATGCTTTTTGTTGTCTTTCCCTTTTCCCAGTATTTCTTCACATGTCACTGTGGTGTGAACTTTCGTCTTCATGTCCTGAGGACAGCACCAATTCACCTGTGATGAGTTTCTTCCTGTCTACCCCCTTCCACTTTGTTTCACACATTCCCAGAACCTCGATTTTGTATTCCCTCATTTCAGCTGCTACTTGCGCCACTTTCCCTTGTTCGTTTAATGTCCGAACATTCCAGGTGCCAAATCTGGAAGTTCTCCTAGAAGAAAGAAGGTTAGTCAGCAACACAGACTCCGTTCGGCTTTCTCTGTGTTGTATCATACGCCTCCCCACGATAGGACCTTCCCCTGTCTTGGATGGCTGTGTTTTATTTTCTTTATTTGACTTGTCCATATTTGTTGAAGTTTTTTGTGGTTTAAATTTTTTACAGGATGGGGTAACCGGCCCCATGCCCAACCCTCCTTAGTCGCTTTCTACGACATGCTTGGCAGGGGACAGTGTTACTATTCTTTGCTCCCCTTTCGGGCCCCGGTAACACACGGGTGGCATAGTTTTATGTGTAAAAATAATTTTGACTGGCTAATTTTTATTAACCATGGGGTCCTTTGATGGGTCATCGAAATAATAACGTGGCTGGAGGTATTCCAGTAGAGTGGTAGGGTACCTCCTTATAAGCAAATAAAGCTGCAGGTAAGAACGAATCACAGGATTCTGGTTTCTCCTGTGCGAGCTTACATAAATTTGTAAGTAGAGTCCCGTTATATCTTTCCACTTGTCCAATCGATTGTGGATGATAAAATATGCGGACGAGAATATTTTGAAAAATCCTAAAAACTTCTTCCATCAGTTTCCCTCTGAATTGTGAACCATTGTCAGTTAATATCTGATAAGGGTATCCTAATCTTGTGAATATTGAGAGCAAAGCCTCTCCTACATGTACTGAGTCTGCTGAGGGTAGAGCAATCGCTTCCCCCCCCCCCCCCCCCCCCCCCCCCCACATAGTACATGTCTACCAGAGAAAGGATGTATTTTTTTGGAAACTGACGAAAAGCGCATACAGTCTGCTGAAATGAAGAATTTAATGAAAAATAAGCTGCAAAGTATGACACAGAACATGGAATCAATAAAGGAAAATACCAGAGATGATTCCTACATAGCAGGGGGATACTGAGGTGAGTAAATTTTGTGTAAAAGTGTAATTCCTCCCTTTTTTCTTAATTTTCTCAAAACCTCATTTTTCACACAAATGTGGGCACGTTGCCCATGATTTTTCAAAAACTATTAGTGATACAGCAGTAAATTTTGGGCCACATGCTGTACACATAGTGCTCATTAAAATAAACTAAAATAAAGGATATATGTTAACAAACTACAAAACTGTTGAGAAATAGCTAAGATACCCCCCTTAAAAATTTCAACTTTTTTCGATTGGTATGTTAAAATCCAAAAAAAACTCAGATATCAAACCAATCAAAATTATTTTAGTATACAATCATTATCAGATATTAACAAATGAAACAGCCAAATTTCATAACTCAAGTTGTACTCACATTTGAGATATCTTGGGCAACAAAATACCCAAAAAAAGCTAAAATTTGCCTTTTTTTCACTGTTTTTCCGCCATGGACTGCAAGTTTTTAGTATATACCTCAATGTTTTGTATTTTTTTTTTTCAGTCATTTTGCTAGTATAAATGATCAGATATAGATATTAACTTATAATTTGGTGTTTTTCATTTTGGGGGTTTAACCTCCCCTTAATGTTTGGGGAAGTAACCCTCAAAATTGAAATCCGTGCAATTGTAAACAAAAAAACCTGGCAAAGTCCGGAGAAGCGACGTTGGACCTATATTTATTGCCGTTGAAGAGGGATTTTCCGTGATTTTGACTTATTACTTTGTTTGCCATAAAGTTCATGTTTTGTAGACTAAAGTAGTGTAAAGACAAGGTGAGCTTATTTGATTGATCGATGTGATTCGTTAAATGCTAGAAATGTATGCAGTCTGTGGAGAGGAAACGTCACGTTCATCGTGTTACTGATTAAAAGTAGCCTACTGATTGCTTTATATAGAGTAAACTCTCTGTGAGCTCCCCTGGGGGTTTCAGAGACCAACACTTCACTCCCACGCCCTACCCCGAAGAAAGAAAAAAAAAACGATGAATGCTGCACGTTGAGGCATGAAGTAAGACGGGGCAAATACATATGAGGTTGTTCATTGGGCTATCGACCCTATTATGTAAAACCGATTGCTACAGAAATCACTGCTGCAAGAGCACGTGAATGCTTCGATGCAGATTTCCTTATTTACAAAAGGGGAGGGGGCGAGGGCAGATGCAGCAGTGGCTACATAGAAGTCGAAAAGGGAAATGATTAGTGATGATAGCCAGAAGGAATGTAGGTTTAGCTGTGGGTTGTGTCAGTGTTAGACTGGCAGGGCATTTAGACACGTTTATGTCATGGATTTGTGCTTACGTTGTTATCCTTTGTTGTTATACAATGAATAAACAATTGAAAGAAAGAATTGAGGCTCTCGAGATGTGGACGTATAGAAGAAGGAGGCGCATCTCATCAAAATGTAAGAAAACAAATAAGAAGGTCCTAGAAAACCTAGGTATGAAAAGAGAACTAATTAAGGAGTTCAAAATTAGGCAGCTAAAATATTTTGGCCACATAAAAATATATAACACCTGGCAGAGGGCCATAATAAAAGGGAGAGTTTAAAGCAAATGTGCAAGAGGAAGACCGCGCTGTAAGTGGGAAGATAACATCAAGAGATGGACAGGAAAGAGTCTTTCAGAGTGCACCACCAAGACAGGAGACAGAAGACGTTGGAGATCCATTACAGCCGACCTTTGTTGTGGAGATGGCAGCTGATGATTATGATGATGTTATCCTTCAAGAAGAACATTATAAAATACATTCTTCAGCAGGATAATTACAGGCTGATTAAGAGTCTCACCAAACAAAAGAATTTAATGACTGAATAGAACAGTCAGGTTTCAGATAAGGTTGATTAAAAAACTATATATATATATATATATATATATATTGTGAATGAAGATATCCCGTACAACCTCTAAGGGTTATAATTAGGATATATAGGGGTCATCCACATATGACATCATGCAGTTGGGGGAGGGGGGAGGAGGGTCAAAGTATTGTGATGTGTGATGGAGAAGGGAGGGGTGTTTGATAAAATTTTGCCATCCATCACAAAAATATATGGTCACACTCTCTTCTTTCATAAATGATTTTTCTACTTTTCACCACAATAGTTAACTTTTCACCACAATAGTTAACTTTTCACCACAATAGTTAACTTTTCACCACAGTAGTTAACTTTTCACCACAATAGTTAACTTTTCACCACAATAGTTAACTTTTCACCACAATAGTTAACTTTTCACCACAATAGTTAACTTTTCACCACTATTGTTAACTTTTCACCACAATAGTTAACTTTTCATCTTACTTAGTCGTTCCCCTTCTACCGTGAGGTGTAGAGGTTTGGAAGAGAGAGCGCCAGACTATCCTATTGGCTGTCTTCCTCCTGGCCTGGTTCCATTCTAGTCCTCGGTCCTTCAAAGATTGTCTAATGTTGTCCTCCCAACGGACTCTGGGTCGTCCTGGGGGTCTGGATCCTTGGCTCTTTGTTTCCCATGCTTGTCGTGGTAGCCGATCTTCTCCCATTCTGCAGACATGGCCAAACCATCTTAATTGGGACTGTTCTACTTGGGTCTGCAGGGGGTAGGATTTAAGGCCTTGACGTATCGTCTGGTTGCGTACCATGTCTCTTCTTGTTACTTCAACCACCTTCCTCAGATACCTCATTTCTGAGGTTTGGATCTGGCTTTTGTGGGTTGTAGTCATTGCCCATGACTCGCATCCATCTGTCAAGACTGGGACATAGGTGGAGCGGTATACAGCCATCTTCGTTTTCTTACCAACCTCTCTCTTGCTGAGGAATCCTTGATTAATGGCCTGAAAAAGTCTCCCAGCTGCTGCTTTTTGAGTGGCCAACTCTTCTTTGATGCCTCCCTTTCGGTCTATAATAGCTCCGAGGTATTTAAAGTGGTCGACCTGCTCCAGGACCTGTTCTCCCAGCTTAATCTGATGTCTTCTTTCTTCTCGTGATATCACCATGGATTTTGTTTTAGAGCTGCTTATGACCATCCCTCTCTTCTCCAGCTCTTCCTTCCAGACTTGCAGGTTGGATTGGAGATGTGCCTCTGATTTAGCAATCAGGGCAACATCATCAGCAAATGCCAGCTCCGAAATATAGACCTGTCTCATCTTCCAGTACCCCACTGAATACTTTCTTGTTTTCTCCTTACATGCCTTGATGACATCGTCCATGAGGAGTTAACTTTTCACCACAATAATTATATTTTTATCTGCAATAGTCAACTTTCATATGCCACAATACTTAACAACTCCCTCATGGGCGACTTATATTAATATTATAATCTCAGCTGAAATATTGGATAATTATTATAACCTTTAACTGGTTTAAATTGTTTCTTAACTCATTCTCTCTCAGGCTGTTTTTGGGTTTTACCCAGGCCCCAAAATGGATGCAATTTTTTCAGACAGGTGAAGTTTTAACTCTTTAAGTCCCAATCGACTTTATAAAGTCTCAGGGGTTAGACGCGCTTGGCCCAATCGACTTTAAAAAGCCTTTAGTATATGTGCCTCTGTTTGAGACTGTTTCTAATTATAACTACCCACAAACCACCCAAAACGTCATTTCCGACTGCAAGTACATTCTTTTAAATACCGCACGTGTTTAAGAGTGAACGTGTTTCTGTTTTGAGATATTTATTTAAAAACGCATTGGGGTGGCCATTTTTTGCTTGGGCCAAACCCACATTTTTGCTTGGGACTTAAAGAGTTAAAAACAGACAGTGTGTGCCCGTATTCACATAGGTAGTATTTTAGGGGTAAAACTGGTTTGGGGTTCTATTTCATTTAATTTAACATTCTTCTATATAAATGAATAATCCGTCGGAAAATTATTAAAGCAGGTCAGAATAGCTCGATAGATATATATGTTATAGCGAGAATGCATGTTACATTGGCACACCAACTAAGAAGCAGGTATTGTGCCAATGTATAAATTGTGACCAGTTAATTAAGGAGCTATTCTCCGTTGAAGGAATTAAAGGACAGCAAAGGAAGCATTCCGACGGTATTCTATCTTTTTAGTTACATAACCTATAATTGACAAGTTCGAGTTCACAGTATAAATATATTTAAGTTGGCGGTATCAATATATTTAAGGTTGCTGTGTCAAGTTTGAGTTAACTGGATGATCCTCCAGAGGTATTGTTTAACTTGATCAAAGGGTACGGGATCCAGGTTCGTATTCAGATTTTGATAGTTGGAAGTAATCACAATGTAATATAAAAGGCAGTACGGTCCATTTTTTTCCTATAGAGTTCCTAAACAATGTGCAAGTCAAACTCAACAACTTCCAACAGCATTTTAAGCAAAGTCCGACGTTGTATATGAAAAGTTTATTTTGGTTTCTTTCAGATGTATGGCAGTAAATTACAAGATGATCCTATTCTCAATTCAGTAACATTCGTTTCCTCATACGAAATCATCTCATAAAATCCATTAGGGCATTTGATGAGCTTATGTATATCTATTTCATCCTGTCTACTATGCGTAAGTCTAAGTCGAGACTTTTTACCAACCTGAAGTATATGTTGTCATAGGGCTAGGGGTCAGGTTAGCCATTATTCTCTTGCCAATATAAAGTGGCGGTCAGCAAATCTGCTAGGAACCTAAGGCTCTTGGACTATCCAGAATGACCTGGCTTTGGCTCCTGGCTTTTACTCTTCTTTGACTCTTCTTTTGACTCTTGTTTGGCTCTCTTTTGCTAAGGGTTTTGGGGCGTCATTATATACTATCTGGTTCCTAAGACTGTTTGGGGGAAAGTTACTTTGATTTCAGTCAATACGGATATTCCACTAGTTTTGTCGATGTCATATTTACGTCACAAGTTTCTACACAAGTTTCTATGATAGCGAATGGTATAAGCTTTTATTCGAGGGTATTATTAATTCTGTTTAGAGGTTTTCAGGTCTCGTATCATTTCCTGTAACTGTCTAGAAGTCTTTATTTTAAAATGTCGATAAGAGGCTATGTGAAAATTACGTCATCAATAACTTGCGTACTGAAATTATTTAAAGGATAATTACTAAACTACTAATGTGATCATCATTCCGGTTACAAGTGGACAAATACATAAGTTCAGTAGGTACATATGTTATACATTTAAATGTGTGAAATTGACTGGAGAATCTTATGAATTGCTTCATATAATTAATTGATATGAATAGGTGTGTGTTATGTCTTGTGAAGTGTAGACTTGATTTAAAAAAAGTGTTTAAAAATTTTTTTTAATTGTATACTTAAACTTAAATATTTCAGCTCTCAATTAATGTATGGCAATAAAATGATCAGAATGTCAGTGCACATTTAGTTTGAAACATATCTAGAAACTTTTATCACTATCACTTCATAGATGTAATTTTTATGATTTTTTTCTCAAAACCACATATGTTTGTAAAAACAACCACTCAAAATGTGTGCAATTTTTCTCTTCAGGTTATATTTTAAAAACAGGCAGTAGATACACATTTTATTTAACTAGGTATTGATGTTATACATTTAAATGTGTGAAATTGACTGGAGAATCTTATGAATTGCTTCATATAATTAATTGATATGAATAGGTGTGTGTTATGTCTTGTGAAGTGTAGACTTGATTTTAAAAAGTGTTTAAAAATTTTTTTTTAATTGTATACTTAAACTTAAATATTTCAGCTCTCAATTAATGTATGGCAATAAAATGATCAGAATGTCAGTGCACATTTAGTTTGAAACATATCTAGAAACTTTTATCACTATCACTTCATAGATGTAATTTTTATGATTTTTTTCTCAAAACCACATATGTTTGTAAAAACAACCACTCAAAATGTGTGCAATTTTTCTCTTCAGGTTATATTTTAAAAACAGGCAGTAGATACACATTTTATTTAACTAGGTGTTGATGTTATACATAAACATGTGGGAAATTGACTGAAGAATCTTGTGAAATGCTGTAAATAATTATTTGGTGTAGGAAAAGTGTCTGTCATGTTATGTGAAGTGTAGACCTGATCAAAAATAACTGGAAAAAAAAGATAAATAAAACTGTGTACTTACATATGTCAGCTCCAGTTTAATCCATAGCTGAAAAATCTCAGAATATCAGTGCACATCCATTTTGAAACACAAAACATTTTACCACAATCACTTCAAATATATAATTTATATGATTTTTTTCCTACACCACATATTTCTGAAAAAAAAACCAAACAACTATGACTAATATTATTTACACCAACTAAATTCTATTTTACATTTCCCAGAAGAATTTGCTACTATTCACATGCTTTTATGGTAGTCATAAAAACATTGTGGGTGTAGATGTGGCTGGTCTGGACATCCAGTGCAATAATAATGAGAGCGCTGACGACGAGCAGGTGTGCTGCAGTGGACACAGTTCTTACATCTTTTTGCAGCCTTGTGTCACACTTGTACTCTGAAGTTGAGGCAGCTTGGGATCTAACAATATTAGTAGCTGCATTTTCTTGGACACTAAGTGGACTCAAAACAGCAGAAGCTTCAGTTAGTTGGTGAAGCAGATTTCTTTTGAACTGCAGCAGTGATTGCTTTTCACCTTGATGGAAACAATATAAAACAAGCATTCACCTGCACTATTTCAAGCAGCCAGAAGAAAATTTTTTTCCACCATTTAACAGATTTTTTGTTGTGCACACCATAATAACCAACTTTTTGATCCAGGAGAATTGTTGTCTTCATCTATCATTTTTGGTTTGACAATGTGCTTCCATGTCGTTATGGTCTCCACTTTGGCCTGAGAAGATACAAGGAAAACCAATTTCTTGGCCTTTTTGTCTCTAAATGCTGTACACAACACTGTGCTTGATAATGTCATATATCATCTGTATTCCAGATAACTAAGGCGCAGAGTCTTCAGCTGTAATGGAAAATTTCTCCGGATAATGTTCAGAGTACCAGTGTAGTATTGCTTCTTCTCCAGTAAGAAGACAAGGAGTTCTCTTGTGGTGTAATACCTGTCAGCAAATAAATGGTGTCCTGTACCCAAAGGCTGTATTAGGGTCTGAAAAATCTTGACAGCTTGCCCACTGTTTGCATCCACTTCAGGATCATATGAAGTACCAGAACCACAATATGTGAACATGTTCACCACATATCCAGTTGCTGAATCACATAAACCAAAGACTTTTATGTGATATTTGCTTGGTTTACTTGGATTATACTGCTTGTATTGCCATCTGCCTTTATACCCTATTACCATTTCATCCAAACTGAGATTTTGGAATGGGTAAAAGGCACTCTGAAATTTTTGCAACAACATGTTCATAAAAGGTTCAATCTTTTCTTTTCCTTGTGAATTTTCATCAGAGGCATGAAGCATTGTATGATATAATGCTTCAAATCTACTTCTTGAAAACATCTGACGAAACCAAGGAGTATAAAATTCTGCAGATGTAGACCAGTAGTCGCGAATGCATGGTCTTTTCTGAATCCCAATATTTATTAGGACAGCAATAAACTTATCAAGTTCATGGCGTGTGACTTCGGTCCACCGAGAATACAATGAATATTGTTTCGCAGGGTTATTTTGAATACTTTTGATAAATGCACTGGCACATGAAATCTTTAACCTCATCTGTAAACAAAACATTGAAACATTTCAATGGGGTTGACAGGTCAAGCCCCTCAGTCACACCTGGTGTTCTTTTTGAACAAAATCGAAATGCATTTTGTTTCATGCCCTCAGCAATTTCTAACCACTCTGGGACATCTTGTGAGGATGCACCTGCCTCTAGACTTGTGGCAGTTCTCGTAGCTTTACTGTTGGTCAGATTGGGGTTTTTACCCCTTCCTTTTCCTTTAGTGACGTTGTTGTTGTTTTGAAGAGGTGATGGGAGGAGAGCGGGCACTTAACAGCTGACAGTTATTGCCTCTTCTCGTTCCATCTTGGGCTACCCTGTTCAACCTGAAAATTGGTTATAATTGGGGTATTTAGTGTCATTTTATTTACTAATTTTGTATTCAATTTAAATAACTATTGTCTTTTGCAGTTGCTGATGTTTATTTATATTAGTATTCGTCAATTTTATTTTCTCTTTTGTATTGTTTTAAGATAACTATTGTCCTTTACACTTGGTTTTAGTTTGTATTAGTATTTGTTCTTTTTGAGTTGTTGCGCTTTTTTTTTTTAATACCTCGTTGTCTTTCCTTGTCCTATGAGTAGTTAGTTAGTATTTTTTTAATGCTTTGTTAGTTCTTGCTGCTTAATTTCTATTTAGTTGGATGTCTTTTCTGAAGTACTAACCTTATATGTTTTCCTTTGTTTTATGTATATATCTTTTAAGTATTGATTGGGCATCTATACTTAAAACCTTATCACCTGTCATGTCTATATTGTGATTTCTATAGTAAGTTTTTATTTAAAGTTTAGCTCTTTTTATACCAGCCCTACCTGATGCCTGTTCAATCAGCTGATCGGCATCGCCGTCAGAATAATCACTTTCATGAATATTCTGACACAAAGTCTTTACGTCTTCATCGGAATCACTAAACCTAACTTCTAAATCACTGTCGCTAGAATTATCTTCTGTCCACTGAGAAATAAGCACTCGTGCTTGCTCAGCTGATAGCCGGTGTTTAGAAGAAGAATCTCGCTCCATTTTGTGTGTAAACAAAGGATTAGAAATGGATATAAAACACACAATTTTAGCTTCACAATTTTTTTTTCGCTCACAAACGTCCACAAACATGTACCGGGTGTAATGAAATGATTTAAAAACCGGCTAGTTGCTAGGTATTTTATAACTTTCCGTTCAAATTTGACATATATCACCTTGACGCGTGGTGCGTCACTGGTCGGAACGGAAGTCCTATCTGGCGCGTGACACGCTCGTTTGAACAGAATGAGTTAATTATATGTATATATATATTTTTTTTAAATAGTGTAATACCGTTAAAAAAACCAAAATGCAATCTAAATAAACTGTATTGTATAAAATTAGTTTAAAAAAATAATAACATTATTACCATCGCGACAACAGCCTGTTGAGATCAAAGACACACACATTTAGCAGGTTGAACTAACTAGTGTAACAGTTTACAATCTGTGTGTGTGTGGGGGGGGGGGGGGATAAAATGTAAATGCATTTAGTTGTGTATGGCAAAGGTTGGACCCTGTCTCGAGCTCGGACGCAGCACATAAAAGGGAAAATCTTTGTAAAAACGTAATTAATAAAAAAGATTATTTGTCTGCGCTAGTTAACGCACAGTTAGAAATTTGGCTGACAAACTGGCTCTTCTGTAAATAACCGTAACAAGGGGCAAGACAAAATGCAAATACATGATGAGATGTCACAGCTATTGGGTCTGAAAAAAAATACATAGGGAGAAAACAAAGATAATGAGAATAAATGCAGGAAGCGATAACAATATTGCTCTTGAAGAAAAGTTACTACAAGATGTAGAATCATGCATATACCTTGGCAACAAAATAGACAGTTGGAGGAACAGACAATGATATCAAAATAAAAATACAGAAGACAAGAGGAGCTTTCATTGCACTGGGAAATAAATGGAGATCAAAAGAAATCAAGTCCAACACAAAAATCAGAATCTTCAATTCAAATGTCAAGTCAGTTCTATTGTATGGCTCTGAACACGGCAAACAACAAAAACAACAACCAGAAAGCTTCAGACTTCTATAATGGATAAATAAAGGTAGTCTCATTTCAGATACTGCTGTAGGGGAGTGAAGTGTTTGAGACTTCACAATATTAAGTTGAGCTTGGAGAGGTAGGGTAACCAGTCCCCCCCCCCCCCCCCCCACTGCCTTTGTCTTTCCTAACCCAAGAGCAGATTTAGGTATCTATTTACAGATGGGTAGACTGTAGCATGATGCCGTGGTTCCAGACCACTCCCTTTGCTACGAGAGGCCTGCGCTGTAACCATGGATGCTCTCATAAATGGGTGCTTGCCTAAAATAGAAGGATTGTAGTGGTATGATAAGATCACTATTGTGAAACTGATGACACGAACCAGGCAAGTGCCAGAAGAACATGACATGAGTAAAAGACTCTAGAGATGTATAGGACACACATTAGCAAACCTACTGATAGCTTTACAAGGCAGTCATATGTGCATGCACCCCCTGAGGGTATGAGACTCAACTTTTGGAGGGTGCCAGATATTTTTGGAGGCGTATCAATATAAACACTAAATACGAGGCGCGTTTTTTAAGTAATTCCCGGTATAAAATAATAAAAAACCATCATATATAAAAATGATTTATTGCAGCCAAAAGTGAACCACACATTTACATTATTTATCAACATAGTCACCATTGACTTCAACACATTTTTGGTATCATGGCACCAGGTTCTTAATTCCAGTGTCAAAGAAGTCTGTCGCCAGTGTCTTGAACCATTCATTAACGCCTGTCTGCAGTTCATCATCAGTTTCAAACCGCTGGGATGCCAGCCACTTCTTTAGGTGCATGAAAAGGTGGTAATCACTTGGCGCGAGATCGGGGCGGTAGGGCGGGTGGTCAAAAATTTCCCAGTGAATTTTTTGCAACAATTGAACAGTTCGATCTGTGGTGTGAGGTCGAGCATTATCGTGCAAAAGCACAATCCCAGTGGACAGCAACCCACGTCTTTTGTTTTGGATGGCACGTCTAAGTTTTATCAGAGTGTCACAATAAGCATTGGCATTAACTGTCTTTCCACGTTCAAGAAAATCAATAAACAAGACCCCTTTTTTGTCCCAGAAAACAGTGGCCATGATCTTTTTGACAGAAAGTGCTTGCTTAAATTTCTTTGCTTTCGGGGACCATGAGTGTCGCCATTGCATCGACTGTTGCTTTGAATCGCCTTTTGTGTAGGAAATCCAGGTTTCATCTCCTAACCATACTATCAGTCATAACATCTGGCCCATAAACCTCACTGAGTTGCCTGTGAATTTCTGCAGCACTGTTGTTTTTTGCTAACAAAAAACGGATCACAGCACGAACCTCGCAGCTGGTGGGATTATTTATTTTTGCACTCATTATAAATCACTCACACACAGCATCAAACAAGAATTCGACAGCGAAAAAATAGCAGACAGCTAGCTAATGAACCACATAAACATACTGCACATGCACATTTCCGCCTACTATCGGTTTTTGGCGGTAATGTCAAAACGGGAATTACTTAAAAAACGCGCCTCGTAATACACAGAACTCAAATGTATTTGTATCAGATATAATACTGGCTATGAGAATTCAAAACTATACCTATGTCACATTTTAAAAATAACATTTTCTCATGTTAATTAAACAGTAAATGGAATTCAATTTTGTTGAATTTTAACTCTACCGCAAGCCGCTGTCAGCGGCTCGCAACATAATCACATTTGGACCACAAGCCGCTCAGGGCGCCAATCTAATTTTAGTAATAAAACGAATGAAAAATGTACTGAAACACTCTCTGATCTGGGTCGAGATTTTAAGTTGCCACTGGAAAACAAATTCCCAATGCATGGTTGTTGTAGAACACTGAAAAATTGATATTATGTTCATATTTTGCAGCGTTTTGGGTTAGTTATAACATCGTGTAAAACTGTTTACAGGGCAACTAGTGCTAGGACTACAAAAAATGCGTGTACATCTCATCTAACGGCTGAAAAGGATAGAAACATGTTTCAACAATTGACTGAAAGATCTAGCGACGAGGACAAGAGTGAAAACAGTGTGCACATTGATTGAAATTGTGATTTTGATAGAGATGGGGCGCAAGCAGTTATAATTGTGAAAATATTGCAAGTCCACGGCCATCGGAGTGCCGTTAAATAGCAACAACCTCTATTAGAGTTGCAACCAATGTTTATTGTAATATTACATTCATTTATCTTTAAAATGACGTGTAATTCATACAAATCTGTAAACAATTACGAAAACTACAGCTTACTTTGTGCAAACACCTACAGGATGAAAATGGGAAAAAAATTTAATTCGGCCACAGTGTGTTTTTTAATTCGGTAGTTAATGTGTTAAGTAATTTCTAAAACACATTTTAAAATTTGAAACAAAATAATTCATAGATTTATAAATAGCAACAAAACTGATAAAAACAAGATAGCAGAGTAAATTTGGTTGAAAATAAATTTAATTAGCAAATTAGTGAGCATATAAGTGACACTGACCATATTATGAATTATGTTCATCACGTTTGTCATCTCGTACAATGTGCATGAGGAAGCAATCACTCTTGTCTTTCTCTGTCTCTGCAGGGACCTCCGGAATCCTTGTGGGTTACGTCATAATTGTAGAACATGAAAATGTGAAAATATCTAGCAGTTGTTGAAGGCTGTTTACAGTAGTGTATTAATACATCAAATATATATTGCTTTCTTGACTTCAAAAAGAAAGAATGTGATGTAATCCATACCTTGACATAATTAATTTTGTGTCTACACAGTAAACTCCCAGGGACAAGAAACATGAGTCATGGAGACTATGATCATTCTTCCACTTTGAAAGACTTGAGAACAAACATAACTGTCACAGTCAATGGGACATCTTATAATGGTAACTAACTAAACATAAAGGCCCTTCTGCATTTCTGTTGGAAAGCTATGTTAATGCTTCTAATGATTGTGATTTGTAAGCTTTGTTTTAGTTCTTTGACAAACATTGTTTGAATCTACAGAACAACTTTCCAGGAATGCGGATTTATTCAACATGGCTTTAATTAAATGTGGCTTAGTTGTTAGTGATTAAACATTGCCACCAATGTGGGAATTTCAGTTGTTGCTTGTAAGTTGTCTGTGTTTATGTTGTTTAAAATGTGGCTGTGCTGAAAAGTTGAAGTTTGGCGAGCAGGATGTTGACTGAGGGATTCAGAATAGAAGTGTTTGTGTAAATTTTATCACCTTTTTTGATGTTCATTATCATGAAGTCATACAATTTTACTTTAGTTTTGCTTTTGTAGTTTCTAGTTGCTCATTATACAGTGAAACTATGCTTTTAAACATCATGAAAAAGTGCCTTTACTTTAGTGTAACCCAACTTTTCCTATAAGAAGTGAGAGCTCATTCAACATAGTATTTCCTGAAAAGGCATGAACTAAGAATGTTATATAATTATCATCATCACTCATAATTATCATCATCATCAGTCATAATTATCAATCATCATTATCATCATCATTATTATCAATCATCATTATTATCATCAGTCATCATCATCACTACCCTTCAGCTCCCTGATAAGCATAGACCTTCAATAAATCCACACCTCCTCTCCTGTGCTGTCTGTTTAAGGTCCTACCATGTCTTCTTTATCATCCCTTTCATTTCTGTCTTGTTTTCTTCTCCATGCCTATTTCGTCCTCTCTGTTCCTCTCTTATACTGGGGATTCCAGAACAAGGACTTCCTTGTAATGCTATCAGCAGGTTTCCACAATGTTTGTTGTAACCATCGCCAGCATCTTCTTCTCATCTCTTGTTCCACTGGTACTTATCTGGTTCTTGTCCTCAATTCCATATTGGGGACCATGTCCTACCATTTCAGTCCTTATCATCATCATCAGTTGCCATCTCCACAACGAAGGTTGGCTGTAATGGATCTCCAACGTCTTCTGTCTCTTGTCTTGATGGTGCACTCTGATAGACTCTTTCCTGTCCATCTCTTGATGTTGTCTTCCCACTTATAGCGCTGTCTTCCCCTTGCACGTTTGCCTTCAGCTCTCCCTTCTGTTATGGTCTTCTGCAAGGTGTTATGCCTTTTTATGTGGCCAAAGTATTTTAGCTGTCGAACTTTGACCTCCCTCATTAGTTCTCTTTTCATCCCTAGATTTTCTAGGACCTCCTTATTTGTTTTCATCTCTTTCCATGAGATATGCCCCATTCTTCTATATATCCACATTTCAAGAGCCTCAATTCTTTCTTCCAACTGCTTATTCATCGTCCATGTTTCTGCACCACACAGAAATGCAGAATATATATAACACTTTATGATTCTCAGTTTTAATTTGTGAGATAACTGTTTGGATGTCAGTATATGTTTCATGTTGTTGAATGTAGCTTTGGCCATTCCTAATCTCTTCTTGATTTCTGTTTCACATCTGCCATCTTCTGTTATTATATGACCGAGATATACGTAGCTCTTGACTTGTTCCAGGATTTCCCCATTTACGCTTATCTTTAATGTGGATTTATCGTCTGTTTTGCTAATTATCATAGTTTTTGTTTTCTCAATATTAATGTCAAGTCCATATTCATGACTTATACTGTTCACTTGCTTCACTAGTTCTTGTAACTCCTGTTCGCTTTCAGCTAACAACACGGTATCATCTGCATATCTAAGGTTGTTTATTGACCTTCCACTGATGTTCAGTCCTGGTATTTCCTGCATCTGTTTGAAAATTTTTTCGGTGTATAAATTAAATAGGCAGGGGGACAGCACACAACCTTGTCTGACACCTCTTTTTATGTCTATGTATGGTGAATAATTCCTTCCAGATCTTACTGTGGCAGTTTGCTCCCAATAAAGGTTACTGAGTATTCTTATATCTTTTCCATCAATACCTATGTCTTCGAGGCATTCAATTATTTTCTCATGATGGACTCTGTCAAAAGCCTTCTTATAGTCAATGAAGCACATATACATACTTTTTTGGACCTCTGTATATTTTTCTGCTAATATTCTTAGGCAAAATATTGCCTCTCTTGTTCCACTGTTCCGTCTAAAACCAAACTGTTCTTCCTGGATTTCGCTATCTACTTTACTTTTTATTCTTTCCTGTATGATTTTGAGCAGTATCTTAATTGCATGACTCATCAGGCTGATTGTTCTGAAGTCTGAACATTCTGTTGCATTTGGTTTTTTGGGCAATGTTATAAAAACTGATGTCTTCATGTCGTGTGGTATATATCCTGTATTGTATACATCGTTGCATATTTCTGTGATCGTATCTATACCAAAGCTCTCCAGAGCTTCTATAATTTCAATTTTTATGTTATCCATGCCTGCTGATTTTCCTTTTTGTATCATATGAATGGCATTCTCTACTTCTGATCTGAGAATGTTTGGGCCTTCATTAGAATCTGGTGATGGTTTTTTACCTCTGTTGTCCTCGAATAATTCTTTTACGTATTCTGCCCATCTGTTTGATATGTCTTTCTCATCAAGTAATATTACACCATTTTTGTTCTTGATACAGCTTCCTCCTTGTGCAAACCATGACCGATTTGATAATTTCTTTATTTCTTCATGCATATCTCTTGTCATGTGCTTTGCTTCCAAGTCTTCTATTTCCTTGCATTTTGTTTCTATCCACCGTTCTTTTGCTTCTCTACACATAGTACGTATGTCATTGTCTATTGTTTTATATTCTGGAGTGTTTTTTGCTTTCTTTCTTTCTGCCATTTTATGCAAAAGGTAAAGGATCCTGTTACACGCCCATTGAGGCATATTGGGAATATGGTGTTAGGCCCATATTTTCTTGACCATCGACACACTAGGGGTGATGTGGTCAGCATCACGCCGGCCGCCTTAACCTTCCCAGAGTTGCTCTGGTACCCAATTCATGAGGCTGGGTCGACCCAAGAGCCTTTTGCAGTCTAAAAAATCCCACCTCAACTGGGGATCGAACCATGGACCACCGAGCTAGGAAGCTAGTGCACTAACCACTGCGCTACCATGGCTCCTCTATGCAAGCACCTGTTTATTAAAGCTTGTAAAATCTTGGTTGATGTTCTTGCTGTTCTCCATGTTTGACAGCCATACAGAAGAACTGACTTGACATTTGAGTTTAAGATTCTTATTTTTCAACTACTCTTTAATTATATCAGACAAAAGTGATTTTGTACATTCCAGTTCTTTCTCTGTAGAAGCTACTAATCTCTGCCATTTCATTTTTGGATCATCATCTTCAGCTTTGACCATTGGATTCTGACTTTTTCTTCAGCTATCTTCTTTTGGTTCCACTTAGCCTCCTCACTCTTATCTTGACCTGTGATCTTGATTCAAGGATATGTCTGGTTTTGAGGAGGTTGGTTGAAACTCAAAGCAGTTCTGCATTTCTGTTAAAATGTATTTTTGTTTGCTGCCATAGATGGAGGTGCTTAAGAATTGTTATCATTTTTGATGAACTAACAGAATTTATTTTAATTACCTGGTTACAAAAATCATAATTATAGCTTGTTTGCAAATATCTGTAGTTCATAACAGTAGTACTTGTTCATGTTTTATGCATGAAAAGATTAATTATATTGACTTTTGATGAGAGAATTCAAACCTGGCTAAAGCAGTAGTAGGGAGAACATTGAAACAAAGATAAGCCAATTGCAACTTTTGTAATAACTTTCATTTGTGTATTTATCTCAGTTGGCACTGAACACCACCCAGCCACCTCACTCCTGGAGTACATGCGTAAAGTTGGCATCTCCAGAGGTACAAAAGGTTGTTGTTTTGAGGGTGGATGCGGAGTCTGTCTGGTTACAGTCAAGTTCCTGGACCCTGTCACTGGGAACTCCAGGTCATACACTGTCAACTCTGTAAGTGATAATCATACAGTTATAAGTAATATTTATGTGTATTAAAACACGATAGATAGTGGTTTCCACTTAAGGAGATTCCTCTTACAATGCTTGTGTGGCTAATAAGTCAAAATCGTTGGACCCTGTTTATGTTCTCATAAGATTAATTTATTCACTATCTGCCCTCTGTTTTTAAGATGTTCTTTTGTCTGGCAGCATTTGTAGGCTGCACATTTGCATAGAGTTATATGGTTTTCTGGCATTATAAACCTTTTTACCATAGTTCATTTGACATCTTTTATATTTGCATTTTTGTTAAAAATAAGTCAAGAACATAATAAATTTAAAAGATTGGTTAAAATGAAACATAGAGAGATGAGATACACATTAATATAATGGTAAAAAAGTTGTAAGATAATCTATAAAATTGATGCAACATCCAAGAACATAAGATATTGACGTACGGCAAAATCGAAGACCTACTAATTTTTACTTATGATCACAAGTCCAAGGGCAGAGCTAATTGCTCTGGGACACTTACCTGAGGAATTTAAATAGAAAAACTTCTCGATGGGAAACACTGTAATTATATCTTTGTGTTAAGTCCATGTAATCTTCATTATTTCTCTTGTTTACTCCTTATGGAGCAACGATCCATCACTGCAGTTGGTCCCCTTACTTGAAGTCTGTATCAAAGCATTTATATACGTCTGCAACAGTCATTTCTGTAGACATTTGTTGTACATGATTAGATAACCAGTCCCATGCTCAGCTTCGTGTTAGTTGTCTTTTATTAAGGAACAGTAGTCCTATTTTTTTTAATTGTCTCTTAGAGACCCTAGGGGACTCTAGGGTTTATTCACTCCATGTGTATGTGAGACCTTAGGGAACTCTAGCGCTTATTCAGTCCATGTGTATGTGAGACCTTAGGGAACTCTAGGGCTTATTCAGTCCATGTGTATGTGAGACCTTAGGGAACTCTAGGGCTTATTCAGTCCATGTGTATGTGAGACCTTAGGGAAC
This sequence comes from Oreohelix idahoensis, assembly GCA_024509875.1. Taxonomy (NCBI): domain Eukaryota; kingdom Metazoa; phylum Mollusca; class Gastropoda; order Stylommatophora; family Oreohelicidae; genus Oreohelix; species Oreohelix idahoensis. The sequence continues at coordinate 254,805 of JAMPIV010007872.1, read as the reverse complement.
TCTAGGGCTTATTCAGTCCATGTGTATGTGAGACCTTAGGGAACTCTAGGGCTTATTCAGTCCATATGTATGTGAGACCTTAAAGAACTCTAGGGCTTATTCAGTCCATGTGTATGTGAGACCTTAGGGAACTCTAGGGTTTATTCAGTCCATGTGTATGTGAGACCTTATGGAACTCTAGGGCTTATTCAGTCCATGTGTATGTGAGACCCTAGGGAACTCTAGGGCTTATTCACTCCATGTGTATGTGAGACCTTAGGGAACTCTAGGGCTTATTCAGTCCATGTGTATGTGAGACCTTAGGGAACTCTAGGGCTTATTCAGTCCATGTGTATGTGAGACCTTAGGGAACTCTAGGGCTTATTCAGTCCATGTGTATGTGAGACCTTAGGGAACTCTAGGGCTTATTCAGTCCATGTGTATGTGAGACCTTAGGGAACTCTAGGGCTTATTCAGTCTATGTGTATGTGAGACTCTAGGATCCATTCACTCCATGTGTGTGTGAGACCTTAGGGAACTCTAGGGTTTATTCAGTCCATGTGTATGTGAGACCTTATGGAACTCTAGGGCTTATTCAGTCCATGTGTATGTGAGACCTTAGGTAACTCTAGGGCTTATTCAGTCCATGTGTATGTGAGACTCTAGGATCCATTCACTCCATGTGTGTGTGAAACCTTAGGGAACTCTAGGGTTTATCCAGTCCATGTGTATGTGAGACCTTATGGAACTCTAGGGCTTATTCAGTCCATGTGTATGTGAGACCCTAGGGAACTCTAGGGTTTATTCACTCCATGTGTATGTGAGACCTTAGGGAACTCTAGGGCTTATTTAGTCCATGTGTATGTGAGACCTTAGGGAACTCTAGGGCTTATTCAGTCCATGTGTATGTGAGACTCTAGGATCCATTCACTCCATGTGTGTGTGAGACCTTAGGGAACTCTAGGGCTTATTCAGTCCATGTGTATGTGAGACCTTAGGGAACTCTAGGGCTTATTCAGCCCATGTGTATGTGAGACCTTAGGGAACTCTAGGGCTTATTCAGTCCATGTGTATGTGAGACCTTAGGGAACTCTAGGGCTTATTCACTCCATGTGTATGTGAGACCCTAGGGCTTAGTCACTCTATGCGTATGTGAGACCTTAGGGAACTCTAGGGCTTATTCAGTCCATGTGTATGTGAGACCCTAGGGAACTCTAGGGTTTATTCACACGATTTGTATGTGAGACCTTAGGGAACTCTAGGGCTTATTCAGTCCATGTGTATGTGAAACCTTAGGGAACTCTAGGGCTTATTCAGTCCATGTGTATGTGAGACTCTAGGATCCATTCACTCCATGTGTGTGTGAAACCTTAGGGAACTCTAGGGTTTATTCAGTCCATGTGTATGTGAGACCTTATGGAACTCTAGGGCTTATTCAGCCCATGTGTATGTGAGACCCTAGGGAACTCTAGGGTTTATTCACTCCATGTGTATGTGAGACCTTAGGGAACTCTAGGGCTTATTCAGTCCATGTGTATGTGAGACCTTAGGGAACTCTAGGGCTTATTCAGTCCATGTGTATGTGAGACTCTAGGATCCATTCACTCCATGTGTGTTTGAGACCTTAGGGAACTCTAGGGCTTATTCAGTCCATGTGTATGTGAGACCTTAGGGAACTCTAGGGCTTATTCAGTCCGTGTGTATGTGAGACCCTAGGGAACTCTAGGGCTTATTCACTCCATGTGTATGTGATACCTTAGGGAACTCTAGGGCTTATTCAGTCCATGTGTATGTGAGACCTTAGGGAACTCTAGGGCTTATTCAGTCCGTGTGTATGTGAGACCCTAGGGAACTCTAGTACTTATTCACTCCGTGTGTATGTGAGACCTTAGGGAACTCTAGGTCTTATTCAGTCCATGTGTATGTGAGACCTTAGGGAACTCTAGGGTTTATTCAGTCCATGTGTATGTGAGACCTTAGGGAACTCTAGGGCTTATTCACTCCATGTGTATGTGAGACCTTAGGGAACTCTAGGGCTTATTCAGTCTATGTGTATGTGAGACCCTAGGGAACTCTAGGGTTTATTCAGTCCATGTGTATGTGAGACCTTAGGGAACTCTAGGGCTTATTCACTCCATGTGTATGTGAGACCTTAGGGAACTCTAGGGCTTATTCAGTCTATGTGTATGTGAGACCTTAGGGAACTCTAGGGCTTATTCACTCCATGTGTATGTGAGACCTTAGGGAACTCTAGGGCTTATTCAGTCTATGTGTATGTGAGACCTTAGGGAACTCTAGGGTTTATTCAGTCCATGTGTATGTGAGACCTTAGGGAACTCTAGGGCTTATTCACTCCATGTGTATGTGAGACCTTAGGGAACTCTAGGTCTTATTCAGTCCATGTGTATGTGAGACCTTAGGGAACTCTAGTGTTTATTCAGTCCATGTGTATGTGAGACCTTAGGGAACTCTAGGGCTTATTCAGTCTATGTGTATGTGAGACCCTAGGGAACTCTAGGGTTTATTCACTCCATGTGTGTGTGAGACCTTAGGGAATTCTAGGGCTTATTCAGTCCATGTGTATGTGAGACCCTAGGAAACTCTAGGGCTTATTCAGTCCATGTGTATGTGAGACCCTAGGGAACTCTAGGGTTTATTCAGTCCATGTGTATGAGAGACCTTAGGGAACTCTACGGATTATTCACTCCATGTGTATGTGAGACCATAGGAAACTCTAGGGCTTATTCAGTCTGTGTGTATGTGAGACCCTAGGGAACTCTAGGGTTTATTCAGTCCATGTGTATGTGAGACCTTAGGAAACTCTATTGCTTATTCATTCCATGTGTATGTGAGACACTAGGGCTTATTCAGTCCATGTGTATGTGAGACCCTAGGGAACTCTGGCTTATTCAGTCCATGTGTATGTGAGACCTTAGGGAACTCTAGGGTCCATTCACTCCATGTGTATGTGAGACTCTAGGATCCATTCACTCCATGTGTATGTGAGACCCTAGGGCTTATTCAGTCCATGTGTATGTGAGACCCTAGGGAACTCTAGGGCTTATTCAGTCACATGTGTATGTGAGACCTTAGGGAACTCTAGGGCTTGTTCAATCCATGTGTATGTGAGACCTTAGGGAACTCTAGGGCTTATTCAGTCCATGTGTATGTGAGACCTTAGGGAACTCTATTCCTTATTCAGTCCATGTGTGTGTCAGACCTTAGGGAACTCTAGGGCTTGTTCAATCCATGTGTATGTGAGACCCTAGAGAACTCTAGGGCCCATTCTGTGTGTATGTGAGATCGTAGGGCCCATTCATTCTGTGTATGTGAGACTCTAGGAACTCTAGGGCTTATTCAATCCATGTGTATGTGAGACCCTAGGGAACTCTAGGGCCCATTCATTCTATGTGTATGTTAGACCCTAGGGCCCATTCATTCTATGTGTATGTTAGACCCTAGGGCCCATTCATTCTATGTGTATGTGAGATCGTAGGGCCCATTCATTCTGTGTATGTGAGACTCTAGGGAACTCTAAGGCTTATTCAATCCATGTGTATGTGAGACCCTAGGGAACTCTAGGGCCCATTCATTCTATGTGTATGTGAGACCCTAGGGCCCATTCATTCTGTGTATGTTGGACCCTAGAGAACTCTAGGGTCCATTCGCTCATTCAAGTTTTCCTCATCTTATTTCTATATGCTTCTTCATTTTAACTCCATGACTGTGTTATGATAATGATCGCCTTTGTTTCTGTGTTTTCTGTCTGTGGCATGACAACACATATTGTCACAATGTTTGTTTTCTTGTCTGTTTTCTGAAAATTAGTGTCGTCATATAGTCATTTTATATAATCTTCAAAATACTTTGTAACTCTGCAGTGGTGAAAAGTCACTGACCCAGGGAAAGGGTCAGAGCTGGTTTGCCAGAAAGTGCTTGTGTTAACTGAAGCAAAATTGTTTTGCATTATAAAAATTACTTGTTGGTTTAAATTTTTGGCATTGGCTTTTTGTTTTCACAAGGTTTAGGAGTAATTTTATACATATTGTTATTGTTGAACAGAATCAACATCATTGCACTCTGGGCAAACCCATAGGTGCTCAGTCTCCCTCAGTATATGTTGAAGAGTGTGAATGCTAACTGTTCCTGTAACTTGTGGTATACACGTTGGATGCATCCTCTCATACGTCCATCTCTGCTAGCCTTATGTTTGATGCCAAATTCCAACAGTCTTAATCTTGAAGATTCATCTGTCGCAGTGTCATTCTCTAACAATCTATCATGAATCATTCTCAGTTTCTCATCCATATCCAGTGTCCCCTTTGTGGGTATTTTTTGTACATAAAACAATTAGTAAATGTGGGATATATCATTTTTGTGTAAATACAAGTATGTTTTTTGTGTGTTTAGTTTTTGTAAAAGGGCGTGATTCTATTGAATGTTTCTTTTTTTTTTTAAAGTACTCTCATCTCAGTGATGAAAACCTCCATATCTGAATTCACCAGGTTAATGTGACTTTAAGTTTTGACTTTTTCTTCAATTAATAATAGCAAATCTGTTTATGTGGAGGAAGTATTGAAAGCATATGTGTATAACCAGCAAAAGTTAAAAAACAAAAACTTCTATTCTTTTCATCTTCACAGCCTCTTAATTTCTGAAGCTACAGCCTCAAAGTATGAGCAGCTGCAGCCTCATAATTTTAGTATCTACAGCCTCATAGTTTTAAGAGCTACATGTTCATAGTTTCTGCAACTACAGTCTTGTAGTTTATTCAACTAAATCCTCATATTTTCAACAGCTGCAGCCTCAGATTTTGCTTCACAACATAATCAGTAGACTTATATCACAACATAAACAGTAGACTTGTGTCACAACGTAAGCAGTAGACTTGTGTCACAATGTAAACAGTAGACTTGTGTCACAACGTAAGCAGTAGACTTGTGTCACAACATAAACAGTAGACTTGTGTCACAACATAAACAGTAGACTTATGTCACAATGTAAACAGTAGACTTGTGTCACAACATAAGCAGTAGACTTGTGTCACAACGTAAACAGTAGACTTGTGTCACAACGTAAGCAGTAGACTTGTGTCACAACGTAAACAGTAGACTTGTGTCACAACGTAAGCAGTAGACTTGTGTCACAACATAAGCAGTAGACTTGTGTCACAACGTAAACAGTAGACTTGTGTCACAATGTAAACAGTAGACTTGTGTCACAACGTAAACAGTAGACTTGTGTCACAACGTAAACAGTAGACTTGTGTCACGATGTAAGCAGTAGACTTGTGTCACAACATAAGCAGTAGACTTGTGTCACAACGTAAACAGTAGACTTGTGTCACAACGTAAACAGTAGACTTGTGTCACAACGTAAATAGTAGACTTGTGTCACAACGTAAACAGTAGACTTGTATCACAAAAGTAAACATTTGATTAAAGGTACAGGTAGTCTCATAGCAGATACTGCTGTAGGGGATGAAGTGACTTCACTATACTAGGTTCAGCATCAAGAGGTGGGGTGATTAGTTCCCTTCCTCGCTGCCTTTTCCTTTCCTAACTCAAGAGAAAAGTCAGGTACCCATTTGCAGCTGGGTAAACTGGAGCATGATGATACTGTGAATCGAACCTGGCACTTGAGCTGCGATAGACCAGTCCTCTAACCACTCTGTCAGTCAGACACTCAAACATTTGATAAAAGGGAAAAAAAAAAGAAAAAAAATGTGTTCCGTTTCGTAAAGTTTAACACTGTAATGCATCACAAATTCCTATCCTAGCAATACCTGTTTTCCATCTACCAGTGTTGCCTCCAACTCTACACCTGTGACGGCCTAGAAATCACCACAGTTGAGGGTCTAGGTGATACACGAAGTGGCCTTCACCCTATACAGGAAAGACTGGCCAAATTTGATGGAGTTCAATGTGGCTACTGTACACCTGGTCAGGTCATGACCATGTATGGGTAAGTACTTCATCAAGAATGCATGTAGGTCACTATAGTCATAATTTACGGAGCATAAGCTAGAGTAACACATGAAAGGGATAAAGAAGACATGGGAAAAGCTTGAATGGATGGTACAGGTCAGAAATTTGTTGAAGGCTGTACTTCTCTGGGAGCAGACGGGCAAAGAATGATACTGAGCAGGAAAAAATATGTTCTTGTCAAGATGCCATGTGTAAGTGTACAATTTTGATAATTTTTTTGTTTTGATTTTTTTAATGGTATCTATACTTCACAAGGCATAATTTTATTTAGCCACTATATATTGTTTGTAATTTATAATTTGATACAACCACGTAAGCATCCGATTGACAGAGTGGTTAGAGCGCTGGTCTCTCATGGCAGTGATGCCGGGTTCAAACCATGGTACCTACATGCTTCAGTCTACCCAGCTGTAAATGGGTACCTGACTCTGCTCATTGACTTGGGGAAGGAAAAGGCAGCAAGGAAGGGAACTAGTCACCACACCTCTCGATGTTAGACCTAGTAAGGTGAAGTCTCTAACACTTCATTTCCCTATGGCAGTATGTGCTATAGGACAACCTACAACCACGTAATATATAATGTGACGTAACCATTTTATGACATAAAACAAGTAAGGTATTGTCGTACATTTTATATTTGATACAAAATATTTTCATCACATTGTTTATTTCACCATTAAGACATTGTTTTAAAAAAGCAGATGGGACTTTTGCAGCTGAAGGGATTAACATTGTAGCAGCAAAATATAATAAAATATTGCGTCATCTAAATCTCAGTTTCAATGTGATTTTTTCCCCAGCATTTTAAAAAACAACCCAAGGCCAACCATGCAGGAAGTAGAAGACTCACTTGATGCCACGATATGTCGATGTACTGGTACGTCTGTGTACGTTCTAACAATCAGTTCAGCTGGTAGAATCACATCTGACATTATGTTATAATTACATATAATGTGTCACACCATGTACATCTTGGTAATCTCTGGCTTCTGGATATTTTAATATATTTTGTGTGCCGATAGTCAAGTGTACCAATATATTTTTGTCGGTTTATCTTCTTCGTACTTCATTGAAACATAAACTTTAAAGAATAACACCACCTAAATGAACATCACTCCCCTACATAGTTCCCGAGGGGTCTCTGAAGAGACTACGAATAGAACTACTGCATCCTCAGGTATGTTGTCTCTTCTTCTTTGATCCTTAACCGCCGACTGCCAAAGCAGTCAGTGGCCATCATGCCTGGTGGCATCTTGTAGGGCAGCAACAAATTGCTTCCACTTTGCTTGGTCAGCGGCCATCCTTCATGCAGTGCTCCAGCTCTGGTTCATTCTTTGTACCTCGACCTCTATAGTTCTCCGCCAAGTTGTTTTTGAGGCATGTCGTACAAGGTGATTAATATGATGTTGTGCACCTCATCATGTAAAACAAAATGCTACAGAAACTACTCTTCGCAAACGGCTCCGGGGTCGACCCAGCCTCAAAAATTGGGTACCAGAACAACTCTGGGAAGGTTAAGGTGGCTGGCTTGATGCTGACGACATCACCCCTAGTGTGTCAATGGTCAAGAAAATATGGGCATAACACCATATTCCAATATGCCTCAATGGACGTGTAATGGGATCCTTTACCTTTTTATTTTTACAGAAACCACTGCTGTGAGAGCTTGGTGCAGGCTATCTGTAAAGGACCAGCTGTGGTGGTGGCTGCAGGTTCTATAAGGAGAGCAAAGGAAAATGATGATATCCCCATTATATGATCAAACAGATTTGAGCAGGACATCTTGAATACATGGAAGTCAATAGAGAGACATTGTGTGTGCACTCAACAAATTTAGACCATGCAGTAAAGGGATGCACAAGAAGATTGATAATAAGCATACAAGTGAACTTAATGATTAGCAAAGAAATGAATTTTATGATGACCATAGAAAGGAACTTCATGATCAGCTTAGAAGTGACCTTGATCAGCATAAAAATGAATGATCAGCATTGAAATGAACTTGATGATCAGCATAGAATTGAATTTGATGATTTGTAAGGACAAGAATTTGATTATTAGCATAGAAATAAACTTGATGGTCAGCATTGAAATGAACTTGATGATCTATGTAGAAATTAATGTGTTAATATGTACCACAAAGTGATTTTTGTTTGCACAGAAACACCAGAGAAAACAATGCAGTTTGAAAGCTCTTGGAAAACCATGAAATTTTGTACTTTATATTTTAAAATCGGACAAAAAATAAAAAAGTTACGGCATTTTTAAAAGTGTAGGGACTTTCGCAAAGTTGAAAAAGTTACATCACACCAACTTCAGAGTACTCCCGTTTTCTTAAATATTATCTTGGAACCTTCTCTGACAAACAGCTTACAGTCTGCTATACACTGATTACATAAAGAAAACTGTAGGGCTACATCATGAATAATTATCAATATATTTGAGACCGAAAATTGCAAATCATTACCGAAAAATGTAGTATTTTGCATGAACATCAATATTCACATCATCATATTTCAAAAAATATAAAAGGTACAAGCTTTAAATATGCACATATTAATCTGCATACTACACAAATACAACCCAATTTTTTTCAGAGGATTTGAACATCAGTTTGTTCTTGTATAATTTTTTAAAATATGTCCAGAGGCCAATTTGTCGCAGGGGAAGAAAAAGAATGTGAAAATTAACAAAAATGTTTTTTTGAAAATACTGTCCATATCTCATTTTAAAAATCATTTGTAGGCAATAATTAACATCTAAACAATAATTAACAACATCTAAACGCTATTTTTTGATAAAACAACTGGTTAATAGCATTAAAAAACGTTTTTTTTATACCATCGTAGTATGAGTCATATGCAACAGTAAAATTCCAGAAGTGAATTTTCTTTACATGTATAGAGCATAACATATACTATTATTATATCGTACATGTAGTGCATTGAAAATCAGGACGAACCTTAAAACTTGAAAAGTGCACAGCCAGCTTAAATTAAGATGTATATTAATTAACATGAATACGTGAGTCTGAAGTATTTAAAGTGCATTTCATGAAAGCTGTTTATATATATTTATGTTCGAGGTAAGACTACCAACTAGTGCCTGCTAGTCCGGACATTTCAGTTCACCGTCAGCTACTTTCGTCTTTAGTTATGGTAAAAATTTTCCGGTTTCCTAGCCTTGACTCAATATGTCGGCCATTGGCATTCGGCCTTGCGATATCATTCGCTTTAGAAATCATAATTCACCCTATTATGTTGCAAAAGAAACCTTCATTTAATTACCAATTAATCAAAACATGCATTTTTTATTCAAATTGGTAACTTTCTTAGCTTTTCAAGCTCTTAAAAAAATTAGATTGATGTGCGAATGTCTGAAGTGGTGATAACAATTCAATCCACGTTGTTACACAAAAACTGTGCGATCGTGTTAAATCGCTAAATAATATTAAAACTATTGTAAAATTTAAATTTAAAGTTCAAAACATTGTTAATAAGTGATATACTTACGTATAGTCAATCTCAAATCAGAAGATGTGATGATGTTTGAACATGAGCCAATATAAGTGGCGTCTCGATCTTGATCGCAATAGGGAGTTATCACGGCCAATGGAACAGCCTCGCTCTCTATCCTTCGCTAAAATTCTAGGCCTAACTTGAGCGATACAGAACTTACTCAAAGTCAAATAGCTCCACCAGCAAATATCAGTAGTCTTTAAAATTTCACACGAATAAAGGAAAATGGCTCCCAAATCTTCTCATACATTGCAAACAATTATAACAACATTTAAAATGTCAAATCTTGTAAAATTTCAACTTCACTTTGAGAAATCGACGTCTTCCACTTTGTTTTCTACAGCTTGCAATATACGAAATTAAAGATATGCATCTTCCCATCATAATGGTGAAAACAGTATGCAAATCAGATGTTTGCTGGTCAAGCGAAACCCGTTTGAATAAAGCGGGGTGAGGCAAAAACGCTGAGAGTTGGCTGCGCGCCCGGGCAAACTACGCGTAACGTTGCTGTTAGTTTTTATTAGTAAAAAAATACTTCAATAACTTTTATTATTCGGGAATTAATACATTTCAAAAGAGAAGAGGATAATGAGTATCGTGATATAAATTTTATTACAATCCGCTTAATAGCAAAGGGACAGTGACGACTTAAACTTGACGAATTTTCCTCAGTTTTCTCAACTTTCGTGCGTTTTCAACCAAAAAAGTGGGCGGTTTGTGGTACCTAGTGTTAATCAGCATAGAGAAAAACTTGATAGAACTAGGAACTGTAAATTGGAGTCAGATCATCAAAGATTTTGTGACTGGAAGTTGATTTTATTTGCTGCAAAGAACTTTAAATGTTTGTAAAGAAGAAGTCTTACAGATGTATAGGTTTTAATATGAATTATCATAAACTTAGAACTTTTTCTTATATATCCTTCCATTGCCTTTTGTAACTGTAGTGTAGCATGTTTATACTTGTATAATATATCATGCAACATTGCTGTATTGCCCCATGTAGTTCCAAGGGGCCCCTGAGAGAACAAAGAAAGAATAGAAATACTGTGTCTCAGGCATGCTGTAAGTGGTGCCTGATATCGGAGGGAGCACAGGGCTGACAGCCTCATCATGTTAAACTGATTGCTACACAAACCACTGCTCTTTTGCCCTAGTAAGACAAATCACCTTTTTTCGATTTGTTTTTAATATCCATCTACCCTAATCCATGTCGTACTGCATCCCCTTCATCTTCCTCATTCCACTGCTCCAAGAGCACATGAGTACTTTGGTGCAGATTTGGCTGCAAGGGGACCAGTTGCAGTTGTGATCCAGTGCTCCACATGGAGCAAAAAGAGAAATGAATGAAGGAATGTATGGCTTGATGAATTAGAGTACATCGAACACATTATAACGTACATGTAAAACATGTCTTCTGAATCAGTTGACTCAGTGTTGAATATGATTACAATTATTTCTTACATGATCATTTCAGGTTACAGATCAATCTTGGATGCCATGAAATCATTTGCTTCTGATGCTCCACCATCTCTCAGACAGAATGGAGGACTTATTGATATAGAGGTACTTCCTGCATTCAGATAATGCTCCAAGAGCAGTCTTTTCAATTTTATCATTATGATCATTTGACTTTTCATTCCTCCGGGAGCATGGAGCCAACACTAAAGCATTCATGTGTTCTGGCAGTGTTGATTTCTGGAGCAGTCTGTTTTATGATGAGACTGCCAGTCTCATGGACAATCTCAAATAACTCACCTCTTACAACGTGCCTAAGGGAGCCGTACCCTTATTCTTTGTCTCCTCAGAGATTCCAGGAACCACATGGAGCATAGTTTTATATTTTATTATGATTAGTTAGGACACATTAGAAAAAAAAAAAAACCACTTGATAGCATTACAGGGTAGTTCTTGTTTTGGAGTCCTGAAGGTAAGAAAGTGAGACAAAATAACACAAAGAGAAAGGAATTAGACACAGACATGAAGGGGATAAAGGAGACATGGAAAGACCTTGAGGGCATGGTGTGTTGTTATTGAAGGTCTGAGCTGAATGATAAAGAATGAATGAGTGAAATGGGCAGAGTCCCTGGTTGTTATAATAGCTTGGCTTAATCGCTTGATTGTTTCAAACTAAAACCACACACGGAAGTAAAAGCAATGAACAACCCAGAGAAAATATAATAATTTAAATCCTAGAGGGTCTGCTTCCAATCATCATCGAGAAAGTCATAAACCAGGTAGAGCCAAGGAAGACTGCACAAGTAATAGACACGAGACATAAACACATAGAGCCGGCAAAAAATACCATTCATTTAGTAGTATTTTTAGGACTAACCCTTTTCAGGCCTGGCAGCAAACTAGCGAGAACAGATGTGCAAAAAAGCACACTTGCAAACAAGGATACAGCGATTGATTAAACAGTCCACAATGTTAGGAATAAGCAAACAATGTCAGGAATCCAGACAGTCACTTGGCGTTCCTTTTCAGGACCAACCCTTCTCAATCTAGCATCGGAATTGGATATCACACAATATATCCCAACTGTAACTGAAATGGCCCACCTCAGGTCAGGTTGAACAGGGTATCAAAATTCTATAATATACCATAATAAATTTTAACAAAAGAATAATACAATTTGACTGTTTCATTACTGCTCGAGTTTTCATGTTATTTATATTAAGTACATTAATCCAGTGAGTAGAATTGTAGAATATGAAGTAAAGAATACATTATAACACCATTATCATATTTTTACCTTTACCTAGTTGAAGAATCAAAGTCAGTTTGTTGAGCCAGACTTGTTTGTGAGACTTGACTCATGGCATGAGAAAGTGTAGCATTATTGTCATTGCTGGTTGTCAGGTTTTTACTTGTTTCTTGGGACCCAAAGATGCAGCAATAGAGAATGCAGTCAGCGACCCATAGCTTGACTGCTTGCGTCAGGGTCAGCGAACCAGAGCTGACCAAGACCCTACTCCACCTCCACGTGGTGGTCCTTGAAACAGGCTGCATCACTGCAGTGTGGCTGAGAGAGTAGGGATTGAAGAGGGAAGGCAAACCCGGTCCCAAAAAATGCTGTGCTGAAGTCGGATGTGTCGGCCGAAAGGCGCAGATATCGCAGCTCCAGTGTAAACAGACACAACGCAACCAACGTCCTTTTCAGGACGAACGAGGAAGGAGAAGAAGACTTGTTTCTTGTTTTTGTTTTTTAGCAATCATTTTATAGATATTTTGAGCATGTTTGTTCTTAAGTGATCATTAAATATGGATCAAGACATTTTAGACGTAAAAATTTAGTTTTTAGAAGAACAGAACTTCTTCGAGTACCAGGTCAGCTGGCATTAATGTTCATGTCTGTCCACAACTTTCTATTTCCTGTACTGCCTATCTTTTCTGTTGTTGACTTCTTTCCTTGTAATGATGTGAAACTGTGCAGCATCTTCTCTCTTTGTTACCCTTTTGTCTCTTTTTTTCTTCAGTCTGTTGTTGTCACAATATTTATTTCAGCTGTCCTCTTCACATAGCAATCCCCCAAATAGTGGATTGCTTCAATCTGCTATGAACAGTAAGCTTTATTTGCACACTGGCCTCTTTCAAGACATCCTTATTGCTATTTTAAGATGTTAGTATTATTTTTAACATTCTTGTACAAATCTGTGTCCTGAAAAGTTTTTCTTTCTTCTTTACTGACTGTCCCTGACATTATTGGTTCTATGTAACACTGAAGAAATGCTACAGAAGGATGTTGAGAATACCCTGGACAGAAAAAAAGACCAACAGAGAAGTACTGCACTCACTAAACGTACAGGAACATTGGCTCCTAAATACCATCGCAATAAGGAAGCTGAAATTTTTCGGTCATATAACAAGACATAATAGTCTGGAAAAAACAGTGATGGAAGGCATGGTCCCTGGAAAAAGGGGAAGGGGTCGACCTAGACGACGGTGGACCCAGGACATCACAGAGAGTCTGAACTTGTCTTTGGCTGATGCAGGTCGACTTGCCCAGAATCGTGATGCGTTCAGAGCAGCTGTAATGGAGACAACGTTCTGGAAAGAATATGTCACATGATGATGAACACTGAAGAATTACACTGGATAACAAATTTTGACTTTTTGTGTGTATCTGAGATTAAACCAAGTTACCTTTATGTTGTTTGGGGTGCTGAATATGAAAATGGCCGTTAAAAAACCAGATTAGCTCTAGTTCTTAAAATATCTATAAAACAAGTTTTACACATTTGCATATACATACCATATGATAATAATGCTCATAGCAGAAATGATTCACAGCGACGCCTTTTTGCCTGTCGCTTGCAATAAGTTTCTGGAGCATCTCTCACAAGGGTCCAACAATAGTCTGCTAGCATTGCTGCATTCCATTTCCCTTGGTACCTTTTTTGAAGGTAGTAATGTCCTGATGAAATCGTTCCCCATGCTCGTCACTGACAGCACCGCAATTAGCAGGGAAGAAATCCAGATGAGAGTGTAAAAAGTGTAATTTCAAAGACATGATGCACTCTAGTCTCTCGTAGTGCTGCAAAGAGGGTTTCTACAAGCTCCTGGTAATTGTCAGCCTTATTGTTTCCTGGAAAGTTTGTGGCCACTTGCTGGATAGCATTCCAAGCTAACTTCATCAACTGTGAGGATATCATCAAAACGCTGATATCGAGCTGACGTATCTGTGGACCGACAAATGCAGCTTCCTTGATTTTGGCCTCACTCATCATCATGTGACGTATTCTTTCCAGAACGTTGTCTCCATTACAGCTGCTCTGAACGCATCACGATTCTGGGCAAGTCGACCTGCATCAGCCAAAGACAAGTTCAGACTCTCTGTGATGTCCTGGGTCCACCGTCGTCTAGGTCGACCCCTTCCCCTTTTTCCAGGGACCATGCCTTCCATCACTGTTTTTTCCAGACTATTATGTCTTTTTATATGACCGAAAAATTTCAGCTTCCTTATTGCGATGGTATTTAGGAGCCAATGTTCCTGTACATTTAGTGAGTGCAGTACTAAGTCTTGGAAATTTATCACGAAGGTATAAAAACCCTGCCCCATTTCGATCCTTGGCCTTTACAAAATTTTTCATTAGTCCAAGTTTGATGTGGAGAGGAGGGAGCAAGATCTTGTGGGATTCTACAAGTGGTTTGTTAAGTGCATTCTTTTTCCCCGGTTCAAGTGATTGTCGTTGGGGCCAATACTTGTAGTTGGAAGTCCTGGCATCAAGATGGCAATGACCTTCAGGTCACCACAAATCTGCCACTTATACATGTCATAGCTGATGGTGTGTAACAGTTGTTTCATGTTGTTGTACATTTCTTTCATGTGGACTGCTTACCCGAGTGGAACAGATGGTAAAACGTTACCATTATGGAGCTTGGAGCCACCACCACCGCAGCTGATCTTACTTGCAGGAAGCCAGCATTAAGTATTCACATGTTGTTGCAGTTCCCTTCACCAGAAAAGCTTTCGTGGTCGACATAAAGAGAAGATATGAGATTATCAAAAGCCAGGAAAGAACAGAGACCGATGATGTTGACCAGAGATTCAACACCATCTCAACAATATACAAGGAAAGCAGCAAGTCATGCTTGGGATTCCAGGAAAGAAAGAGCCAAGACTGGATAACACCAGATACGCTAAACACCATA
The DNA here is from genome assembly GCA_024509875.1 of Oreohelix idahoensis. NCBI lineage: Eukaryota > Metazoa > Mollusca > Gastropoda > Stylommatophora > Oreohelicidae > Oreohelix > Oreohelix idahoensis. The sequence goes on along the minus strand of JAMPIV010007872.1, from coordinate 239,669 downwards.
GCGAAGAGAAAGGAAATGAAAAGAAAGAAAACAGAAGCTAAGTCTCCCAGATTAAAGGCAATATATAGTGAACAGTACAGTCAGCTAGACAAGGAAGTTAAACGTCAAACCCGTGCTAACAAAAGGACATTTCTGGATGACCTTGCAAGACAGGCAGAAGAGGCAGCACTGAGAAATGAACAAAGCACAGTATACAAAATAACTAAAATCATCAGTGGAAAACGAGGTGCAAACAATATTACATTAGTAAGAGATAAGCAAGGAAATCTCATCACAACAGTAGAGGGACAGGAAACAAGATGGGCAGAGCATTTCAGAGAAACTCTAAATAAGGAACCACCAGAGACACAATTGAATGTTCCTGAGGCTGAAAATGATCTAGATGTTAATACAGACATCCCACGAAAAGAAGAAATCATCACAGCAATCAAAGGGTTAAAGAATGGAAAAGCTCCTGGTCATGATAACTTAAATGCAGAGCTATTTAAGACAGACCCAGAGCTAGCAGCAGAACTATTAGAACCACTATTTGCACAAGTCTGGAAAACAGGGACAACACCAACAGAGTGGAGAAAAGGAATAATTGACAAATTGCGCAAGAAGGGAGATCTTGCAGACTGCAATAATTGGAGAGGAATAACTCTTCTCTCAGTTCCCAGCAAAATACTAGGCAGGATAATTATACAGAGAATCTCAAAAGCAGACCACAAACTGAGGAAAGAAAAAGCAGGATTTAGAAAGAACAGAAGATGTGTAGATCATATATTTACCCTCAGGAACATTATAGAGCAGTGCTCAGAATGGCAAAGACAGTTGTACATTAATTTCGTTGATTTTGAAAAGGCTTTTGACAGTATACATAGGGACAGTTTATGGAAAATACTGAGGGCTTATGGAATTCCAAGCTGCATAGTGTCAGTCATAAAAAGCCTTTATGCCAACTTTACGTGCAGCATTGGGCAGAGCAACCTAACCTTTGAAGTGAAGACAGGAGTACGACAGGGATGCCCCTTATCAACCACTCTATTTTTAACAGTCATAGACTGGGTGATGTGCCAGACAACAGAGGGCAATCCAAGAGGAATAAGATGGACTACATTTTCTACATTGGAAGATCTGGAATATGCAGATGACATTGCACTGCTAGCACATTCACATCAACACATCCAGGAAAAAACGGATAGACTTAATAAGTTTAGCCAGCAGGTGGGCTTGAACATCAACCTAAAGAAGACAGAGGTCATGACGCTCAATGTGAGCAACCCTGAGCCCATATCAGTAAGGAATCAGCAACTGAAACAGACAGATGCCTTCACATACCTAGGATGCATAGTAACACCAGATGGCGGAGCAAGCAAAGACATCAACAACAGAATGAACAAAGAAAGAACAGCCTTTTTTAGTCTAAACAACATCTGGAAGTCCTCTCAGTACAGCACAAGCACAAAATTAGGATTATATCAGAGCTGTGTGCTTTCTGTGCTTCTCTATGGCGCAGAGAGCTGGAGAGTTACAGAGAAGGAAATGTCGAAATTGTCCTCTTTTCACACAACATGCCTAAGAAAAATTCTCAGAATCTTTTGGCCGAATATCATCACCAACCAAGATCTGCTTACTCGGAGCAAGCAAGAGGACATGCACACCATCATAGCTGGCAGACGCTGGAGCTGGGTTGGCCATTTCCTCAGAAGAGACCCCGATGCCATCACAAGAACAGCTATGCTATGGACCCCTGAAGGAAAACGAAAAAGAGGCCGACCAAAAACAACTTGGCGGAGGACTGTGGAGGCTGAGATGCAAAGAATGAACCAGAGTTGGGGCACTGTACGAAGGATGGCCGCCGACCGAGCAAAGTGGAATCAATTTGTTGTTGCCCTACAAGACGCCACCAGGCGTAATGGCCACTGACTGCTTTGACAGTCGGCGGCTAAGGATCAAAGAAGAAGAAGAAGAATGTTGTTGCAGTGGTGGTTTCTGTAGTAATGTGTTTTACATGATGAGGTTGCCTGCCTCAAGCACAACCTCATATTAATTGCCTTGTACGAAATGCCTGAGTGAGCAGTTGCCCCATTCTTGTTTTGTCTCATCAGAGACACACCCCCCTCCCCCCTCCCCCCTCCAAGGGGGAACTACACGTGGCACTTTGAGTTATGTAAGGTTATATTGTTGATAGTTTTGTGACAAGATCACATATGTGATTGATCTGTCCACTTTTATGTGACAGGAACTAGATGGAAAGTTATGCAAGAAGACAGGCAGGGCATGTGTTGGTCAGTGCAGTAGCCATGGCCATAATGATGACAACAATAGCTGCAGTATTCCTGTATCAAGACCCCTGCATTTTGTGGCAAATCAAGCTGAGTGGTTTAAGCCACTGACTCTAGCAGAGTTGTGTCCCCTGTTGAAGCAGTATGCGGGTCAGAAGTACCGACTAGTCTTAGGAAACACAGGATTTGGTTAGTGTGTTTAAAGTGTCAGCCATGTTACCAGTGATTTTTAAAAGTATACACACATGTTAAAAGGAGAATACAAATCGGGACTCATCTTTATGATCAGAAATTAATGTTAGTAATAGCTCATAATAGAGTTTCTGTCTCCATGAAATGGTCTCCACTGTTCTGTTATCCACATTTCAAGGACCTCATTTCTTTCTTCCATTTATTTGTTCAGCACTTTTGTTTCTGTGACCTGCTATAATGAAGAGTACCAGTATATTAAACTTTATTTCTTTCTTTTTTTTAAATTGTTTATTTTTGTTTGAAAATGAAGATCTGTCTCATGTTATTGAATATATTTGTTGGCCATTCTGATTCTCTTCTCCACTTCTCTTTCACATCTATCATCATCTGTTATTACATGTCTAAGATATAAGAAACTTTTACCTGATCCAGTAGGTCTCTTTATATTTATATTTTTGTTGTCAGCTTCTATTCTGTTTTTCTAAGTCTCATAGTTTTCCCTATCTCAGTATCAATTTCAAACCCATTTTTAAAACTTTCTTTGTTCATGTGTTCTCCTGTATCTTGCATTTCTTGTTTATACTTTAAGGCATCATCTGCATATTTAGGACTGTTTATTCTTCTTCCGGTGAAGATTGATACCTGTTCTAGCTTACTTATTTCTCTTCCTTTGTTGTTTAGTACTGGCATTTCTTTCATCTCTTTGAAATCATTTTTCCTCTGTGTGTGTTAAAAAAGATAGGGCAAAGTTCATTCTCTCATTTTTTAAAAATTCATCAGATGTTGAGTAACTCTTGCTAGTGCCAGGGGAACAGGAGGTGAGAGTATGCTGGCATTGGATAGGACACACATCGAGGAAACCTGCTGATAGCATTACAAGACAGTTCTTATTGGGGAATCTCCAGAGCAAGAGAGCTAGAGGGAGGTTAAAAAACACATAGAGAAGGGAATCAGACATAGACATGAAAGGGATAAAGAAAACATGGACAGACCTCAGAACAGATGGTCAAGGAAAAGAAAGCTTGGTGTAAGTTTCTTGAAAGTTAACTCTCTGACTCCATAATTATTTTCTACCCTGTGCTGGAATTATTTTTTGAAGAATTCTAAGCAGTGAAGTGTACTGTCTTTTAGTGTAAATTTTATGTTAATCTGTTCTGTGAACATGTACTTATTATATACCAAACTGTAGGGAAATAGAAAGAGAATTGTAATATATAATGTTTTTGGTAGGAGAATTGTAATATATAATGTCTTTGGTAGTATTAACACAAGTAAGTTCGGAATACTTAAAACATTTTGCATGTAAAATTGAAAAACACTAAAAAGTTAACAGTAGAATATGACCTTACCAAAGACAAATTACTGTTGTAGACAATAAAACTTTCTTTTTAGTCTTCAAACATCAAGGTAATCCGTTTACAAAGTAAAAAAACATTGCTTATGGCCACAGTTAGTACATTTAATGTTATTCACACCAGTTTTTACTGTGGTCCATTATAAGAAGAAAATAAATTATGCAATCGTGCATTACCTAATTTTCAAACAAATAAAGAAGAATAACATCATATAACAACTTTTTACATTTGTTTAATGTTTTAATAGTATCCCTAGCTTCATCTTCTACCTAGGACTAGTGATTAGATGTTACGGTAGGTCTAGTTTTGTTGCTTTTCGATCGGCCAGAATATGACTATGCCCACTCATCAACTAAATCTAATGTGTCTAACTTTTCTGCACCGATTTCATCTTTTGACAACAAACTGTGACTACCAAACAATCATCATCAATGTCAGCAATGTTTCTAAGTAGTTTGACACAATTATTCACTTAGGAGACTTAGAAAATGTAAGTATAAAGCGTGACATATGTCTCTAGCAATAACAATGAAAAACGCAAACACGCGAATCATCACACAAATTGTGATAATATCATCAAAACAAGCACACATGCTGCTTAACTACACTCAAATTAGTTGTTTAAATAGTAGCGGAAGTCATTCTACGAGTTTTAAAATATGAACTGCATTAAATAGATGATTTTTGGGGTTTATTCGTGATAAACTAAAAACAACGCTCTAACCGTTGCACGATGCGTTGCATTTTGCAACGATGTGATCGTTGGTCAGGAGTCAAAGAGTTAATGCTCCTTAGGGAGCTGAAATTATGAGGATGGTGATTAACCCTTGCAAGATCTTATTGTCACTGCTTGCTCTTGTAGAGATTAGTAATTAATCTTATGTATTTTCCTTTTAAACCAATTTCACTAGTTAACTGCAACAATGAAGAGGCTGTGTTTTATTATAGTGAACTTGTATTAGTTGTTCCGTTATTTTAGCAGTTTTATTTTTATATATTCAAGTTTAAATTTAACATTTTAGAATATCTTTTGTAAAAATATAATGATCCAGCACATAATAGGAGTGAAGTCGCATGACAAGAACACCAGTGTAGAACCAGACAATGGAATAATAGATGAAGAAAACGTGCTGGTGTTGGATAGGACACACAGTTATGAAACAGTTGATAGCATTACAAGGCAGTTCTTGTTCTGGAACCCCCAGGGTAAGAGACAAAGAGGAAGACTAAAAATAAAATACAAGGTGAAGAGAGTTGGAGACAGGCATAACAGAGATAATTAAGACATAGAAAGACTTTGAACGGATGGAACAGGACATGAAAGATTGGCATGAATTCGTTGAAAGGCTATGCTGCAAAAGGAACAGAGTAGCAAATAAATTACATTGACCCAGGCTTATATATTCATCATCATCATCACCTTTTTGCTTCTTATGGAGCAACCACTGCAGATACCCTTACATGAGAAAGCGTATCCCAAAGCACAAGCTCTTGTACTTGTGGTTTATGTATCAATTTGTTTTACGTGATGAGGTTGTCAGCCTATGCATAACCATTTTATATTAGTTGCCTTCCTGTGGTTTATGTATCAATTTGTTTTACGTGATGAGGTTGTCAGCCTATATATAACCATTTTATATTAGTTGCCTTCCTGTGGTTTATGTATCAATTTGTTTTACGTGATGAGGTTGTCAGCCTATACATAACCATTTCATATTAGTTGCCTTCCTGTGGTTTATGTATCAATTTGTTTTACGTGATGAGGTTGTCAGCCTATACATAACCATTTTATATTAGTTGCCTTCCTGTGGTTTATGTATCAATTTGTTTTACGTGATGAGGTTGTCAGCCTATACATAACCATTTTATATTAGTTGCCTTCCTGTAGTTTATGTATGAATTTGTTTTACGTGATGAGGTTGTCAGCCTATACATAACCATTTTATATTAGTTGCCTTCCTGTGGTTTATGTATCAATTTGTTTTACGTGATGAGGTTGTCAGCCTATACATAACCATTTTATATTAGTTGCCTTCCTGTGGTTTATGTATCAATTTGTTTAACGTGATGAGGTTGTCAGCCTATACATAACCATTTTATATTAGTTGCCTTCCTGTGGTTTATGTATCAATTTGTTTTACGTGATGAGGTTGTCAGCCTATACATAACCATTTTATATTAGTTGCCTTCCTGTGGTTTATGTATTAATTTGTTTTACATGATGAGGTTGTCAGCCTATACATAACCATTTTATATTAGTTGCCTTCCTGTGGTTTATGTATCAATTTGTTTTACATGATGAGGTTGTCAGCCTATACGTAACCATTTTATATTAGTTGCCTTCCTGTGGTTTATGTATCAATTTGTTTTACGTGATGAGGTTGTCAGCCTATACATAACCATTTTATATTAGTTGCCTTCCTGTGGTTTATGTATGAATTTGTTTTACATGATGAGGTTGTCAGCCTATACATAACCATTTTATATTAGTTGCCTTCCTGTGGTTTATGTATCAATTTGTTTTACGTGATGAGGTTGTCAGCCTATACATAACCATTTTATATTAGTTGCCTTCCTGTAGTTTATGTATCAATTTGTTTTACGTCATGAGGTTGTCAGCCTATACATAACCATTTTATATTAGTTGCCTTCCTGTGGGTTTGTCTGGAGTGCAGTGATGTTGATGCTGATCAACAGTAACAATTAGCTGCCTCATGACATATGACATGTGACATGTGTCATGTGTGATCGAGCAGTTGGCCTGTTCTATATTTGCCTCCTCAAAGACCTGCAGGTACTACATGAGACCAGACATATATAGTTAGAACAAAACAGATGTCAAGTTATATCAACAAAATGTCAAGTTATGACAACGTATCCTACTTTTATGGCTTATACTGTCATACTTTTCATTGCAGGTGTCTTTGGTGAGGTTGGACCATGGAACTTCAAAATACTGATAGACATCAGAGGAGTCCAGGAGCTATACAAAATTGATGTAATTATTCATGATTTCATCGTTCATAGAAGTTATTATTTTTTTTCTTTTCGCTCCTTATGGAGCATGGAGCCAACACTGCTGCTGGCCCACTTGTATGAAACCTTTATCAAAGCATTTATGTACACTTTGTGCTGTCATTTCTGCTGCTGTTTGTTTTGCCTGATGAGGTTGCTAGCCCCATGCTGAACCTCATATCAGTCATCTTTTATGACTTGCCTGAGGGAGGAGTTGTCCTATCCTTTCTTTGTCTTCTAAATATTTCCACAACAGAAATAGAGTTAGTAAAAATACGTTAATTGTATGTGAAGTCACAGTGAAAGAGATTATATTAAACATATGTACAAATTCACATACTGTGGAATGGGGTATGTAATGTGAATAAACTGCGTAATTTAAAGAAGGCTTATAGAAAATAGGAGAAAAAGTATAACAGACACTTTCCTAACAATGGAAGTGACGAAAAAGGATCTTACACTGTTATGTAGAGCCAATATGGTTGTATGGATGTGAATCTTTGACATTCAGTAAACATATAGGAAAATCAGAAATATAACTCCTGAGGAGAATGTGGTACATGCTAATGGAAAGCTAAGAAATTAGTAAGGCATAATTCATTTCCTACAGAGGTATTAATGGTGTGTGGTGGTCTTTTAAAAATGGTAGTCATTCTCTGTCTATCTTTTCTCTGTCTTTGTTATGCTCTGCTTTTTGGCAATCTAGCACAGATGTCAGCAAACATTTTAAGAGACAGGCCGGAAAGTAAATATTTTACGTCTCACGGACCAAGAGGACATAGTAAAATCAGTGAATGTGATGAGTGCTTGATTTGGTAATGTTGATGTATGTTTTATTCTTTTAGCACTGCGATAGTCTCATAGCATATTAAACGCAGAACTTTGTTATCTGGTCCAATAACACAATAGTCCACACACCACTGTTCTTTAAAAATTCAACATTCAGAGTAAGCTTTTCCTTTTTTTTCTCTTGGAATAACATGGGAAGAACATGAATGCATGGCTTGGTGTTAGTTAAGGCCCATGCTCCATTGGGAGATGAAGGGGTGATAATGATGATATATTCCATGCTTAATCTAGTAGGTTATGGATAATCACGAATTTGAATATAACCAAATACCAACATTTACTGACACTAACTCTAGTGCATTTGAGATGGCACACTACCTCTCAAAAGCATTTGAATCAGTGAGATACAGCAAGTTTTAGAAAAGAAGGAGAAAGGGTTATTATAGGGGAATTTAAACATTTGTATATAGGGACACAAAATTCAAAACTCTTGAAAAAGCCTGTTGTTCGTCCATCACAAGTGATGAAGACCACTCTGTTCATCCAATTATTTTTTAACTTGAAAAAGCCTACAGAGTAAACAAATGTACAAAAATTATGTAAAATTTACTCTATTCTCCATTTTGTGACATTATAAGAAATAGATAATTGATTCGAAAGGTTGATATATCGTTGGTGGGTTAGAGAAAATGAAGTCATGCTGACCCCTGATGAAATTTGCCAGTGTTCTTAACGTTTTAACCGCATGATGTTTTTCTGTGCGTATGGTTTCTTAACATAGAATTTTGGTGCAGGAGGCGTTCAAGACGAAATACAAGAACAGCAATTGGGAACCAGTCATCAGAGATCACATATACTAACATGAATCATTACAACGAAGATCTCAAGAATATTGAGAATTAATTAGACGCAAACCATGCGGTCCCTAGGGTTCACTACAACATGGGAGATGGATCCTGATGGCCCACCTTCTCGAAGAACGGAGCACCACAGAAAATGTATCTATGTGACCCTCTGAGAAAGAAGAAGTCCATATCACTAGCATTTAGGAAGATTGTTTGGTGATTGATTTGTTTTCATTCGCAACAGGTGTCCACATCATTTTGGATTTTTTAGCCCTGTATGATCCATACAGTTCATCAATGAACTGGCCGTAGAAGCTGAAAATGCTGCAAGAACTGGTAATAGTAGGTGCCTTTATCAAATTACAAAACAACTATGTCACCAGCCTACTGCTATGGAAACACCTGTTAAAGGTAAATTAGGGAATTCAATACCAACAGAAAAAGAACAAATGAAGAGATGGGCTGAGCACTTCATGGAGGTGCTAAACAGACCACCACCAACAGTAACACCTGATTTTAATAATGAAACACTCACAACCACCTTGCCAATAACTTGCGATGAATTCACGCTGGACGAGATCAAACAAGCCGTTAAAAGATTAAAAAATTTTAAAGCTGCTGGAGTTGACGAAATTTCAGGGGAAATGATTAAAGCAGTTAATGACAACAACCTCTTGAGAATTTTAGATATTATAAATGAAGTATGGAGAGAAGAACAACCACCACAACAATGGAAAGACAGTATTATTGTAAAGTTACCGAAGAAAGGTGATCTATCAGACTGTAATAACTGGCGTGGTATATCTCTATTATCAGTACCTGGAAAATTATTATGTTGCATGATGTTAGAAAGACTTAAATTGCATGCTGACGAAAAGATCAGAGAAGAACAAGCGGGTTTCAGGCCGAAACGATCATGTATTGATCAAATATTCACACTAAGAACAATTATAGAAGAATCAGTGGAAAGGCAATCGCCACTTATTATCACCTTCGTCGATTTTCAAAAAGCCTTTGATAGTCTACACCGCCCATCATTGTGGAAGATACTTACAATCTATGGTTTTCCAACAAAATATGTGAATATAATCAAAGCGCTATATGACAATGCAAGATGTTGTGTTAGAACAAATAAAGGGAATACAGAATGGTTTACAGTAGAAACAGGGGTTAAACAAGGCTGTATTATGTCACCACTACTTTTTGGAATAGCTATTGATTGGGTTATGAGAAACTATACCCACAATGAACAATTGGGTATAAAATGGACAAATGGAAAATTCCTGGGGGACCTGGATTTCGCAGATGATGTAGCATTCTTAAGTTCAACACCAAGACAATCCCAAGAAGCAATAAATAATTTGTGTCATCTCTCGGTTAAAATAGGTCTCCAAATAAATGCCTCTTAAACTAAAGCTATGAACTTTTCTAACGAGACCTTTGATATCATCTTGAACGGGGAAAAACTACAGAAAGTTGAAAGTTTCAATTATTTAGGCAGTAAAATGACTCAGGATGGTGACACAACAAGAGAAAACCATACTAGAATTGCTTTGGCAGCTAGCGCCTTCAATAGATTATCTAACATTTGGAAATTACGATCATTGAATATACATACCAAGCTTCGTCTGTTTAATTCAAATGTTATCTCAGTGTTAACATACGGCTGTGAGAGTTGGAAAATAACAAAATCATTGGAGAACAAGCTGAATACATTCGAGAACAAATGTCTTAGAAAACTCATAAACATCAGTTGGAAAGAATTCAAGACTAATCGACAAATAAGAGAAGACTCTAGGCAGAAATATGTCTCCGACTATATAAGGAAAAGACGATGGTCATATATCGGTCATGTCCTACGAATGCAAAACAACAGAATACCACTGCAGGCGCTCACTTGGGTTCCTGAGGGTAAGAGGAAAAAAGGAAGACCAAAAGAAACACTCAGAAGAACAATAATAAGAGAAGGAAGAACGTTGGGCCTAAATAATGTGCAAGAGCTAAGAGGAGTGGCGTCACAACGAACAACCTGGAGAGCACTGGTTTCTGCCTTATGCGCCGTGTTTGGTGCTTAAAGAATTTATTATTATTATTATTATGATCCATACAGAAATAAGAATTTTCAATTCAGATGTCAAGGCAATCGTATTGCATGGCTCTGAAACATGCAGGTAGCAACAAAAGTAAGAATCAAGATGTTACAGACTTTTATAAATGGGTGCTTGCGCAGAAAAGAAGTGGTTAAAATGATGGAAAGAACTAGACATATAACAGTGATGTGAGAAACTGACATAGGATAGGACACTGTTAGGAAACCAGTTGATAGCTTCACAAGGTAGTCCTTGTTCTGGTATCACCAAGATAAAAGCAGTAGAGGGAGTTCCAAAAACAGATGGAGAAGGGAATTTGAGACAGACCTAATTAAGTTGAAGAAGACATGGAAAGAACCTTGTGTGCATGGCAGGATGGGATGGATGAGTTAGTTAAGGGCCTATGCTCCACTGGCAGATGAAGGCTGATAATGGTGATTTATTCCATGCTTGATCTAGTTTTCTTGTTTACTCTGCTTTATTCTTTTCTTTCTTTTTCACGTAAAAAAATGTTTATTTTGTCTCTATTACTTCATAATTATTTGAAGATGGTAAAGTAAAGATCTAGTAGCATCACGCTCAAGTCTGCCCAGCTGTAAAGTGGTACCTGACTCTGCTCTTGAGGTAGGGAAAACAAATGCAGCCAAGATGAGGACTGGTCACCCCACCTCATAAAAAAAGCTGGACCTAGTATAGTGAAGTCTCTAACACTTCTCTTCCCCTACGGTAGTTCCTGCTATGGGACAACCTTTTTTTAAAGTACCACATAGCCTTCCATGGGTAATTTAGTTTATCAAAACTTGTGTTCATTACACTCTGTAAATAAACAATTTGAAATAAATAAGGAGGGAAAACCCAAGGCCTGTAAACAGTTAATAAATAATACACATAATAATAATAATAGCCCCTTCAGCCATAAATGACTATTCGAATGCGCCCCAGAGGTGACAGCCCTCAGCTGCTTATTTTCCTGGTGTTCCTCTTGATGCTTTTTCCTCTCTTCTGCTTGTTGTGTGGGCTTCTTTTCACTCAGTCTGAGGTGGCACCATAGACCGCATCATCATTTGCTGCAATCAGCAGCTTTATTCTCCCACGTTGCTGGATTTATGTCCAGGGCCTTCATGTCTCTCTTGCACACATCTTTGAACCTCAGCTGCAGTCGCCCAACTGTTCTTTTGCCATCTGCCAGTTGTCCGTAGAAGAAATAGACATAATGGCTATGTATATTGAAGTAGTTTTCTACTTCTTTATTTCTTACGAGCGCCTGCAACATACACTTTTATTTGTATTATTTATGTTCTGTAAATATTGACATTACTCATTTTGCTTGTATTTTTCAGCTGACCCCAAGTGACCATATCACATTTGGAGCTAATGTGTCTCTGACTGCTCTGAAAGAAGCTTTTGAGACGACTACAGACCCTGGGTTGCCCTATGCTAAAGCATTTGTCACACATCTGGGACTCACAGCATCTTCTAGTATTAGAAATGTAAGTGTCAATTGTCGCATGGCAATAGATATAAAGAAAATAATAAATGACAGATGTGATAAAGCCAAAATAAAAATAAAAGTATCCGTGGAATTGGGATTTTTAATCCTACAGCTTTTGGATTCAGATTCTGATGTGAATATAAATGAATGATTATGTAGAATAGAAAGATTGAAATGATACAACAAGATTAACAATGTGAAACTAATGGAAAGAACCAGACAAATACCACTGGAAAAAGGGGTGAGGAGAAGATGCAGATGTTAGATAGGACACACACTAAGTAAACCTGTTGATAGTATTACAAGGCAGTTGTTCTTTTGAAATTCTAAGGGTAAGCAAAAAAAAGATGGAAAGAAAAAAGACACGGAAAAGAAAACTGGAGACGGGCATGAAAGTGATACAGAAGACGGGGAAAGACCTTGAACAGATGGCACAGGGGCAGGGGGGAGGGCTTGGTATGTTGTTTTTAGTTGAAGACCTGTGCTCCATGGGGAGTTGAAAGGTATTTACTGCAGTGTTTTAGATCTTCTATTTGTGAAATCTTGAACCCAGCTCTTGTTTTAGATCTTCTATTTGTGAAATCTTGAACCCAGCTCTTCTTTTAGATCTTCTATTTGTGAAATCTTGAACCCAGCTCTTGTTTTAGATCTTCTATTTGTGAAATCTTGAACCCAGCTCTTGTTTTAGATCTTCTATTTGTGAAATCTTGAACCGAGCTCTTGTTTTAGATCTTCTATTTGTGAAATCTTGAACCCAGCTCTTGTTTTAGATCTTCTATTTGTGAAATCTTGAACCCAGCTCTTTTTTTAGAATTGCCAAAGTAAAAATATCAGAGGGAGACCCTAAAATGCATGGAGAAAAAAACTGGAGACATATGTAAGAAAAAATAAAGAAGGCCTAGAAGGAAACTGACAGATGGTGCCGGATAGAAGGATTTGCCATACATGAATTAGAGGCATATATTCCACAGGAAGCTGACTAAGGGTGTTAGTTCTTGGATCAATATCATCTCTTGTTAAAGTTCTGCTAGATTCAGCTCAGATCAGTTATGAGCCCTGCCATTAACTCTGTCATCTCAAACTTTTGAACCATAACATTTCAAGATAAGGGTGGACTTAGGGAGTATTTACTGACAGTGTTGTTTTGAAACTATAACATAATAACATCTGATAAAATTGAGCAGGTGCCAACACAGTAGAACAGAACTTGCCAATCTAATTCAAAATATTAATAGTGTTCACCTAATAACATTAAAATTTTGTTGGAGTCATGCAAGAAAGTGATGTAAAAGCCATTTAGTGACTTAAAATTGCAATGGGTGCTGCTGATTTGAACTTCGCATCTTGTACGTTGCAGGTTAACACATTACATACCGAATTGGAAAACACGCTGTGGCGTAATTAAATTTTGCTCCCATTTTCACCCTGTTGGATTATGCACAAATTAATCTGTAGTTTTCGTAATTGCTTACAGATTTTTATGAATTATACGTCATTTTAAAGATAAATGAATGTACTAATTATTTCCTGCACCATTTGTAACTCTGAGGTTTTTGCTATTTTACGGCCCTCCGATGGCCGAGGACTTGCAATATTTTCACTTTCATCACTGCTTGCACTCCACTATTATCAAAATCACTATTTCAATCAATGTGCACACCATTTTCACTCTTGTCCTCATCGCTAGATCTATCAGTCAATTGTTGAAACAAATTTCTAGCTTGTTCAGCCGTTATTGGAGATGTACAAGCATTTGTTGTGGTCCTATGACTAGTTGCCACGGTAAACAGTTTTACACGATTTGGTAACTAACCCAAAATGTTGAAAAAAATGAACATAATATCAATTTTCCTGTGTTCTACAACAACCATGCTTTATAACAAATATATGTAAGGTACATCAGCAGGAGTAGTAGAATTAAATACAGCAATTGTTATGAAGCAAGTACGCACTGGGGTTCTTTAGAAATAGTCACCATGGGCATTTAGACATGCATCCGCTTGCTTGGGTAGACGGCGGATGCCGTCCGAGAAAAATGACTTTGGTTGCTTATTGAGCCATTTGGTCACTGAGGCCCTGACGTCTGCATCGGAGTCGAATCGTTGTCCCTTTAGAGATTTTTTAAAGGGTCCGAACAAATGAAAGTCATATGGTGACAGATCGGTGCTGTAGGCTGGGTGTGGCAGAACTTCCCACCTTTTCCTTGCTAACGCTTCCTGCACAAGGTTCGCAACATGTGGACGAGCATTGTCGTGCAACAGAATCACACCACGCGAAAGCATGCCGGGTCGTTTATTCTTGATGGCTGTGTGCAGGTTGTCTAGTGTGTCTTTGTAGCGGATGGCATTGATGTTCACGCCAGGCTCTTTAAAGTCTACCAATAGAAGCCCTTCATGGTAAAAAAATGCGGTCAGCGTAACCTTACCGGCGGAAATCTTTGACTTGAATTTTTTGGACGGATTCCTTATCACACCGGCCATTATTTTGACGGTCTGCAGCACAACCAATGAATATTAGGAGAATGAACACTTACACACTTGTACATTCGTATGTGCTTATTACGTCAGATGTGACGTCATCATGCTCCTCCTACGAATGTCCACTTGGCGCAGCACGGTCGGGTTTCATTTGAACACGCCTCGTAAAGCAACAGGAAGAGAAATGGTGACAAGCTGTATCCCTTCACACCCAATTTCTTATCCCCAAACAGTTCTGTAAGTTGTCCACCATGAAGAACTCTACATGTCATGTCTTCATATGTATTTTTTTTAAGTTAATGATCTTCAGGGGGACTCCACAATGCCTCATCAATTTCGAAGGTGATTCTGTCTTCACTGCCAAATGCCTTTTCATAGTCCACAAATCCAATGTAACGGGGTGAGTTCAATTTCAGACTTTGTCCCACTATTAATCTCAATGCGCTATCTGGTCTGTACAGGATCTATTTTGCCTAAGACTAGCTTGTTCATCTCTCAGTTGTCTATGTGTGGAATCTTTTAATCTCTGCAGGATGATCCTGTTTCATATTTTTCCTGGCGCTGATTAATCCTTTGTAATTAAAAAAACAATAAAACAAACAGTTTTTAAGTTATTAACACATTAACTAGCATGAGCCAGTGGGACCGGCTTATGAAGTCCCATCATTCGGACCGCAAGCTGCTCAGAGCGTCAATCTATGTTTAGTAATAAAACGAATAAAAAATGTACTGAAACTCATTCTGATCTGGTTCAGGATTTTAAGTTGCCACCGGAAAACAAATTCCCAAAGCCACTGGGACGGGTTTCATTTGAACATGCCTCGTAGTTTAGGTTATGAAAACATCGACTTCAGCTATCAGAAATGGAATCCAGTGTACTCTGACTAAACAGCATGATGATCTATCTAGATTTTGCCTACGACCTGCCTCTCCTGTCCCATAACCGTAATCAGATGCAAGACAAAATGAAAGTACTTGATAGAGGTCACAACTAGTGGATCTGAAAATACACAGGGACAAATCACAGAAAATGAGAATAAATGCTGCAAATGATAACAGTATTACACTTGAAGAAACACCACTACAAGATGTAGAATCATACATATACCTTGGCTGGAACATAGACACTGTTGGAGGGACAGATAAGGATATCAATATAAGGATACAAAAGGCTAGAGGAGCTTTCATTGCATTGAGAAATATTTGGAGATGACAAGACATCAAGTCCAACACAGAAATCAGAACCTTCAATTCAAATGTCAAGGCTGTCCTATTGTATGACTCTGAAACATGGGGAGCAACAAAAACAACAACCAAAAAGCTACAGACTTTCATAAATGGGGTAGAATAGAAGGATTGAAGTGGTATGACAAGGTCACTAATGTGGAACTGATGACAAGGTCACTAATGTGGAACTGATGACAAGGTCACTAATGTGAAACTGATGACAAGGTCACTAATGTGAAACTGATGACAAGGTCACTAATGTGGAACTGATGACAAGGTCACTAATGTGGAACTGATGACAAGGTCACTAATGTGGAACTGATGACAAGGTCACTAATGTGGAACTGATGACAAGGTCACTAATGTGGAACTGATGACAAGGTCACTAATGTGGAACTGATGACAAGGTCACTAATGTGGAACTGATGACAAGGTCACTAATGTGGAACTGATGACAAGGTCACTAATGTGGAACTGATGACAAGGTCACTAATGTGGAACTGATGACAAGGTCACTAATGTGGAACTGATGACAAGGTCACTAATGTGGAACTGATGACAAGGTCACTAATGTGGAACTGATGACAAGATCACTAATGTGGAACTGATGACAAGATCACTAATGTGGAACTGATGACAAGATCACTAATGTGGAACTGATGACAAGGTCACTAATGTGGAACTGATGACAAGATCACTAATGTGGAACTGATGACAAGATCACTAATGTGGAACTGATGACAAGATCACTAATGTGGAACTGATGACAAGGTCACTAATGTGGAACTGATGACAAGGTCACTAATGTGGAACTGATGACAAGATGAGAAGAAGATGCTGGAGATGGATAGGACACACACAGTGAAGAAACCTGTTGATAGCATCACCAGGCAGTCCTTGTTCTGGAATCCCAAGTGTAAGAGAGGTAGAGTGAGACCAAGGTACACATGGAGAAGAGAACTGGAGACAGACATGACGGGCATGCCAGAAGACATAGAAAGACCTTGAGCAGATGGCATGGGACAAGAAGACTTGGCATAATTTTGTTGAAAGCCTACACTCCTAGGGGAGCTAAAGGGTGATAATGAATGGATGAAAAATCTGTTGCAATTCTGAAATCTATTGGAATTTGAAAATTTTCCATCAGAGTTCAAATTTGTTAAAATCTTTTGGATTCAGATGGATTTAAGATTCAATGTCAGACTCTGTCACATCCCACATAATAATAAAACAAGGTTTGGGTTGGCCATGGCCATCTGTATTAAGAAGCCCAGCACTAAACTTACAGTACACAACAAAAGGTGATGTCTCTATATAATTATGCAATATATAAGGCACACCCACAAAGTAAGGAAAAGATAACGTTTTCTTTTCTCCATCGTTTATTCTGTATTGCCTATATAGTGACATCGCTGTTTTGGTCTTTGTGTCGGGCCTTCTCAGGCTAGGTGGATATGGGAGGCAGAATGGGTGGTGGCTGAAAACGTTTGATACCAAGTTTTTGTATTATCCTTTCTTCTGTTTACTTCTTTAGTTTTCCTAGTTGGTGTGGTACTTTCATGTCCTTGGCATTTTATCTCCAGTGTTTGCATTTGCAGTTCTTTTGCATAAATTGTTCTATTTTTGATTAATTTTTGAGGTGCCCTTAAACAGTCTGTTAATTAATTTTTTATAGACTTTCCTACCAATTCAGTTCCCATATATGAAATAGCCACCTGAATTGATTTTAGCATGTCAGTTGAAATAGTGGAAAAAATCATATAAAGCACGGAAACAGTAATACATATCTGTGTTATATATCATTTGTCACTACTTGTTCTTTTAAATATTTCTCAAACAACATTATACATTTTTAACTATATTAGTGGGAGCCGCGGTAGCATAGTGGTTAGTGCACTGGCTTACTAGCGCAGTGGTCTATGGTTCGATCCCCGGATGAGGCGGGAATTTTTTAGGCCACAAACGGCTCCTGGGTCGACCCAGCCCCAAATGGGTACCAGAGCAACTCTGGGAAGGTTAAGGCGGCCGGCGTGATGCCGACCACATCACCCCTAGTGTGCCGACGGTCAAGATAATATGGGCCTAACACCATATTCCCAATATGCCTCAATGGGCGTGTAACGGGTTCCTTTACCTTTTACTATATTAGTAATATGTTTTAAACAGTGTTTTATTTTAATATCAACATTTATTATTTTAATTTACTACTTTCTCAGAGAAAGATTGCGTGTAACAGCACTTTGCCAGTGTGTAAGAAAATGTAGTCTGGACATGTACAAGGAATTTCAACCAATCAAATTTTGTTTTTCAGATGAGCTCCTGGGCAGGCAATCTGGCCTTGAAGAATCGTCACAATGATTTTGCGTCTGATGTTTTTACCATACTTGAAACAGTTGGGACACAACTTATTGTTGGTAAGATTTTAGTATTTCTTCACAATGAATTTGCCTCTGATGTCTTTACCATGCTTGAAACAGTTGGGACGCAACTTACTATTGGTAAGATTATCTCCATCTGTTCTTGTAAAACTTTCATATCACTGAGGTACTGCTAAAACACATGAATACGGCAAAAGTTTGGTGGTCTGCCATACTTTTCAAATTCTGTATCTCTCATTAGTTTATAGTTCTCAGCGCTGTTAAGTCTATCCATCTTCTTCATAAATGCCACTTCTTTGTCCTCTTCAGAAATTTGGAACAATCTGCAGTGGTTGCTTGCCCTTTGTAGGGATCTGTTAGGAGACGAAGAAAGAATAATACTTCTGCTCCCATGGGAATGTTGTACGAGATGACTAAGGTCAGTTGTGCAAGGTGCTGACTACCTCATCATGTCAAACCAGTTGCTACAGACTACCAATACATGAACACATAAATGCTTTGGTTCAAGTTACCTGGGGATCAGCTACTGGGGTGATGGTGGTTCTATGCTCCATAGGGAGTGAAAAGGGAAATAAATGAAAGACACTGTGAATGACTGGGGACATTTTTAGACCTCGTGACGTACTAGATTATCCAGATTTAATTGCTTGTTTTATTATTTGTGAGAAACATTAAAAACCAGCTTGAGAATGGGGCATATGCCTTCTGTATTTATTAAACGTCTGCATCTTGCCTGTCACTTTTTATGTACAGAAATTGTTGCAGACAGACACATGCAAAGATAGAAATTTACATTATATAAACTTGTAGTCCACCAAATTATGACATGAAGCAGACAAGTGTCAATGGAACAAGAGATGAGAAGAAGATGCTGGAGATAAATAGGACACACATTGAGGAAACCTTTTGATGACATTACAAGGCAGTCCTTGTTCTGGAAACCCAGGGTAAAAGAGATAGAGGGAGACAAAAAAAAAGCACATTGGGAAGATAACTGGAGACATAAATGGAAAATGATAAAAAATACATGGAAAGAGAATGAGCTGATGGCACCAGACTGGACTTAGCATGAGTTTGTTGAAATGTTATGCTCCATGGGCAGCTAATGGGTAACAAATGAAATGTGTAGTTAACAAGGGGTTATTTACATAACTTAGAATAATGGCCTCACCTGCTGCTTCGTTGCTCGCCCGTCGCCATAGTACTTTAGGGATGATGTAATGAGATGATGTCGTGACTTGCGCGTGAATTGGATTAAAGTGAGGGAGATTTGCGCCGAGTCAGCCTCACTCTCTCATCATGCCCGACATGGTCTAGTGGCAGGACAATGTCAAGATGACTAGTGAGGGTCTGGATGCAGCAGATGACCAAGGCTTCTTCAGTGTCTCGCCATGCTCTTAGCCTTCTGCAAGGCCTGCTGGTATCGCCTTTTTGGCCGTTGGACTCAATAGTGGTCTCTTCCGCCCAGTGATAAACGAGGAAGCCATTCAACGGATAACTCGAGTGGAAATAAATATGGCGCTAGATGAACCTATCAATGAGGCCGAAGTAGAGAAAGCCATAAAAATCCTCTTGCCTGGGAAGGCCCCAGGAGCCGATGCTATACCAGTGGAGATATATAAAACAGCTGGACCTTGTCTTACTAGTAAGCTCACCGAACTCTTTCGCCTCATGTGGGCCAAAGGTGAGATCCCACAGGAGATGAAGGATGCCTCAATAGTTCATATCTATAAGAGGAAAGGCAACCGATAAGAGTGTGACAATCACCGTGGAATATCCCTACTATCAATTGCCAGCAAGATCCTCGCACGTGTGTTGCTCAACCGCCTAAATGAACACCTTAAACAGGACCATCACCTCCCAGAAAGCCAGTGCGGATTCAGAGCCGGGCGAGGAACGATTGACATGACATTTGCTGCTCGCCAACTCCAAGAGAAATGTCAGGAGCAAAATCGCGACCTACACACTACGTTTATTGATTTGACCAAGGCATTCGATACAGTGAGCAGAGGTGGACTATGGAAGATCATGTCAAAATTTTGCTGTCCTGATAAATTTATCACCCTGGTCAAACAGCTCCATGAAGGTATGCGTGGACAATGGAGAAGCCTCTAAAATGTTTGAGGTCACAAACGGCATGAAATGGGGTTTTGTTCTTGCCCCGACACTGTTCAGCATGATGTTTTCAGCCATGCTGACTGATGCCATCAACAGAAGCGAGTTCGGTATACCAATCAAGTACCGAACAGGTGGGAAACTGTCCAACCCCCGCAGACTTCAATCCAAAACCAAGGTGCAAACTGATATGATCCGCGAATTCCTGTTTGCCGACGATTGTGCTCTGAATAGTAGCTCCGAGCAGAAAATGCAGGAAGGTACGGACCGTTTCTCTGCTGCATGCGACAGCTTCGGGCTAACCATCAATTTCAAGAAAACTGATGTTATGTACCAACCAGCACCAGGTAAACCGTACAAGGAGCCAACGATTACAGTGGGGGGACAGAGACTGGTGGCTGTGGATAAGTTCACGTACCTGGGAAGCACGCTGTCAAGACTAGCCAACATTGACGACGAGGTGGCTAACAGAATAGCAAAGGCCAGTACTGCGTTTAGAAGACTGCGATCCTCAGTGTGGGAATGTAGAGGTATTAGCATCAAGACCAAACTGAAGATGTACCGTGCCGTCGTCCTCCCCACCCTCTACGCCAGTGAGAGTTGGACCATCTATGCTAGACATGCTCGAAAATTAAATCACTTCCATACAACCTGCCTGCATCGCATGCTAAACATTCGATGGTAGGATAAGATCCCAGATACCGAGGTTCTATCAAGAGCAAATATGCCCAGTGTCTATACACTGATTCAGAAAGCACAGTTACGATGGACCGGACATCTGGTTCGCATGTCAAATGAACGCCTCCCAAAGAGGCTGCTGTATGGCGAGCTGAGGAAGGGAAAGCATACAAGAGGATGACCAAAGAAGCGCTTCAAAGACAGCCTGAGAGAGTCACTGAAGAGCTGCCAGATTAATACAACCACCTGGGAGCAACTTGCGCAGGATCGCACAGCCTGGAGAGGCGCTATGAAAACGGGTGTTGCAGTCAGCGAGGCCAACCGTGTGAGGGTAGCCCAGAAAAAACATGCAGCTCGAAAGTCAAGCATGGATGTGCAGCCTGTATTGTCTTCGGGCCTTGTATGTTGGTCATGGAACAGAATGTTTCTTGCTCGCATTGGCTTGATCAGCCATATGTGCACCCACTTAACCTCTTAGAACGAACTGTATTACGAGAGATGTCGATGGTCCTCATCAAATACGATGGACAAATCTTCATCAGAATAATGGCCAAAGCTACATTCAACAACATGAGTCAGATACTAATCTAAACAACTAACTCACAAATTCAAACTGAGAATTATCAAATGCTATATATATTTTTCATTACTGTGTGGTGTAGAAACATGGACAATGAACGAGCAATTGGAAGAAAGAATTGAGGCCTTTGAAATGTGGATATATAGAAGAATGGGGCGTATCTCATGGAAAGAGAAGAAAACAAATAAAGATGTCCTAGAAAATCTAGGAATGAAAAGAGAATTAATGAAGGAGATCAAAATTAGACAGCTAAAATATTTTGGCCATGTAAAAAGACATAAAGCCTTACTGTTACGGTATATGATATTAACGCCGTCTGCTAAAGGTTAGCGGACGTGCAATTGTAAAGGTTAAGGCATTTAATATATTGCGATAGATGTTTCAATTATTGAACGCTCCATACACGATCGATTATGACGTGTATAGCGTTGTTTGGGTCACAGTCGGTAACTAAGAAACGCTACCCTTTGTTACTTGACCGCCAAGCTGAATAGCTGCGTTTTTTTCTAACCTTCCAATTCAATGGCATGATATAGCCATTTATATATGCATTTTTTTGATGGATCAGGGTCAGTCCTAGAACTCTATATGAGAGGGAAATTTATGGAGGTTAGTATTTAACTAGAATTCTCAGAAGGAGAAGAATAATCGTCAAATTCGTATGAAATATTCAGACTCGCAGTCTCACTGTCGGCAGGTAGCCATGTCTAGCTGCGCGTGCATATAGCTGTGATGTTCTGACGACAATACTGCATTGTATCCTTAAACGGACATTGACACGTAAACCAGCAGTCTACGTTATTGATTAATTTATGCATGACTTATATGGACTTATGCTCTACTCCTATTTGAAATGATCATCCTGTGTGTACAACTGTGAATTAAATGGATGGACTCAATGAAATGACTTATCACATCAATCGTATTCCAAGGTTCAAGTATTGTTCGGAATCTTTCACCCCCTCATTCGCTTAATCTTCCATCGAAGGCACGATGCACTATCACTGAATAAAAAAACTAACATATCAAGGAAAAAACAATGGCCAGAAATTTATAATTGTTTTATTCACATCACATGGAACATTGTTCAGAGCAAACCACCTTGCAACACTTACTGAAGACCATAATAGAAGGAAGAGTGGAAGGCGAAAGTGCAAGAGGAAGACAGCGCCATAAGTGGAAAGATAACATCAAGAGATGGACAGTACAGCTGACCTTCAATGTGAAGATGGCACCTGATGATGAGAATAATGAAACATAAACGCTAACAAAATATGAAGGAAGGGGACTTTCTTTTATGGGGTAGTTTTAAAAGCAACATTGAAGCACAATTTTCAATTTCAGAAAACAAAATTATCAATTTTCAGTGGATGGTGAAGGATTGAGCAAGCAGTACTCGCTATTAGAGTTCCTTTCTCTGGACTTGACAGGGAAGGTGATTGTATCCATGCACCTGCCCAAATATAGCACCTCTGATGTTGTCATTCGGACAGTTAAAACTTCTCACAGACTGCAGGTAAGTTAGGTGGAATTCCCTATTGGAAGAGAAGTGAAAGATCTGATAACCCCTATAGCTTGTTCACCATATACAACACGCTCAGATATTGTTAGTTACTATCATTATTATCATCATTTTCCTATTCGCACCCCATGGAGCATAGAGCCACCACCACATCTGGCTTCCTTACAGGAAGTCTGCAGCAAAGCATTCCTGTGCTTTTGCAGTCATGATTTCTGTTGCAGCTTTTAAAACAAGCAAAGGTTGGCAGCCTCATCCACAACCTTATATTAGTCACCTTTAACAAAATGCCTGAAGCAGCAGTAGTCCCGTTATTTCTGTGTCACCTCGGAGACCCCATGAACTAAACAGGGTGTTAGAGGTGTGCACAGTTTCAATCTCAGCATGAAATATTGCTAAGGTGAATTTGTGAAATACCTTTTATGTCATGACTGTTTGAAGAAGGTAAATGAGAATAATTTTCACTTTCAGCTGTGTCATGCTCATGTCACTTCTGGTTTTAACTTTCAAGTGGATACAAACAACAATTATCTGGTCAAGTCCAAGCCCACCATTGTCATACAGGGCATCAATGGCCAGTTGGTAAGTGTTCTTGTTAAACTATTTTCTTTGTTCTGTTTCTACTTTGTTCTTACTCAGTTGTATTTTTCTTTGATTCTCCTGGTTAGTATACATATTTTGCATAGTCTGTGTTTGGGGTGTATGTGCAAGAATAGGAGGGGGATGTTTGGCATAGTCTGTGTTTATAGTGTTATGTATAAGAATGGGAGAGGTAGGAGGTGTTTTGCATAGTCTGTGTTTATGATTCATGTATAAGAGAACGATGGAGGTTTTTGCATAGTCTGTGTTTATAGTTTGTGTATAAAAATAGGAGGGGTGGGGGGTGTTTTGCGTAGTCTGTGTTTATGGTTTGTGTATAAAAATAGTAGGGGTGGGGGTGTTTTGCATAGTCTATGTTTATAGTTTGTGTATAAAAATAGGAGGGGTGTGGGTGTTTTGCATTGTCTGTGTTTATGATTCGTGTTTAAGAAAACGATGGAGGTTTTTGCATAGTCTGTGTTTATAGTTTGTGTATAAAAATAGGAGGGGTGTTTTGCATAGTCTATGTTTATAACGTGTATATAAGAATACGATGGGAATGGTTTACACAGTATTTATTTATAGCATTGTTTAGAAGAATAGAGGGGGGTAGAGTGTGTGAGAGTTTTGCATAATCTGTGTTTATAGTGTTATATATGAGAATAGGAGGGGTGAGGAGTTTTCCATAGTCTGTGTTTGTGATCTGTTATTAAGAATTAGCAAAAGTTTTGCATAGTCTGTGTTTCTGATTTGGTATTAAGAATTAGGGGGGAGTTTTGTAAAGTCTATGTTTGTGATCTGTTATTAAGAATTGGGGGGAGTTTTGCATAGTCTGTGTTTACAGTTTGTCTATAAGAATATGAAGGAGGTGCTTTGCATAGTCTTTGTTGTGGTGAGTCTTATGATAATAGTTAAAGATCACAGTTCTGCTTCTTCTTCTTCAAGTACCATGACAAGTGGCATAGGAGATCATGGCTGCACAACTTCCTGTCTCCAGTACAATTGATCAATTCTGTTGTTCACTTCTTTCCATGCCATAGTCATTCCTCTTCTACCGTGAGGTGTAGAGGTTTGGAAAAGAGAGCGCCAGACTATCCTATCGGCTGTCTTCCTCCTGGCCTGGTTCCATTCTAGTCCTCGGTCCTTCAGAGATTGTGTAACGTTGTCCTCCTAGCAACTCTGGGTCGTCCTGGAGGTCTGGATCCCTGACTCTTATCCTCCCATACCTGCCGGGGCAGCCGATCTTCTCCTTTTCTGCAGACATGGCCAAACCATCTCAGTTGGGACTGTTCTACTTGGGTCTGCAGGGGTTGGGTTTTTAGGCCTTGACATATTGTCTGGTTGCGGACCATGTCTCTTCTTGTTACTTCAACCGCCTTTCTCAGATACCTCATTTCTGAGGTTTGAATCTGACTTTTGTGGTTGTAGTCATTGGGCAATGACCACCATATTCATCACACAAAGATTTACAATTGACCTTGACCTATCATCATAGTCATCATCATCATCCTTATCCTTTAGCTCCCTGAAGATGATGAGTCTTCAATTAATTTGTGCCAAGCTTTCATGTTCTGTGCCAAGCTTTCATGTTCTGTGCCAAGCTTTCATGTTTTGTGCCAAGCTTTCATGTTCTGTGCCAAGCTTTCATGTTCTGTGCCAAGCTTTCATGTTCTGTGCCAAGCTTTCATGTTCTGTGCCAAGCTTTCATGTTCTGTGCTGTCTGCTCAGGGTCTTTTCCTGTCTGCTTTACCCCTTTCATGTCTGTCTCCTGTTCTTTTCTGCTTGGTTTTTTTGTTCAGTCTCCCTCTACCTCTCCCTCTACCTCTCTTACCCTGGGGATTCCAGAACAATGACTACCTTAGAATGCTGTCAACGGGTTAGCGGAGCAGGCCTTGTTCTATGCCTTGATCTATGCCTTGTTCTATGCCTTGATTTATATGCTTTAGTAATTCTTCTTCTTCTTCTTCCATCCTTAGCCATCAACCGGCAAAGCAGTATGTGGCCAGTACGCCTAGTGGCGTCTTAGGGCAACAACAAATTGATCAATCTATCGCTGTTTCCACCACGCCTAGTGGCGTCTTTGTGGAACAAAAACAGACCAAACAATCTATCGTTGTTTCCGTAATCAGATTGGTTGGCAAGCAGGTGATCAGCCCACTGTGCGAAGTTTTTACGGGATGGGGTAAACAGCCCCATGCCCAACCCTCCTTAGTCGCTTTTTACGACATGCGTGGTAGGGTGCAGTGTTACTATTCTTTGCTCCCCTTTCGGGCCCCGGCAACACACGGGTGCTTTAGTAATTCTACTTCACCCTTAATACTTAGTGACATTTCTTGGTGCTAAATATTTCCAACTGTCATACTGGACAATTTTATTTAGCATAATTTTTATGAATACTGTTCATAAAAAATTAAATGCTAAATTTCCATATGAATACGCATGGTGTAGATTGTACTGACACTCCAAAAAAGTATCGACATGAATAGGAGATCGCGGCATACACTGTGAAAATAAAATATTGACTTAGGACATAATTAGCACAAGTTTTAGATTTATTAATCTCAGTGATTTTTTTAGCTTTATATTCATGGATAGGGAGCATTGGATAACAGATTGCACACTGTACATTATAATGGGATATACATATTTGTGACCAGGTTCATGCAGACCAGACTGAGACCTTCCTTACGAACAAACAGTTGGGAGATCCATCTGTGATTCAGAGTGGGTAACAACTCTTGAAATATTTATCAGCTTGTGACATGTTATGGTCGTCAGCATGTCGCATGTGTCTGTCAGCATGTGATTGTCTGTTAACATGTGATCATCTGTCAGCATGTGACTTGTTATGGTCTGTGAGCATGTGACTTGTTATGGTCTGTCAGCATGTGACTTGTTATGGTCTGTGAGCATGTGACTTGTTATGGTCTGTCAGCATGTGGAATGTGCGTCTCACCATGTGACATGTGATTGTTAACATGTGATCATCTGTCAGCATGTTACGTATGTCTGTCAGCATGTGACATGTAAGGGTCTGTTAGCGTAACATATGTAGGTCTGTCAGGATGTGACAGGTGATGGTCTGACAGCATATAGCATGTGATTGTTAGCATGTGACTTATTATGGTCTATCACCATGTGAAATGATTGTAGAATATGACATATTATTGTCTGTCAGCATGTGACATGATCTACCAGCGTGGGACATGTGATAGTCTGTCAGAACATGACGTGTGCATGTCTGTCATCATGTGATATGAAGATCTGCCAGCATGTGAGGGTCTGTCAGCATATTGTATCCTATGGTATGTCAACATGTGATGGCCTGTCAGCATGTCACATGTGAAAGTATATAACATGATAATCTGTCAGCATACAGTATATAAGGTATGTAAGCATGTGAGAGTCTGTCATCATATAGCTTGTGTTGGTCTGTTAGTATGTAACATGTGATGATCTGTCAAATATCATATATAATGGCCTGTCAGCACGTGATATGTGAGGGTCTGTCATATTGTGTCAAGTGATTACCTGTCAGCATGTAACATAATGGTCTGTCAGCACATGATATGTGATGGTCTGTCAGCATGTGACATGAGATGGCCTGCCGTGTAACATGTTATGGTCAGTAAGCATGTGACGTGAGGATAAGTAAGGTACATGACATGTGATGATCTATCAGCACATGACATGTGATGATCTATCAGCACATGACATGTGATGGTCTGTCTGCATGTGACATGATCATCTGTCAGCATGTTACATGTGATGGTCGGTCAGTTTATTGATAGAGTTACTGTGATTTTATTTTCAACAGGCCCCATTTCTTCTTCTCTCTGTAACTGTATGAGTTTGCCCCATTCTTCTTCTCTCTGTAACTATATGATTTTGCCCCATTCTTCTTCTCTTTGTAACTATATTGAGTTTGGTCTTTTTCTCCAGGTAATAAATTGCGTTTATAAGGGGATGACTGTAGGGTAAGGTTAAGATTGGCACCAGTCTTCTTTTCTATAAAGTAATTGCGATCACGTAGGATTCTCTTTGTTAAGATAATCGCGGTCAATTTTATTGTATTAAGCGTGTGAGTATTATTTGGGCTGGGTGTAAACTTTCCGATGTTAAATAACCCCCTACCCGGTTTAAACGAGGGTGGGTGTACAGAAGCCCGACCTCGATTTCAGCCGGTAACCAAACGGAATTTTTCCGGCAGGCAATTAAGGCAGCAGGTTACGCTTATGTACTAATTATAGCGCATTAGCACGGGATATTTTTAGAAATTCCGGCAAGATTATTGGTTCCAGAGAGACGCCATGTGATGACGTATGGCCTGGGTTCTAAGCGTGGGTTTTCTTGAATAAATAAGAAAGAAAATCGAGTCACGGCCTCTCTGATGAAACATTGCCGGCCGTGAATCTTCGCCTGTATCTAGTATACATAATTCGTCTGCTCTTAAGTGGGAAATTCGAATTTGCAAATTTTCACGGCACAGTGGACGAGCGTAATCTGTCCCTAACATTTACCAATGGCAATTTTTGGCATCTCAGGAGCCGAGAGCTTGAGATATTGCCAGAGGGGAAAGAAAATAAATACGTTCTCTTGTATTGAAGACATCCTTCAGTGGGGACAGGATTTTTCCTTAAAATCCAGAGCTCTGAGCTCTTTGTTATAACACACTCAGTTTGGCGCGTTGCCAGTGTTGTTGTAATTTTTTTCTTCACGACCATAATAATGTCGTTGTTCTAAACCCGAAGAGGGGTAACGGGGCAATTTAAGAAGTTGTCCAGCATCAGTGAAGCTTCTACATTCGGAGTCAAGTACCTCGTGCTTGATACCCAAGTCATTAGTGCAGTAGTCAGGAGCAGGAGAAAGGGTCAATATTCCTGGTTCTTAAAGCTACCGAGAGAAGGGGCGTAACAGAGATGCCACAGCAGAAGACATCGAGAGTGTCAGATAGACACTGAAGAAAGGCAGAGAGGAGAGAGGGAGAGAGAGAGAAAATAGCCAGGACCAGTAGGGTCTTATATTATCCTTAGAGGATAGCCTCTGAGACATAGATGTAATCAAAGTCTACTAGCGTAGCAGTCCAGTGGTGTTATTTAGTGGCGTGTATATCGCCTAAAGAGCTTGGAAGCTGTGGAGACAGCCTTTAGGCAGTGTCAGCAGGACAGTGACAGTAGTAATATTATTGTAGTATTGAGTGGTGGCTACAGTTGATGCCCTTGCCAATTAGATTGTGGTTAAATCATTAATCATTCTATTTTTCCCCAGCAGGGTGAACAAAAGAGTGAAAGTGGTTGGATTTTTTTGTGTGTCTATAAATTTAATTGTTTCTTTGTCTTCAGGTCTGTGCAACATTGCACGTTATTTATTTTTCCTGTGTGATTTGATTTTTTTTTATTTGTTTAATTAAAAACTATATAAATGTTCACTGGATCAGGTTCTATCTAAACTATACTGTACGTATATATATTGCCTGTATAGTGTGTCTGTGGTCTTTATTTAAACCTTTTCTCCTTAGGATAGTAAGAGGTGGTGAGTCTATAGCTATCAAAGACGTCAGGAGTGGCGAGGGAGAGTCAATCTAGGTTCTCACCCTCGAAGCCAATAGTCTCATCTTTCCACATTCACTGTCATTTTCATCAAAATCTATCTTCTCAGTCTTTTCTTAAAATAGTGTCTTGTCTACACACTCAAAACACTCTATACTTAAATCCACTTCGTGACAAGTATGTGACAAGTGAGGGTCTAGCAGTAAGTAACATATGAGGGTCTGTAAGTATGTGGTGCATAATGCTCTGTCAGCATGTGACACA
Source organism: Oreohelix idahoensis (assembly GCA_024509875.1). Taxonomy (NCBI): domain Eukaryota; kingdom Metazoa; phylum Mollusca; class Gastropoda; order Stylommatophora; family Oreohelicidae; genus Oreohelix; species Oreohelix idahoensis. The sequence goes on along the minus strand of JAMPIV010007872.1, from coordinate 210,258 downwards.
TGAGTGTTTGTTAGCATGTGACGTATGATGGCATTTTAAATAGAAGTCCTTATTACGTATAAATAAATACCTGCCAGCATCTGATAGTACAGGTAGTTCTTTGTTTACATGATATATACGTTCCCGAGACCCTCATGTCAATGGAACACGATTTTCTCATTCAATACATGTAAAGTATGTGCTTCTGGTCCTTTACATCTACACAAAAAAAAAAAAAAGTTTTATATTTGTGAACCCAGTGTTAAATGTTACAGATTCTTTAAGTAGTAAAGGAAACATGTTCTGCAGGTTTGGGACAATGCCAGACTTTTGTGACAGTCACTGTTAGTGCTGGAAAGTCTAATTGCCTGCTAGACAGTAAGAATTAGATAATATCACTACAATTTTGGTTGCAATCTGTGTCCTTGCTTCAAATAACAGCTTAATTACTCTGACTCTTTCAGGTGCCCTGAGCATTCTGTCAGGGGAGGTTATTCCAGATACTAAACCTCTCTTAGCCAGTCCAGAGTATCGTGCATTACTAGCTGTAGGACAGTTCTACAAGGTGACTGAATTAATAACAAAGCAATATCTTAGAAAACTATTATAGCACTCTAAAAGTGGGAACACAATTACAAATGACTAAGATGTGGTAACATGACAATATATCCTGAATGCTTGTGTGTTCTCATATGACACACAACTCTATTTATTCCCATTTTAAACACACACATAACTTTTCTGGAAAAGCTCACAAAAGAATCTGAGTGCAACAAGGTATATGTAAGTTCTTTTTTTTTTTCATAATTTCCATGAAATGCCAGAGCTTTACATCAAGTTATGCTCAAAATAAATGTTTCATTGCTTATTTTTTTCTAATTTTTAACTTTTACTTGTTGAAGAAGGAGCAGTGGTAGTGCAGTGATTGCAGTGATTAACTCTTTGACTCCAGACCAACGCTCTGAGCGTTGCATAATTCAACGCGCCATGCCAGGGCAACGCTCAGAGTTGTTTTTAGTTTATCACGAATAAACGCCAAAAATCGTCCCTTTAATGCAGTTCATATTTTAAAACTCGTAGAATGACTTCCGCTACTATTTGAAAAACTAATTTGACTGTAGTTAAGCAGCACATGTGCGTGTTTTGATGTTATTATCACAATTTGTGTGACGATTCACTTGTTTGCATTTTTCGTAGTTATTGGTAGAGAAATATGTCACGCTTTGTATTTACATTTCCTAAGTCTCCTAAGCAAATAATTGTGTCAAACTACTTTGAAACATTGCTGGCATTGATGATTGTTTGGTAGCCACAGTTTGTTGTCAAAATACGGAATCGGTGCAGAAAAGCTAGACACATTAGATTTAGTTGATGAGTGGGCGTAGTCATATTCTGGCAGATCAAAAAGCAACAAAACTAGACCTACCGTAACATCTAATCACTAGTCCTAGGTAGAAGACAAAGCTAGGGATACTATTAAAACATTAAACAAGTGTAAAAAAGTTTTTATTTGACGTTATTCTTCTTTATTTGTTTGAAAATTACGTAATGCACGATTGCATAATTTATTTTTTTCTTACAAGGGACCACAGTAAAAACTGGTGTGAATAATACTAAATGTACTAATTGTGGCCATAAGCAATGTTTTTTTAACTTTGTAAATGGATTACCTTGATGTTTGAAGACTAAAAAGAAAGTTTTATTGTCTACAACAGTAATTTGTCATTGGTAAGATCAGATTCTACAGTTAACTTTTTAGTGTTTTTCAATTTTACATGCAAAATGTTTTAAGTATACCAAACACACTTGTGTTAATACTACCAAAGACTTTATATATTACAGTTCTCTATCCATTTCCCTACAGTTTGGTATATAATAAGTACATGTTCACAAAAAAAGATTAACATAAAATTTACACTAAAAGTCAGTACACTTCACCGTTTAGAACTCTTCAAAAAATAATTATGGCACAGGGTGGAAAATAATTATGGAGTCAAAGAGTTAATGCACTGGCTTTCTAGCTCAGCAGTCCATGGTTCGATCCCCAGTTGAGGTGGGATTTTTTAGACCACAAATTGCTCTGGGGTTGACCCAGCCTCATGAATTGGGTACCAGAGCAACTCCATATTCCCAATATCCCTCAAGGTGTGTGTAACGGGATCCTTTACTTTTTTTTTATTTGTTGACGAATATAACAAGCAGACTATAATTATAGTACCTGCACTGTTGTTATAGTACATAAAATATTATAATAGTACCTAAACTTTTATTATTCTGCATATTCATCATCATCATCTCATCCCGTAACCCGTCATGGGTCGTAGGGGTGCCATGGTGGAAGCATCAGCAGACAGGGTCCTCTACTGCTCTCTATCCTCAGCAATGCGTACAAGTGTGGAAAAACCGTGTCCTGCCCATTCTTTGATGTTATCAGCCCAGGATTTTCTCTGCCTTCCTCTTCTCCGTTTACCTTCGACTGTTCCCTGAAGGATCGTTTTCGAAAGGGAGTCATGACGAGTTACATGCCCAAACCAGGCAAGCTTTCGACGTTTCACTGTTGACAAAAGTGGTTCTCGGTGGCCTGCATAGGTGTTTATCTTCTCTCTAACATAGACATTTGTTTTGTGCTCTTTATAGCAAATGCGCAAAATTCTTCTATAACATTTATGCTCGAAAGCCTGAATCCTTCGCTCCGTATCTGCAGTGAGTGTCCAGCTCTCACACCCATACAAGAGAATAGATAATACAAGTGATTTGTATAATTTGATCTTCACAGGAAAACTGATGTTACTTTTCCAGATCACATTCAACCTTGTCATGGCAGCTGAGGCCATCTCAAGTCTTGTCTTGATTTCTTTAATTGATCTTCCATCACTGCATATAGTGGACCCGAGATATTTAAAGGTGTTAACTTCTTCTAACGTTTGCCCATTTAACGTAATGTTGGTCGGAACATGTTTCTTATGGCTATTCACCAATATCTTGCTTTTTTCTATATTAATTTCCATCCCATATGTTCTTGTTACTTTCTCCAGTCTAGAGGTAAGGTCTTGAAGTTCTGATTCTGATCCAGCTATCAGATCAATATCATCAGCAAAACGTAGGTTGCACAGAGGTCGGCCTCCAATCGATATGGTTGATTTATAATTGTAGAGAGCCTCTTGCATAATATGTTCTAGATAAATATTAAAGAGCACTGGGGACAGGATACATCCCTGCCGAACTCCTACAGTTGTTTTGAAAAATTCTCCAATGTCGTTGCTTGCAAAAACAGCACTGCTTGCGTCCTTGTATAGTGCTTCAATGATATCTATGATGTTGGTATCAAAATTGAATTTTCTCATTACTTGCCATAAGCCTTCATGCCAGACTCGATCAAAGGCTTTTGTGAAATCGATGAAGTTATGGTATAAATCGTGTTGATGTTGGAGATGTTTTTCGATAAGTAATCTAATATTGAAGATTTGTTCTGAGGTACTTCTTTTTGGTCTAAAGCCAGCCTGTTCCTCTGACAAGATTTCTTCTGATTTCTGTTTTATTCTGTTCAAAAGTATCCTTAACATCACCTTACTTGGATGACTAATAAGGCTAATGGTTCTGTAGTTCTTGCACATTTTTAGATTTCCTTTCTTTGGAAGCGGTATTACTAATGACTGCGTCCATTCTTTTGGCCATTTTTTTGTACTCCATATCTTCTGGCAAATTGTTGTCATGATTTTTACTATATCTGGTCCTCCATATTTCAAGAGCTCTGCTGGGATATTATCCACACCCGGTGACTTCCCTCCTTTCATCGAACATATAGCCTCTTCCACTTCTTCCCGTAATATTGCTGCATTTCCGAGTTCCCTGTTTTCGCACTTAATGTTGTTTAATATGCCTAAGTTAGTGTCAAGTTTACAGTTATATAATTCTTTACAATATTCTGTCCATTCTGCATATTACTGTACGTAAACTTTTTACTAAATTGCAAAGTTTATTATGCCTTGTGTAGTTCCCAGAAGTCTCTGAGGAGAGAAAGAAAGAACATAACTGCTGCTCCCTCAGGTGTGTCATGAGAGGCAACTAACATGAGGTTGTGCATGGGGGGGGGGGATGGCAGCCTCATCATATAAAACAAATTGCTACAAAACCCATCACTACAAGAGCACATGAAAGTTTAGTGCAGAATTCCTGACCAGCTGGTATGTGGTGGCTCTTTGCTACACAAGGAGCACAAAGGGAAATAATGATGATAGTAAACTAGTATGGTGTGTATGCTGCAGTCATGGTTCACACAATCTTATCTTATGCAGTTTTGAAATACAAGTTCTTATAAGCAATAATAATAGGTAAATCTTATTATGTATGAAAATTAAAATAAAGCGCTGTCATTTTAATTTGTTTAATCGTTGTTTATGCGTGCGCTGCAGAAATGCAACTCATGTGTAAGTCATGGTCACATGGTTTTTGTTTCAAAAACCTTTTTGTTTTTTTAAAGATCTGTTTTTTTACTTTTTAGTTTATCTTAGGGGTGTGCAATAATAAATGTTCAACACGATACATGAGTGGCAGCCTTGATCTGTATAGACCACTCATGTCTGGGACTCAGGACTACGGCACTGATGATCCAAGTGTATACCCTGCCACAGAGTCTCTTATGAAGCTTACAGCTTTCAACTTGGTAAGAGCTTCAGCCTTTTTTTCCTATATCCTAGGGATATTTCTTAACTCTTCAAGGATGAGACGCCAGTATTCTGGGCAGATATTCCTAGCTGCTCTTGATGGGAGGCCAGTATTTGGGGCCCGATGTGTGAACTATTTTTGTTTCATGTTGTCCTAGGTGCTCGTGACGAGAGACCAGTTTTTGGGGCCCGCATGTGTGAATTAAGTTTTTATTAATATTGTACTAGCTGCTCGTGATGGGAGGCCAGTTTTTGGGGCTCGAAAGTGTGATCTAAGCTTTTGTTTCCTGTCCTATCTGCTCTTGACAGGAGGCCAGATTTTGGGGCCAGCATGTGTAAACTAAGTTTTTGTTTCATGTTGACCTAATTTTATATTCGATTACTCCTCATCACTTTCCTTTACCACTAAATATAACGTTATCATACTTTTAAAAAACTTTATGAACTTTAAACTGTATATGAAAACTCGAAGTGGCAGAACATGGGAAAACTGCCACATCCTTTAAGAATTAATTTACATTTTAGAAGTCATTCACTGCAGAACAGTAATACCTGTCATAGAAATAAACAAGGAAGAACCCAAGGCCTGTGAGAAGTAAATTAATGAAAATAGGTAAATGATAGGCACTTATAAGCAAGATAGAAAACACTAGATAATCTGACACTAGATGGCAGAAAAGTAACAGAAGTGCTAGGCACTCTGTGGATTCAAACCAGGGACCATTTGAATGGCACCATTGCTTCACTGCAAGAGTGAACCATGACAGAACACATGACCAACTCCAAGGTGTGCTTAGGATGGAGCCACCACTCCAGCTAGTCCCCAGGAAGCCTGTACCCAGGAAGCCTTCATGTGCTTATGCAGAAATAGATTCTTTATCATTGACCTTGACATAATGAGTTTGCCGGTCCCATGCACCACCTCATATTAATTGTTTCATGATGTTCTTGAGGAAATAGTAGCTCTATTTTTGTCCCTGCCTCCTTAGAGACTCCCCAAGGACTTGTACGGGGTGTTTAAAAATGCATAATAATAATTAATAAAATAATAAATTCTGTTTCCTTACGCCATTTCTTCTTCCTCTTCTTGTTTGCTTTTAAGGAGCATTTAGTCACACTACAGATGACCTCCTTGCAGAAAGCCTGTGCCAGAGCAGCTTCTTACTACTGCACGGTGTTTTCTGTAGCAATTCATTTTACATGATGAGATTTCTAGCCCCCATACTTAACCACCTTGATCACCTCTTTATATCATGCGAAAGGATGTATGAAGTTCTTTTTTTTCTGAGATCCCAGGAAACCACAAGGGTTTGCATGTGTCATATTTGACAGTTTCTGAAGCACCATTTTAAAAAAATTCTTTAAAGTAAGTGACATCCTTAGATTTGGCAGTAAGTTTTTTCTGTCATATACCATATACATTCTAAAGTTGTATGAAACTTTCAGGCTACAGGAGAGGTCAAGTTTGTGGCTGACCTAGCTCCCAGACAAGGCCAACTTTATGCAGCTCCTTTACTCAGCACTCAGGGAAATGCCAAGATCCAAAGTATCGATCCCTCTGGGGCACTGGTTAGTAATTGAAGTTTAATGGTTATTATACAGTATGATGATGTATTTTATTGGTGTTAGGTCAGTTCAGATCAAGTGTTTCATTTACCTGAAAGTTGGCAATAATGGAGTTTGAAAAATTTCAGTCTCTTGACTTGATAGTATATCTGATAGACATGTCTGTCTCTTGTCTTTATTGTACATCTGATAGACAAATGTCTATCTCTTGTCTTGATGGTATATCTGATAGACAAATGTCTGTCTCTTTGTCTTGATGGTACATCTGATAGACAAATGTCTATCTCTTTGTCTTGATGGTACATCTGATAGACAAATGTCTGTCTCTTTGTCTTGATGGTACATCTGGTAGACAAATGTCTGTCTCTTTGTCTTGATGGTACATCTGATAGACAAATGTCTGTCTCTTTGTCTTGATGGTACATCTGGTAGACAAATGTCTGTCTCTTTGTCTTGATGGTACATCTGATAGACAAATGTCTGTCTCTTTGTCTTGATGGTACATCTGATAGACAAATGTCTGTCTCTTGTCTTGATGGTACATCTGATAGACAAATGTCTGTCTCTTGTCTTGATGGTACATCTGATAGACAAATGTCTGTCTCTTGTCTTGATGGTACATCTGATAGACACATGTCTGTCGCTTGTCTTGATGGTACATCTGATAGACAAATAAAGGGTAATGATGGTGACGATATGTCCAAAATATTTTACTCCTCTAATTTTCATACCTTTCGTTATTCTATTTGCCATTCCAAGTGTCTCTAGGCCTTTTTTATTTGTTTTGTTTGCTTCCATGAAATGCACATCATTTTCTAAGTATCCACATCTAAATGGCCTCAGAGTGAAGTATAGTTAATGCCTGTTCATTGCAAGATATATGAAAACGTGAGGATAGGTTGACTTGAGGAGGAAGCTACATACAAACTGAGGACAGGATAAAATGATGATGATAAGGTTAAATCAAAAACAGCTTTGAAGAAAATTGGCACTGTCTGACATTCTTACCTTTTTTCTGTTATGCATAGGCATTCACCATGTTGCCAAGCTGTAACAAATGTTTCAAATGTCGTGAAAACCTACATAATGTCTGTTACATACTGGTAATATTTGATAACCTGGAAAGCTGATTCTGTTGAGTTATTTAAATAATCGTCACATCTATGAAATACCCACCACCCCCCGTGTTGTCCCCTGGGGTCTCTGCAAGAGACAGCAAATGAATAGGACAACAGTACCCTCAGGTATGTGCCTGATGATGATGATGATGATGACGATAATGATAAGAGCTTTGCAATAGTAGTAATAGTAGTATCAGGGAAACTGGTAGCATGGACAGCAGCATAACTGACAGTATCTTTGATGTCTTAATAAAGGTGATTGTAACATCATTGATGTCTTAATGATGGTAATAGGCGCATCATTGATGTCTTATTGAATTAATTATAACATCATTTGATGTCTTAATGATGGTAATTGTAACATCATTGATATCTTAAGGAATTAATTATAACATCATAGATGTCTTAATGGTGGTAATTGTAAAATATTTGTTTTCTTAATAATGGTAATTGTAACATCATTGGTGTTTTTCTGATAGTAATTTTAACATCATTGATCAGGGTTCGTAGTGACCTGGAAAAACCTTGAAAAACCTGGAAAACGAAAAAAAAAATTCCAGGCCTTGAAAAGCCTGGAAAAATGGCTAAAAGCCTTGAATTTTCTGCATCGGACCTTGAAAAATAATACGAAATCGAAAGTTCGTTACTTTGTGTCCTTTTTTTGGTTTTTGATGGTATTTTTCGCAACAACAGACGCGACGAGTCTAAAAATAAATCTGCGTTTACGCCATTAACGCAAAGCGCCGAAAACGAAACCGCCAAAAACTTCTGGAAATGGAAGTGCGCAAAGGGAAGTAAAAATTGTAAAGTTACCGTACAATGTTTACTTCCCTTTGCGCAAAGTTACCGTACAATTTTTACTTCCCTTTGCACATTAAATCCATTTCCAGAAGTTTTCGGCGCTTTGCGTTAACGACGTAAACGCAGATTTATTTTTAGCACTCGTAAGTAATAAATTCATTTATCTCATTTATAAAACCTATTTAAATAAGTCCAGTTTATAGATAGACCTACTGTACTTGCGTCTGTATTTACAGTGTAGGCCTATTTACAGTTTAATTTTTAAATATGGCCAAAATTAGCCTATAAGCAAGCGTTTGAACGAAATTTCTTGGTTTACCTCTGCATACGGGAATATATTTGACACAGTTTAAGATGGTCAGGAATAGAAATTGATAGCGATTCCATATCCTATAGCCTACCCTGTTATCAGACCCATGTCTCACTGTTCATTTCACCACATTTTTTGGAAATAAATATATTTTGAATGCTTTTTAAATTATATTTATGATGAAAAGACTTATCCCGTTCTACCTCTGAAGGGTTATAGGCTAATTAGGATAGGCCTAGGCCTACATGTTTTCAATTTCAGATAACATGAATAACCGCCGATACACGAAAGTGGCATCACATCTGTCAAATCACTGTAATTAGGATAAATGAAAATCAGCAATTTTGTGGATAGGCCTATGTTATTTAAAATTAAAAAAAAAATTAAATTAAAAAAAAAATCTAAACAAACAAACGAAACAAAACCCAACAAAAATAGTAAAGATGGGGGGGGGTAAAGGTCTCCAGTTAGATATTTAATAGATTTTCACTTATCATAAGTATTACCCTCCCAATTACTATATATATTACCTTTTGTTCTAGTTAAATATTGTTTGACTGTATTATGTATGCGTTTAGAATTTTGAATTGGTAAATATACATAGCTTAGGCCTACTCATAAGTTATTTGTGTTCCCTTTTTTTTTTAAACTAACACTACTAGGAGACCTACATTTGTGACCAAGGAAAAAACTCTTGAGAGCTGAGATTATTTGGACTCTTTTTTTTTTCAGTGAAAAGTCACCATAGTTTTAATTCAAATTTCATACACAACAATGGACATATTCTCTTCTGTGGTAGTTTTGATTCAGCCTTCAGCTTTATTTCAAGACCTGAAATTAAGATTGGAGCATTTGGAACAGTAGCGGAAAATAGGAAGCATTTTCCTGTAGCACTGAAGAAAAAACAACTCAAATTGAAAAAGACAAATCATCCTGTGTTTTGTGCGACAGAAGATAAGGCATGCCGACAGTCACCTGGCATGATACGAAAAGATTTAACCTTATATCCACTGTTCACTCCAATGATAATATAAACAAGACAGTTAGAAAGACAAATTCTTTAGGGCAGAACAATTCAGAAGCTAGTGCTTGCAGAAAAATACAGCAAAAGTATGGGAGGTGTGGAAACTTCAGCCAACTAGGTGCAAGCTACCCCTACCCACACAGATCCTATTTTTATATTATTTCTTAGTTGAAACTGCCCTGGTCAATGGGCACATAACCTACAACACTGCCAACTCTACAAAAAAAGATCAAAGCGAAGATCAGGATGTCAGTATGACTCTTATTGAACCTGCTATTCTTCGATGCAATGTGACACCTTGAAAACCACAGGTCACAACAACACGACTTACTGAGCACCACTTCATTGATAAATATGAAAGGGCAAGGTACAAACCAGACTGTAAAGTGTGTAAGGCTGCAGGGAACAGAAGCCAGACTTGCATGTACTGCCCAGATTGCAATGTACCTCTATGCCTGATACCCTGCTTCGAGTTATACCACACAGTCAAGGATTATCAACGTGGATCGTTGACAAAGACTCTTGCAGAGGCCTACAACTTCAACCCCAGTTAATGAAAAAAGCAGCTCAGACTCCAATTAGAGGTACTTAACTACTCAAACATTTACAAACGCTCATTGTCAGATGCCACAGATGCAGAATACATTCAAAAAAGACAAACACGAAAAATACAGTTTTTTTTAAACATTTTATTCCAATTTTATTAGCCTTTTATGTTGATATACGTGGTTAATCGTTAAATCAATACGTCAATCAAGCTTATTTTATTCATTACCATCAATGTCACTAACATTTTATTGCGCTGATGTTGAAAAAATTCACTAAAAACTTGGAAAAGATGTCTGTTTTTCAATCTTTTATGAATTTAATAAAAAAAAAAAGTTCTTTTTAAAGAAATCTGCAAACACCCCTGGTAATGGGAGACGGTAATGCTCCGGATTGCTGATCAGCAAAGTGATAATTATATCTGAGAAAATTAGAAGAGGAAAATATTAGAATTTCCCATCCTTGAAAATCACGTGCTCGACCTGGAAAAACCTGGAAAAAGCCTGGAAAATGCTTGAAGAAATTTGCTATGAACCCTGATTGATGTTTTAATGGTGGCAGTTATAACATTGACATCTTAACAATGGTAATTGTAAAATCAGTGATGTTTTAATGTTGGTAATTATAACATCATTGATGTCTTAATGATATTCATTGTAACATCATTATGAGTATTAACCATGTAACCATTTTACCCTCAGAAAATTCCAGGTGTGGTAAGGTTCATACAAGCATCTGACATCCCAGGTGTGAACGACTGGAGACCACATGCCTATTATGCAGAATCTGAAAAGCAAGAAGTAAGGGGCTAAAATCTCAGATAAATTATTGTATTGAAAATTTAATAGTAACTATCATACATATCTTTATACAGTTACATGAATTAAATGCTCGACCTGTGTAGTGATAATAATCATGCATTAGCAGTCTGTAGATCTGTGTTACAGCAGTATACATAATAGCAGCTTAGATATATTTGCTATAAAAACAAACAGGCTAATAACTTGTACGCATTTGCTACACATAAAAACCATGTATAATTGCAGCTTGTAGACACTACAAAACATACACTCAGTTTGTAGACATTTAAATGCAAAAACTGAATACCAGCTTTTAGACATTTACTGCAGAAAAAAACACACATTAGCAGATTGTAGAGATTTACTGCAAAACACACAGAATAGCAGCTTTTAGATATTTAAAACAAAAATGGACAGAATAGCAGCTTGAAGTCATTCACTACAGAACACACAGACTTACAGTTTGTGGGCATTTACTACGAAACACGCAGACTTACAGTATGTAGAAATTGTATACACAAACAAACAGAAAAGCAGCTTGTAGACTAGTGTTTCTCAAGCAGTGTGCCATGGCACACTAGTGTGCCGCCACGCCTATCACTGTGCCGCAAAAATTTTGTAAATGTACTACATGAAGTATATTTTTAGTGATCATGTAATATAAAACTGATCTTACAGTTTGAATTCATTCATTAATAATTGGAGCTATTAACTCCTTTGAACAAAAATAGATATACTTCAAAATTTCATGATATTACAAAAACACAAGGTGCATAAACAATGTTCAAAAGCTACTGACGAAGCATAGTACTTCTTCTTCTTCTTCCGTCCTTAGCCGCCGACCGTCAAAGCAGTCAGTGGCCATTACGCCTAGTGGCGTCTTAGGGCAACAGCAGATAGGTTTTCTTTGCCGTTGTTTCCCATCACGCCTATTGGCGTCTTTAGGGCAACGGCAAATCAATCCATTTGCTGTTGTTTCCGTAATCGAAGTGACTGGCAAACGGGTGATCAGCCCGTTAATATAGTACTTCTACTTGGACCTAATTAAATTTTGTATTTTTTTATTTTTGTAAAATATGAGATCTAATTATTTTAAATGATTAAAAGAAAATCGAACTGAGAGTTTTATTTATTCTAAAGTACCCACAAATTATTGTATTTAATTTAGTATATATCACTGTCATTTTTTATTCCAATAGGTGTGCCGCAAATTTTTAGAAAATTGAAAATTGTGCCGTGAACACAAAAAGGTTGAGAAACACTGTTGTAGACATTTGCTACAACACACACACAGACCAGCAGCAGTCAGGCTGTACATTTCAAGTGGGAGGCCAAGATTTGCCACCTGTCAGGAATCCAGCTGTGACAGACGCAGCAGAAGACATTGTTAAAGCAAAGTGGAGTTTATCTCCCCACTACACTTAAAGGAATAATGTGAAAGAGACGTTACTTTTTCACTTCCCTTTTACAGACTAGCAGCTTCTAGATATTTACAGTAAATTTATTACTACAACACACAGGCTAGCAACCTGCAGAAAATTAATACAACAATGCACAGACTAGCTGTTTAGTATCTAGATACAAAATAATTACATTTGAGTAACATTACTTAGCATCTAGATTTATCATTACCAGATTTATGTCAGATTTGTTTAGTATTAAACATCAGTAAAGTTTAATTACGGATAGACTTAATAAGTTTAGCCAGCAGGTGGGCTTGAACATCAATTTAAAGAAGTCAGAGATCATGACACTCAATGTGAGCAACCCTGAGCCCATATCAGTAAGGAATCGGCAACTGGTACAGACAGACACCTTCACATACCTAGGATGCCTAGTAACACCAGACGGTGGGGCAGGCAAAGACATCAACATCAGAATGAATAAGGCAAGAACAGCCTTTTTTAGCCTAAACAACATCTGGAAGTCCTCTCAATACAGCACAAGCACAAAATTAAAATGTCGAAATTGTCCTCTTTTCACACAACATGCCCAAGAAAAATTCACCGAATCTTTTGGCCGAAAACCATCACCAACCAAGATCTGCTTACTCGGAGCAAGCAAGAGGACATGCACACCATCATAGCTGGCAGACGCTGGAGCTGGGTTGGCCATGTCCTCAGAAGAGACCCTGATGCCATCACAAGAACAGCTATGCTTTGGACCCCTGAAGGAAAACGAAAGAGAGGCTACCAAAAAAAACCTGGTGGAGGACTGTGGAGGCTGAGATGCAAAGAATGAACCAGAGTTGGGGCACTGTACGAAGGATGGCTGCCGACCGAGCAAAGTGGAATCAATTTGTTGTTGCTCTACAAGACGCCACTAGGCGTGATGGCCACTGACTGCTTTGACTGTCGGCGGCTAAGGATCAAAGAAGAAGAAAGTTTAATTAAATTGTTTAACATCCAACTACATCATCACTTGATTTAAAGTTTAGTGTTCAACCACATCAGCACTAATATTTAGTAAGATTGTTTTCTATTTGGTAGCACATTTACGCACTTTTAATTTTATTTGTGTTGTATATTAATTACACCATTCGTAAAGTTGATTTAAATGCCTATCAATGAAAGTAAACATTTAATATTTTTGGTTCCTGTCTAGCTCCTGTGCTCAGGTCAAGTTTTATATGCTGGACAGCCAATAGGAATTCTTGTGGCAGGTATGAATTAACTAACGTCATCATAATTTTACTGGTTTTTAATTATATTATTATTATTTTTTTTTTTGCATACGCCCGCTATTTTCGAGGCGAAATCTCAGGTTAGTATATCTAACCTGAGACTGATTTTTACGTGAGTATCCCTTTTGTTCTTGTACAGAGACAGGTGTCCCTCGCCATTCAGGCAGATACTCGCCGATTTCGGAGGTACCCATTACAGCTGGGTCGGCTCAGGAGCCGCCAGTCCCTGGTCGATGACACTTCTTCAAATGTCCTCGCCAGGGCTTGAGTTAATCCAGTCCAAATCCCGGTCGACGAAAAATCTTCAAATGTCCTCGCCCGGGTTTGATCCTGGGTCACCCGGTCGCCAGCACAGTTTGGTAACCACTACACCATATATATAATTATATATTTTCCCTCCTTATTCCAATATTTCATTATTCTGTCTTATATTATTACTGTTAGTCATGTTTTTTTTCTGTATGCAGGTATAACTTGCTTTATTGCGCTTCACAGATATTGCGCTTTTTTTTCAAATTATTTATGTTTATTTATTAGAACGTGCCATCTTCTTCCGATAGATTTTGGCTCAGATGATGAAGATTAGCATTTTTTAGCAATAAAGTATTTTAAAATTTACAGTACATTTTTATTTTTTAGAGCTAGCGCTATTGCGCACTTAATAGACATAGTTTAAACAGAATTTTAGGCTTTTATATGCACTGGGAAGCCCAAAAAATTGGTATGACCATGTTGCGTGTGAAATTCTCGCAACATCGTTTTGGTGTACAAGATATTTATTTTGTAATGCAAGGGGAACAATTGCTTGAAATTTATAGTCACTTTTCATTGTAAGCAGTTGTCTCCTCGCGTTGGTATCGATAGCAGTTAAGTTTGTTACGCGTTCTTGAATCGAGTCCATGTATGGACTGGCTAGGCCGCTTTTTAAAAAGCGGTTGGCAACCTGTTGGGTTATCCTTATAAGGTAATCATTCTTAAGCTGGTTCTTGGTAAAGGTCCTTGTGTCTTAAGTTTTCTGAGCGGTGGTCGATTCGCGCTGGACTGCGCATGCCCAAATCTTGGGTCTTTGTCGAACGGGTTTCCGCCCACCAGTCAGTGAGCGAAGATTTCGATAGCGAAGGGACGTCTCTGTGGAGCGTCTCTGCTAATTTATTCTGTCAGGAATGTGAGCCCTCTTATGGATATTTCGTTTATTCGAGATGATACCTCTAGTGTATTTCCACACGCCGGAAAAGCGTATTATTTCTGTGGTTATTTCCTGAAGGCAAGGTAAATTACATTTACATTAACTTTATCGATTTTTGTCCGTGAGTGACATTTGATTCGTAGCCTGTCTTTGAAAGTCGTCATCACGAGATGTTTTCTCAGCTCACATATTGCTACATTGAACCGCATCGGGTTGATGCATGTCCCAAGGACCATTACTTGCTACTTCGCTACATGAACTAGGTTTGAAATCTTTTGTTATCTAGAGGATTTTTTTGAGGACATTATTTATACTTTAGAAGACGTGTCTGTCTTGCTGAAGTCAGATTAAGGAGAGTGAACTGATCTCATACATCTGGTTATCTCCTGGCTAAGATAGAAAGGGATGGAGAATTTTCCCGACTACATTACAGCCTTATAATGTATTGACATGCCTGTGAATCACCTTTATTATGATGCTGTCTACCGTCCATTGCTATACTGACATTGTTGCTGTGATAATGACTGTCTGATGTACCTACATATTCGCGTATACATTTTGTCACTGTGGCGTCCACAATAAATGATACAGAAAAACGTCACTAGCTGTTACAAGCATCATTGACTTTATACGTCGTGAGTTAACTGACGTCCTTGTGTGGATTGCCCTGTTTTTGTATGATCATTGTTTGACTGAACACATCTGCACACTACACAAAACCAGACATGCGGATACCATCCATCATCATATGGCATCACGCATCATTTGGTGGCCATAAGCTGGTTTGATCTGGTACCAGCAAACACGGGGTCCCTTACCCACTTCATTTTCAACAAGAATTCATCAGCATCCTTCAAGAAATTAACATTCTTCAAGACAGTCAACATCTTCAAAATTTTCAAAGTACTCGGCGTTGCCCGGTAAAAGTCAAAATTTCAACTTTTTGACGGAAACAAGAATTTGACAGTACCCGGCGTTGTTACATGTTGCCGGATAACTCGGACTGCTGTTATCTTTTACGCAAGTCAAGCAAGTTGCTGCTGTCAAGGTTCCAGTGCTGTCGTTTTTTGTGAAGGTCAAGTGCCGGTTGAAACGGGTTGTTTTCTGAAGAAGGCCAAGTACCGATTTCCATCAACTTACTTTTGGATTAGAAGGTCAAGTGCCGAAACAACTCAACACACAGTATTTCAGAAGCTCTTGTACCATCGTGTTAGCAGTGGAAGCAGTTCAGATGTGCCATCATCGTTGGAGCTTCGCTCTTTAGGACGTTGATTGACATCCGTTTTTTCTGCTGTTCTACGATTGGAAGCCTATAAGTTAAGTGGCCTGTTTGTATGTAAACTGTGCCCTTATACTTCTGCTGAGTCTTCTGTGTATCATCTCATTCTTTTGTCATATTGTTATATGTTATTTGTTTATATGTTATTCGTATATTTATATGTTTATATTTCAGCGGGTTCTCGGTTGGGTGGTGTCTCCTTAGATTATGCCACGTATAGAGGTCGTCTATTGTGAGTTTTCTGTAGGGTTTGCAAATTTCCGATACTGGAATTTGCTAAGCGACTTCTGTTGCTATTTATGTTAGCTGTGATGACATGTTTTAATATTGTTTTCGTTATTATTTCGCATTCTTTAGTTTTGTTTTGATTTGTTTGTATTTGTTAGCCTACTCTTGTCTATAATTTAGTTTCATACAACATTTTTGTTTATACACTGTGGTGTCATGTATTTTGTTTAATATGCTCGCAGATATCGTCACATTTTTTGTGATATTTCATTAATTTCTGCTTTATTTTTAGTTGATTTCTGCGAATGTTTTTGTATTGTTGCTGATCTTTGTTATTGTTTACATTGTTATTGTTTACATTGTTTGCATTGTTTACATTTTCAATGTTTACATTCTGCATGTGTTTACATAGTCATTGTTTACAGTTATAGTAATTAGTTAATGGGCTATGCTAATGCACTGTTACTACTACACTGATGATAAATGAATGATGAATAGTGTCGTGCACTATTGAATGAGAAGTGCACTTATGATCAAGAATTGAGTGTTGATATTTCATATACAAGTTCTTTGATTGGAGACTTGTTTCCCACAGAGACTGGGATAATATAATGTGATGTGAATATACAAGTGCTTAATTAAGACTTGTTACACTTAGGTTTGAAATAAATTAGTTAATTATTTCAGGTTTTGGACTCATATGTTAGACAACATGTCTACATTTGAGCACTTTATTGAGCAGGGTAAATTGCTGGGAAGACTGGTGATAAGTTAGAAGAATTTGCAACTGCTCGATATGATAAAGCAATGGAAGCTGAGGAAAAAAGACAGAAACCAGAAGCTGAGCAGAAGAAGATAGATTCTGAGAATCTGAGACTGCAGATGCAGGCAGATGAAAGAAAATTCCAAATGGAAATGGAAAAACTAAAAAGGGAATCAGAAGCTGAGGAGAGAAAACTCCAGCTACAACTAGAAGCTGAAAGACTTCAAAAAGAGGCTGAAAATAAAAGACTTGAAAAAGAGGCTGAAAATAAAAGACTTGAAAAAGAAGCTGAGAATAAAAGACTAGAAATGCAGGCTCAAGCTGAAGAAAGGAAGTTACAAAGAGAGTCTGATGAGAGGAAAGAAAAAGCAAAAATGGAACATGAAGAAAAGCTCTTAGCTTTAGAGTTGGAGAAATTGAAATTGACGAGCATGAGTAATGGTAATGATTCAAACAAGGGTTCATCTTCTGGTAAGGCTAATAATGATACTTTTAAGATTAAGTTACCAACATTTAGTCCTTCCAGTGATGACATAATGTTCTATCTGGACAGATTTGAACAAGCATGTACAGCTCATAACATAGACAAAGCAAAATATGTTTATCAGTTATCAGGGATACTGACAGGTAAAGCTCTAAGTATATTAAATATGGTGGATGAACCTGACAAGAACAATTATGAGGTTGTCAGGGCCGCTTTGTTAAAGAAATATCAGCTTAACGAAGACGGCTATCGTCTACAATTTAAAAACATGTTACCTGAAAATGGAGTTGAATTCTCCGAGTTTATTGCAAGAATACGCATTACTTTCTCACGATGGGTTGAACTATCTAAGACGGAAAAAACTTATGAAGGACTTATGGACTTAATACTTAGAGACAAAGTCATGTCGTCTGTCAATGAGTCTTTCCTTGCTTTCCTTCATGAACGTAAACCTAAAACAATAAAAGAAATGGAAGATTTCTGTTGCCAATACGTAACTGCGCACCCACACATAACCATGGGTAACTCTAAGGTGAAAGAAGGTTTACCAGTTGCTTCGGCAGCTCCGTATGGTCAAAACTTTGCTCGTAGATCCCAACAAAATTTTGATAGAAAGAGTAGCGGTAATTTCTGTCAAAATCATGGAAATCAATTTCATGGTGATTCTTCTTCGAAGAATTGGAGACAACCTGATAGTACTCGTTACTATCACCCTAATAATTATAGCATTTCAAAAGAGGATATGGTAATAGAGGTTATTCCTGCCGAAGACCTCAAAACCAAACAAATAGATGTTCGCATCAATGTGAACATGATAGTAATCGTGGAAACTGGAATTCGAACCAGGATAACAATTACAATAGAGACAATAATAACTGCAGAGATAATAATAACTCTGATAACTTCAGAGGTAATAATAGTCGGGGTAGATCTCAACACAAAAAAAAGAGATATCAGCAGGCTAATGCTGTACAACAGGAAACTGAGGGAGCCTGTAATCATGTTGTTGATAATAAAAACTTTGACGCTGTCACTGGTTCTGCTTTTGACTTTGAGAGAGCAAACAAATGCCCCCAATGCAGTACTTTATTCGAACCGGGTACCATAACTACTTTGAGTTGTGGTCACCCACTTCCCGCTCTTCCTGCTGCTGTTGCGCATGACGGGAGGGGTTCTTTAATCCTACATAAGGGTCTTGTTAATGATACTCCGGTCTCACTACTTTTCGATTCCGGATGCACCACTATTGGTGTTAGACAATCGCTTGTAGATCCATCTTGTGCTACAGGAAGGGTTATTAAATGTGTCACATTTGGCGGCACTCTAGAAAAATATCCTACTGCTGTAATTCGCATTGCCACTCCTTTCTTTACTGGAGATGTGCATGCTTGTCTCTTACCTAATCCTATTGCGGACCTTATTATTGGTCGTATTCACGGAGTTAGGGAGTGTACCCCACAGCAGATTGCTGCTTGGGAAGATAATAACATGCAAGCTACAAATGCAGTAGTTACAAGAGCACAAGCTCTACAAACACCCGAAACTTCACTGAATAGTGATAATGAAGTTGATAGCCAAGATAGTCACTTAGTAATCACTCGTGACTCTTTCATAAAATTGCAAGAAGAAGATCCTTCTTTAAAAAAATTCTTCGTTCTTGCGAAGAAAGGTGATCCGAATCAGGATACAAATAGAAAATCTTGGATTGCAATGAGAAACGGCGTACTTGTACGTATGGTACAAGATTCGACTACGTCGGCACATTCGCAAATTCTTGTTCCCAAGAGCATGAGAGTGCAAATATTGCAACATGCTCATGACTCGCAATGTGCTGGACATATGGGTTTTTCCCGTACGAAGTCGAGAGTCCTTGCGGCTTTCTTTTGGCCTTTTGTCAATAAGGACATTCGTATTTACTGCCGATCATGCAAGGTATGTCAGGAGGTCAAATCTAGAGGACCACGACATGCTGCGCCTATCCAGGCTGCTGACATTCCTATTCGGCCGTTTCAGAAAATGGCCATAGATATTATTGGCCCTTTTAAGGTCAAGTCGGCCAGAGGACATCAGTTTATCCTTACATGTGTCGATATGTGCACACGTTGGCCAGAGGCTATTCCTCTTAAGAGCATATCTACTACAGATATCGCAGATGCTCTTTGGTTGATATTTTCTCGCTTGGGGTTCCCCAGAGAAATATTGTCAGACCATGGCACTCAACTCATATCTGACACTATGTCACAGGTAATGTCTACCTTACATATTGAACGATCTCTCAGTAGTATCTACCATCCTATGTCTAATGGGTTAGTTGAGCGTCTGAATAGAACGCTCAAGACTTTGCTTGGTAAGATAACTGAAGATCATCCTCAAGATTGGGACAGGGTTTTACCCGCGGCTCTCTTTGCCTATAGAGAAGTCCCTAATGAACACACAGGATTTTCTCCCTTCGAACTTGTCTTTGGCGCGCGTCCACGCGGCCCTATGTCTTTATTACACGATCTCATCACTGCCGATGATATTAGCGATGAAACTCAATCCTCATATGAGTATGTCATTGCTCTTAGACAAAAGATCATTGAGGCATGTAAGCTAGCAACTGCTTCATCAGAAATTGCTAAAGAGAAGGCAAGGCAGTTTGCTAACAAGAATAGATGTCTACGACAACTTTGTCCAGGTGACAAAGCATTCGTCCTACTCCCCAGTAGGGAAAATAGACTTCTTATTGCATGGAAAGGTCCGTATGCAATAGTCTCTCGGATTTCCGATGTTGACTATGTGGTCGATATTGATGGAAAGCATAAAACTTTCCACATAAACATGCTTTCGGAATTTCACGAACGTCCGGACTATTTGCTGCCTATTTTCCAGGCAACGGATGATGCTCCTGCACCTCACGGTCATTATTCATCCCTGTCTGTCATTCAGGATGAGGAAGCTACCTTCTCTGATGTCAATCTTCCCCTTCCAGTGGTTCCATTACATTCCACGGAATCTTGGAAAAACGTTTCTGTTTCTCCTAATCTTTCTGGTGACGAACATCGACAAGTCTCGTCGATGTTACAAACATTTCAGGATGTTCTCACTGACATTCCTGGACACACAGATGTCATAGAACATGACATAATTCTTACCGACAATAATCCAATTAGGGTTAGGCCTTATCCTATTCCTATACACTTTCAGTCGCAAGTGGAAAAGGAATTGGATGAAATGATTCAATTAAATATAATTGAACCATCGACTTCACCATATTCTTCTTCCATGGTTATTGTCCGGAAGAAGGATAAGAACATACGAATTTGCGTTGATTATCGCAAATTGAATCAGGTCACAAAGTTCGATGCTGAACCGATGCCTTTGTTAGAAGATCTACTGATTAGACTTTCTAATTCTAGATTCTTCACTAAACTTGACTTGTCTAAAGGTTATTGGCAAGTGCCTTTAGCAGAGCATGCCAAACCTCATACTGCTTTTTCTACACCTAGGGGTCTATTTCAATGGAATGTTATGCCTTTTGGTCTCATGAACGCCCCTGCCACTTTCGTTCGCATGATGCGTCGAATTCTGTCACATCGTTCGGATGTCATCGCATACTTAGATGACATCTGTCTCTTCAGTGATACCTGGGAAGATCACTATTTAGGGTTATATGACTTACTGTCCACTCTACGTGAGAATAATTTGACAGCAAAACCTTCTAAAGCTTTTGTTGGTTTTGGTGAAATCTCTTTCCTGGGTCATCGTGTTGGTCATGGTCTCTTGAAGACAGAAGACCACAATACTTCCAAAATACTGAACATCTCTGTTCCTAAAACGAAGAAACAAGTTAGGAGTCTCTTAGGTTTAATTCAATTTTATGGGAGATTTATTCCAAATTTATCTTCGATCATGGCACCTCTCTCAACATTGTTGAAGAAAGGTTCGCCTAATCTGGTCCGTTGGTCTGAAGAATGCCAATCTTCACTAGACCAAATCAAGAATATATTTTCTTCTCCTCCCATCTTAAGATTACCTACTCTTGATAGGACTTTTGTTCTTCGGAGTGATGCTTCATCCACTGGGATTGGAGCAGCACTGATGCAAGAATATGCAAATACTCTGCATCCTGTTATGTACATTTCTAGAAAACTAAATGCGGCAGAGAGGAACTACTCGGTTTTAGACCGTGAGTTGTTAGCGATGGTTTGGTCAATTCTAAAGCTACAAAGATTCCTCCTGGGCGCACATTTCATTCTAGAGACTGATCAAAAAGCTCTTACAGCTATTCAGACTAAGAATTTGAAGAGTTCGAGATCCACTCGATATGCTATAGCTCTTCAACCTTTTCACTTCACGGTACGAGCTATCCGTGGTGCGGATAATGTGATGGCTGACATTTTGTCTAGATGCCCACATGACTCCAACTGATACTTCTGTCCTATATTTCTATATATATTACAGAGTCATAACACACCTATATTACTACAATAGATTAGCACATCTGTACTCACTTTATATGTACACACTATCGTGCTTTGTTATCATCTTCTTCTGTTCGTTTTTTAAGATGATAGAGGAAGACTGAGTAGTTAATATAAGGGCCGTTAGTTTACTAAACAGCCACAATTATTAATAATGTATTGTACCTTATGAAGCATATTAGTTATTAATTAGCATTATATTGCTTGTACTTTCTCAGAATGTCATTGATGAGCTGAGGACTTACCTTACTATTATCAAGCATGACGAGTTCTAGATTGTGTACTTACCCTCGGAATACCAGAGCATATGTCCTGGATCGTCATGTAGTTTAACTTTACTATGTACTTATGTCATTACATGTCAAATAATGTACTATTTAAATTTTCCTATCAGATTTGTACATCCATTTTTAAAGACAATATTAGATTATGCTATTTAATGATGTCTATGGTAACTTGCATACGTATATTGTGTTTACATGCTAACGTGATGTGTGTTGGTGACACCTCCCCGATGTGAATATTTTTTGAGACATATTTATTTTTCTGTTGAGGTATATCCTCACCAGACATTCTATATTTAGCCTCATGTTAGGCAATTTAATTAATTATCAGCGCATAATTCGTGCGTTTTGAGCCGCTTATCGCATGCTCTTTGATATTTAAAAAAAAAAAAAATATGTTCCACATTTTTTTTTAATCGGGAGGTGGTGGTGATATGTTGCGTGTGAAATTCTCGCAACATCGTTTTGGTGTACAAGATATTTATTTTGTAATGCAAGGGGAACAATTGCTTGAAATTTATAGTCACTTTTCATTGTAAGCAGTTGTCTCCTCGCGTTGGTATCGATAGCAGTTAAGTTTGTTACGCGTTCTTGAATCGAGTCCATGTATGGACTGGCTAGGCCGCTTTTTAAAAAGCGGTTGGCAACCTGTTGGGTTATCCTTATAAGGTAATCATTCTTAAGCTGGTTCTTGGTAAAGGTCCTTGTGTCTTAAGTTTTCTGAGCGGTGGTCGATTCGCGCTGGACTGCGCATGCCCAAATCTTGGGTCTTTGTCGAACGGGTTTCCGCCCACCAGTCAGTGAGCAAAGATTTCGATAGCGAAGGGACGTCTCTGTGGAGCGTCTCTGCTAATTTATTCTGTCAGGAATGTGAGCCCTCTTATGGATATTTCGTTTATTCGAGATGATACCTCTAGTGTATTTCCACACGCCGGAAAAGCGTATTATTTCTGTGGTTATTTCCTGAAGGCAAGGTAAATTACATTTACATTAACTTTATCGATTTTTGTCCGTGAGTGACATTTGATTCGTAGCCTGTCTTTGAAAGTCGTCATCACGAGATGTTTTCTCAGCTCACATATTGCTACATTGAACCGCATCGGATTGATGCATGTCCCAAGGACCATTACTTGCTACTTTGCTACATGAACTAGGTTTGAAACCTTTTGTTATCTAGAGGATTTTTTTGAGGACATTATTTATACTTTAGAAGACGTGTCTGTCTTGCTGAAGTCAGATTAAGGAGAGTGAACTGATCTCATACATCTGGTTATCTCCTGGCTAAGATAGAAAGGGATGGAGAATTTTCCCGACTACATTACAGCCTTATAATGTATTGACATGCCTGTGAATCACCTTTATTATGATGCTGTCTACCGTCCATTGCTATACTGACATTGTTGCTGTGATAATGACTGTCTGATGTACCTACATATTCGCGTATACATTTTGTCACTGTGGCGTCCACAATAAATGATACAGAAAAACGTCACTAGCTGTTACAAGCATCATTGACTTTATACGTCGTGAGTTAACTGACGTCCTTGTGTGGATTGCCCTGTTTTTGTATGATCATTGTTTGACTGTACATCATCTACACACTACACAAAACCAGACATGCGGATACCATCCATCATCATATGGCATCACGCATCAGACCCGCATTATTGCGATATTTGCTTTATTGCAGTGGTCTGGAACCGAACCCGCAATATCTCTGAGGTATACCTGTATATTTAGTTATTTTGATTTTTAGTTAGTTGCCATTCTGTTACTGTTTCATTCTTTTTCCGCTCTTCGCTTTTCCCACTTTTTCTCTCCCTACTTTTTATTCTCATTCTGGCTTCTTTTTTTTTTAATGTCCTTATTTTCTCGTGGTTTTTCTGATCTGGATTTTCTAGTGTGACAACAGCAATTATTTAACAAATTCAGATTCTTGTTTTTATTTTAAT
The DNA here is from genome assembly GCA_024509875.1 of Oreohelix idahoensis. Classification (NCBI taxonomy): domain Eukaryota; kingdom Metazoa; phylum Mollusca; class Gastropoda; order Stylommatophora; family Oreohelicidae; genus Oreohelix; species Oreohelix idahoensis. Next base: position 186,125 of record JAMPIV010007872.1, on the reverse strand, counting down.
GCATTATTTAATGCATGGAGGCATATCTGGCATCATGTTTATGACCACCAGCTAAGTACAATGCTATAGTATACAGATGTCAAAGTGAACCTCTGTCTGTGAAGCTAATTTCACCCTCATTGACTCTTGAAATCATCAACACACTTCCAGGGATTCCTCTTGTGGTGAAACATGTTGAGAACCCAGCATTGCACACTAAGCTTGGAGGAGTCACTTGAGACCCTGACGAAATTCTGGCTGTTACCTGGTTACCTGCATGCAGGAGGATCTCACTATGGACAACATGATAGGCAAGGGAAGCTGAGACGTGGCTCTGTGTAGGATGTGACCATTCTTTGGGAGAGCCCAGTGTGTAGGATGTGACCATTCTTTGGGAGAGCCCAGAATCAGAGCACAGTATTTTAGGTCTGCATATTTGGATGATGGGGAATGCACAGGATGCCACATGCTTCTTCCTCCTAACTTGGGACCAGATGTGATGGTCTTTTAAATTCAAGCCAAGCTTGAAAAACTGGAGCTCATGACTTAACTCAACACATTTTGGAAAGGCAGAAAAGCCACTGGAAAAGCCTAGATCTACAGTGTAGATAATACCAAGGAGTCTTCAACTTGATACTGGCTGCAAAAGAGCAAGAAGCTCAGCAGCCCTAGTTCAACAACAACAACAATGCATTATTTATTGACTTTCTTTCTGTACTGTTATTTTACTGTTGTCCCTGATGGAGACCTTACGATCATGGCATAGGCCATTTCCCTCTGTAAGAATCACTATACCTATTTTTGTTCACCTTGAAATTCAGCAACAAATATATTACTCATCGGATTAAAGGTTTATTAGTAGAACAACAGATAACTCAGCAGTTTGAAGATTTACTTTAACAATGTGTCAGATACGGTTGTTATAATAAATTTTCAGTTTCTGTTGTTGTAAAACAAATTTGTCACAGTAACTACCACTGCAAGAGAACATAACTGCAAAGATGCATATGTCCATCAAGGGAGACAATTACACTGGTGCTTGCATGTTTGTTACGGTAGATTAATTGGCATTGTCTGCTAGAGGTTAGCAGCATGCGATTTTAGGGGTTACAACGTTTAATGTAATGTAAAAAGTATTATTAGCCTAGTGAACGCTGTGACGTTTCAGCGTTGGTAGTCACGCACGGTGACCAAGAGACGGGACCCTTTTTCAAATGACCGTCAAACGGAGAAGACGTGTCTTTATATTCTTATAGTGTCGGGCATGGAAGGCCACACGGTTATATTGTATTTTCTCATGGACATGGGTCAGTCCACTGTTATGATGAAGAAAGATGAAGTTACAGGTTATTAATTGACTAAACCTTGTCGAGATGAATTAACAGTCCGTTTTAGTTATACTAGTGCCAGACGCATAATCTCATTGTCGGTCGTTGGATTTTCCAACCACGCATGCATATAGTTATGTCGTTCTGCCTACAGTAATTCAGATTACGAGACAAAGGACTGATATGCAAGATAGCTAATTCAACATAGGATTCTAATTTATATTTGTGATGTAATTCATGATCAACGTACGATGTCTACAGAATGTATAATAAATTGTTTGTTTGGACTCTAGCCATGACTTATCCAGTCTATGAACATTTGGGAATTCAATCATCATTATCATGGTCTCAAGGTAATTTAAACCCACATTCGCGTACTTAACATCAAAGGCACGAAGCTCTAAAGAAGATGAACTGTAAACCCAGATTACACGATTGACTATCAAGCTCTCAACAATCCGTTGGGCTAATTTTACCGAACCGCCTGTAAAAACTGGTGGCCGCCCCTGCAACAATGTTGTATAAGAAGCCACAAGGGAAATCAATGTAGATTACTCATCAGCTTCAAGAGTTGCAAGAGGTCCAAACACAACAAGCAGCTTAAAGAAGCAATCTGGAAACTAAAAAAATCACTTATCAGTTGTAAATGTCCACTTCATCAACACTCAGAATTCTCAGCAGCTTGTAAACTTTCACAACCAGCTAGGCAAACATTATCAAGTGGCATGCAGATCTGCACAGTAGCAAACAATAACTTACATAAGAGTGAAGATGAGAATGTTTTCTTTTCTAGAGGATGAAGTTACAGCTCAGAGTTCAAGATTTGGGGTCAAGGTAACATACACTGACATTCAGCCAGCCATCACAAGTGTCGAGGAGGCCATTCAGAAAAAATCTTTCTTTGACAAGATTGGGCCTATTACAAAAGGGGATACTGCAGGTGAGTTATTTTTGTCTTACAAATTGTCATTTAGTTTCTCCAAGAGTGGATGAAGCCTGTGCCATGTTCCTTAGAGTCGGTTTATCAGTCATGAACAGCATTCCATACACATTGTCTGAAACATGGAGAACAACAAAAACAACAAGCAAAAAGTTCAAGACTTTTATAAATGGATGCTTGCATAGAATAGAAGGACTGAAGTGGTATGATAAGATCACTAATGTGGAACTGATGACAAGATCACTAATGTGGAACTGATGACAAGATCACTAATGTGGAACTGATGGCAAGAATACCAGACAAGTACCAGTGAAACAAAAGATGAGAAGAATGGATGGGACAGACATTGAGAAAACCTGTTGATAGCATTACAAGACAGTCCTTGTTCTGCAATCCTTAAGGTAAGAGAGGCAGAGGTAGACCAAAAACCACACAGAGAAGAGAACTGGAGACAGAAATAAAAATGATGAGGAAGATGTGGACAGAGCTTGAGCTGATGGCATGAGACAGGAAGCCTTGGCATGTGTTTGTTGAAGGCCTATGCTCCATGGGCAGGTAAAGAGTATTCATTAATAAACACTGTCACCTGTAAATCATTGACTGCAAGAACTTGAGAAGATGTGCTACATTAAAACACACTGTCTTGTGAGGTAATGCATATCTGCAAGTTTTCTTTGATCATGATTTTTTAATAAGAGCTATAATTTCACAAAAATACAATGGCACTAGCATTTATCTACACTAAATTCTACCAGAGATGGTAGATTTGGCTAAACAAAAGATCTTTGATTTTCATGAATATATTTCAAGATATAAAAACTCATAATGTAGAAATAAATATCTTGTGTAAAACAGTTCTATTGTAATGCTGATTTTTTTTTATTTTAATTTCTTATACAATGGATGAAAGCAGTGCCTCTTGTGGTTCTGGGGGGTCTCTGAGGAGGCAAAGAAATAAAGGGACTACTCATGTGACAGGCACATCATATAAGGTGACGAATATAAGGTTGAGCATGGGGCCAGCAATCTCACCGTGTAAAACAAATAGCAATAGAAACCACTTCTGCAAGAGTTTGTGCCTCCATGTAAGCTCCCTCAAGGGGACCATCTTCAGTAGTTGTTCCATGCTCTATAAGGAGCTTCAGGAGATGATTATGATAATCAGTGATAGTAATGCTTAGATAAATTCCTATTCTGGAGATGATTATGATAATCAGTGATAGTAATGCTTAGATAGATTCCTATTCTGGAGATGATTATGATAATCAGTGATAGTAATGCTTAGATAAATTCCTATTCTGGAGAGGATTATGATAATCAGTGATAGTAATGCTTAGATAGATTCCTATTCAGGAGAGGATTATGATAATCAGTGATAGTAATGCTTAGATAGATTTCTATTCAGGAGATGATTATGATAATCAGTGATGGTAATGCTTAGATAGATTCCTATTCTGGAGAGGAAATTAATGAAGGCTATTGATTCTTGGTTAAATGGCCAGAAGGGTGAAGTTGATAGTAATAGTGACAGGGCCTCAGCTACAGACACTTAATAGAGGCTGGAATTGTCTTCACCCAGAATCAATAATCCATGAGAGTGTCTTGTACAGTTTAACCAGTTATGTACTAATATCATCATCATCAGGTGCCATGTTCACATCAAAGGTCAGCTGCAGTGGATCTCCAGTGTCTTTTATCTCTTGTCTTGATGATACACTCTGATAGATTCTTTCTTGTATATCTCTTGTCTTGATGGTACACTCTGATAGTAGGTACAACAAACTGCCTCTTGCGCGGCGGTCGGAAAATTCTGTAACGCGCAAGCGAGGCCCAGTTTGGGCCCTTTTCAACCTCGCTCTGCCTAGTAATTAATTTGCCTTTTCTAAATAAAAATTATATCTTCTGGTTCCTTGATCTTTCTTCTTTCATAATATGTCAATTATAACTTTCTGCGTGTCATTGAAATTGAGTGAGACAAAAAACAAAAACACCACGAAACCGCGTTTACCGTGCGCTGGCTGACCGGCGCTCACGAAAGCGAAATTCCTTGAAAGGATCCCCACCTCATTCATAGCGTCCGCGCTATGTCCTCAAAAATGCTACACTAATACGGTTTTCACCATTGAGAAGAGCGGAAACTGAGGTTTACGCACATGTAACACAAGGTACAGATTTTGTATAGGAAGATATCGTAAATTCGAAGTGAATGAGAAAGTTTGAATTTTAATACACATCTGGGAGGCCTACCTACACTTGTGTTACATCAAACAAACGAGCAGCCATACTGCTAAAATCGTGTCAAAGTTTTAAACACCGTCGTTATTTGAGCAAAGAGCGAAATAACGTTAAAACAGAGCACCTCCAACACATTTCGGCGTGTAAACATAAAGGCGGATGTTCCATCTGACAAACCCGGACACGACGGGCCGGCTGTACGAAACACAGCACGAAATGACTCAGGCGCTGAAATGAAAGTTTCACCAATGGAAGTCGACTTAATATGTGTTCTGAGTAAGTTTTGAATTTTGTTTTATTTCTACTCATTTCAGACCTATTTTGTTTATTTGCAATATAGCAACGGCAATTGACGGAGGGCGGATGTATTAGTAAAAGAACAGCCAAATGTGACTGCTCGATTCAGACGTTTAGACAGAAAGTTTTTCGTTTTTTAAGCAATTTTGGGGGTGGGGAATTGTTGTTTATGTGGCTATTTGGTTGTTTTATCGGACCATCACCATTTTCTAAACATTCGGTATCAGAATTAAGGTCTAACACTTAGTAACAGCTTGTAAAGCCGCTGACCTACTTTCGATAACGTTATGGATGTCAAAGGTCATGTTTAGAATTTAGCTTGTGAACGTTAACCTTTTTTTTAAAATTGCCTCTCTCGCATAATTAACCTTTTTTTTTTCTCAATTATTTCAGGGGACAATCGTTATGATGCACATTTTTCAATGACGGGAAGAGGCAGACGTCCGGCTCTGCCACTGATTTCTACTGTGACAAATCTATTGGCACAGTTCTGTCTTCTGAAGGACTAGGAAAATGCAACATCGGAGCTAGTACGTCTTGTTGTGTAAAGTGTATATATCATATTATTTCCTCTCATTCTCTGATGTTAAAAATCATTAGGCTAATGAAATTATGTAGTTGAAGCTTTCCTGGAAGTCTCTACAGGTTTTGAGTTTATTTGCAATTACAAACATAAAAGACAAATGACATAATCCATGTAAAAGAGAGACTTACAATCTACTGTATAATTAATATAATGATTTAAATGGTAAATGCAGTAAAAATTAATGCCGCAATAAATGCTTAATGATTAACAAAGGGAAAGAAAAAATAATTTGGCCGACATTTTTTGTATTAATAATAAAATAACACAATCATGTAATTTGTCCTCTTCCCGTTCCTCCCAACAAATTTCTCTCAGGTGACCTCTTGGTTTCTCTGTGCTACATGAACAGAATGTGAGTAAAGGACAGCTACAATACAGGTGCCAGATGTCAGTACAACAAGCCAGTGCCCTGAGAGGAGATTCACTTGAGGAATTTTGATGCAGCTGACCTCAAGTGACAGTGAGTTGGACACGGACTAATATGTAATGTTTCTTTGTTTATAAAAATCAAATTTTAAGCAGTAAAGGTTGTTTCAATCAAGAAAATAACCATCAGTTTGAATTGTACAACTCAAATTACATTAATATGGAAGTTTTCAGCTCTATAGCTGCAATATTCATGATTTTATGACAACATTTGGAATTTCGTGAGATTTTTCTTCCGAACTGCAAATTTAGCCTTCGATCCATTTTCACATAATGCAGTTTTATAGTATTCAGTATTTCATGTGGCTCAAAAAAATTAAGCATCAAGTATATATTGCTCTCTTTAAGCTCAATAAATCTTATAGCTTTCCTGTGTGTAGTTTTTGATTTATGAGTGCATGAAAATGCATATTTGCACTTTGCGAGCACAACAATGAGACTTGCTACTGCATCTTTTGTCAATTTTGATGGACCATAATTCATTTAATTGATTTGTTGTACTTCCCATGTTTCTTTTCTGCAATAAGGACTTGTATGACTTTGTACAAAAAGCATTATTGACTTGGTAAGTGTTTGTTGACTGTAGTTATGATTGTGCAAAGTCACGCAATTTGTTCGGTGCGAAGATGTTTGAAAATTTTTGTAATTCCCCACAATTTTGAAATGCTGTAACTCGGTTGTTTGATGTCCGATTTTTAAAATTTAAAAAGGAAATTTCATGGCTTAAAGAGATCCATTAAGATCTATAAACAAAGACACTGTAAAAACAAAATGAAAAATCAGTTTGTGGTACCTACTGATAGATTCTTTCTTGTCTATCTCTTGTCTTGATGATACGCTCTGATAGATTCTTTCTTGTCTATCTCTTGTCTTGATGATACACTCTGATAGATTCTTTCTTGTCTGTCTCTTGTCTTGATGATACACTCTGATAGATTCTTTCTTGTCTATCTCTTGTCTTGATGATACGCTCTGATAGATTCTTTCTTGTCTATCTCTTGTCTTGATGATACGCTCTGATAGATTCTTTCTTGTCTATCTCTTGTCTTGATGATACACTCTGATAGATTTTTTCTTGTCTATCTCTTGTGTTGATGATACACTCTGATAGATTCTTTCTTGTCTATCTCTTGTCTTGATGATACGCTCTGATAGATTCTTTCTTGTCTATCTCTTGTCTTGATGATACACTCTGATAGATTCTTTCTTGTCTATCTCTTGTCTTGATGATACACTCTGATAGATTTTTTCTTGTCTATCTCTTGTCTTGATGATACACTCTGATAGATTCTTTCTTGTCTATCTCTTGTCTTGATGATACACTCTGATAGATTCTTTCTTGTCTATCTCTTGTCTTGATGATACACTCTGATAGATTTTTTCTTGTCTATCTCTTGTCTTGATGATACACTCTGATAGATTCTTTCTTGTCTATCTCTTGTCTTGATGATACGCTCTGATAGATTCTTTCTTGTCTATCTCTTGTCTTGATGATACACTCTGATAGATTCTTTCTTGTCTATCTCTTGTCTTGATGATACACTCTGATAGATTTTTTCTTGTCTATCTCTTGTCTTGATGATACACTCTGATAGATTCTTTCTTGTCTATCTCTTGTCTTGATGATACACTCTGATAGATTTTTTCTTGTCTATCTCTTGTCTTGATGATACACTCTGATAGATTCTTTCTTGTCTATCTCTTGTCTTGATGATACGCTCTGATAGATTCTTTCTTGTCTGTCTCTTGTCTTGATGATACACTCTGATAGATTCTTTCTTGTCTATCTCTTGTCTTGATGATACACTCTGATAGATTCTTTCTTGTCTATCTCTTGTCTTGATGATACACTCTGATAGATTCTTTCTTGTCTGTCTCTTGTCTTGATGATACACTCTGATAGATTCTTTCTTGTCTGTCTCTTGTCTTGATGATACACTCTGATAGATTCTTTCTTGTCTATCTCTTGTCTTGATGATACACTCTGATAGATTCTTTCTTGTCTGTCTCTTGTCTTGGTGATACACTCTGATAGATTCTTTCTTGTCTGTCTCTTGTCTTGATGATACACTCTGATAGATTCTTTCTTGTCCGTCTCTTGTCTTGATGATACACTCTGATAGATTCTTTCTTGTCTATCTCTTGTCTTGATGATACACTCTGATAGATTCTTTATTGTCTATCTCTTGTCTTGATGATACACTTTGATAGATTCTTTCTTGTCTGTCTCTTGTCTTGATGATACACTCTGATAGATTCTTTCTTGTCTATCTCTTGTCTTGATGATACACTCTGATAGATTCTTTCTTGTCTGTCTCTTGTCTTGATGATACACTTTGATAGATTCTTTCTTGTCTGTCTCTTGTCTTGATGATACACTCTGATAGATTCTTTCTTGTCTGTCTCTTGTCTTGATGATACGCTCTGATAGATTCTTTCTTGTCTGTCTCTTGTCTTGATGATACACTTTGATAGATTCTTTCTTGTCTGTCTCTTGTCTTGATGATACACTCGGATAGATTCTTTCTTGTCTATCTCTTGTCTTGATGATACACTCTGATAGATTCTTTCTTGTCTATCTCTTGTCTTGATGATACACTCTGATAGATTCTTTCTTGTCTGTCTCTTGTCTTGATGATACACTCTGATAGATTCTTTCTTGTCTATCTCTTGTCTTGATGATACACTCTGATAGATTCTTTCTTGTCTGTCTCTTGTCTTGATGATACGCTCTGATAGATTCTTTCTTGTCTGTCTCTTGTCTTGATGATACACTTTGATAGATTCTTTCTTGTCTGTCTCTTGTCTTGATGATACACTCTGATAGATTCTTTCTTGTCTGTCTCTTGTCTTGATGATACACTTTGATAGATTCTTTCTTGTCTGTCTCTTGTCTTGATGATACACTCTGATAGATTCTTTCTTGTCTATCTCTTGTCTTGATGATACACTCTGATAGATTCTTTCTTGTCCGTCTCTTGTCTTGATGATACACTTTGATAGATTCTTTCTTGTCTGTCTCTTGTCTTGATGATACACTCTGATAGATTCTTTCTTGTCTATCTCTTGTCTTGATGATACACTCTGATAGATTCTTTCTTGTCCGTCTCTTGTCTTGATGATACACTCTGATAGATTCTTTCTTGTCTGTCTCTTGTCTTGATGATACACTCTGATAGATTCTTTCTTGTCTATCTCTTGTCTTGATGATACACTTTGATAGATTCTTTCTTGTCTGTCTCTTGTCTTGATGATACACTCTGATAGATTCTTTCTTGTCTATCTCTTGTCTTGATGATACACTCTGATAGATTCTTTCTTGTTCGTCTCTTGTCTTGATGATACACTCTGATAGATTCTTTCTTGTCTGTCTCTTGTCTTGATGATACACTCTGATAGATTCTTTCTTGTCTATCTCTTGTCTTGATGATACACTCTGATAGATTCTTTCTTGTCCGTCTCTTGTCTTGATGATACACTCTGATAGATTCTTTCTTGTCTATCTTTTGTCTTGATGATACACTCTGATAGATTCTTTCTTGTCTATCTCTTGTCTTGATGATACACTCTGATAGATTTTTTCTTGTCTGTCTCTTGTCTTGATGATACACTCTGATAGATTCTTTCTTGTCTATCTCTTGTCTTGATGATACACTCTGATAGATTCTTTCTTGTCTATCTCTTGTCTTGATGATACACTCTGATAGATTCTTTCTTGTCTGTCTCTTGTCTTGATGATACACTCTGATAGATTCTTTCTTGTCTATCTCTTGTCTTGATGATACACTCTGATAGATTCTTTCTTGTCCGTCTCTTGTCTTGATGATACACTCTGATAGATTCTTTCTTGTCTGTCTCTTGTCTTGATGATACACTCTGATAGATTCTTTCTTGTCTATCTCTTGTCTTGATGATACACTTTGATAGATTCTTTCTTGTCTGTCTCTTGTCTTGATGATACACTCTGATAGATTCTTTCTTGTCTATCTCTTGTCTTGATGATACACTCTGATAGATTCTTTCTTGTTCGTCTCTTGTCTTGATGATACACTCTGATAGATTCTTTCTTGTCTGTCTCTTGTCTTGATGATACACTCTGATAGATTCTTTCTTGTCTATCTCTTGTCTTGATGATACACTCTGATAGATTCTTTCTTGTCCGTCTCTTGTCTTGATGATACACTCTGATAGATTCTTTCTTGTCTATCTTTTGTCTTGATGATACACTCTGATAGATTCTTTCTTGTCTATCTCTTGTCTTGATGATACACTCTGATAGATTTTTTCTTGTCTGTCTCTTGTCTTGATGATACACTCTGATAGATTCTTTCTTGTCTATCTCTTGTCTTGATGATACACTCTGATAGATTCTTTCTTGTCTATCTCTTGTCTTGATGATACACTCTGATAGATTCTTTCTTGTCTGTCTCTTGTCTTGATGATACACTCTGATAGATTCTTTCTTGTCTATCTTTTGTCTTGATGATACACTCTGATAGATTCTTTCTTGTCCGTCTCTTGTCTTGATGATACACTCTGATAGATTCTTTCTTGTCTATCTCTTGTCTTGATGATACACTCTGATAGATTCTTTCTTGTCTGTCTCTTGACGTTATCTTCCCACTTATAGCATTGTTTTCCCCTTACACGTTTGTTTTTAACTCTGCCTTCTATTATGGTCACTCTCAGTTTGAATTTGTGAGTTAGTTGTTTAGATGTTAGTATCTATTTCATGTTGTTCCATGTAGCTTTGGTCATTTCTATTCTCTTCTTGATTTCTGTTTCACATCTGCTATCGTTTGTTATTATTTGACCAAGATATGAGAAACTCTTGACGTTCCAGGATTTTCCTATTTATTATTATCTTTAATGTTGGCTTATCGCCTGCTTTACTGATATAAAAAGTATTAATACCACACATTTTAATTGTTCAGCTATTTATGATGTGATTGAATTAATCAGAGGTAAAACAAACCATTATGCATCTGCCCTTTTTTTTAGTATCGGCTGGACTCTACTAAAAGTATGTAATTAACTAACATTATTTTTGTATTCTGTCATGTAAACTTCATTTTACTCATTCTCAGTGCGTTTATCAATTTAGAAAGCAAAAAAAAAAATAATAATAATTATAAAAATAACAATAATAAAAAATAAATAAATCAGATCAAATGAAGTAAAAAACACCTAATCAGTTATACTCCTTAAAACCATTTTTTTTTTTTTTACAAAATTCAAGATGGCTGCCAGGTCACATGATTTAATTTGCATATACATATATATATATATATATACATTGTTTAAAGAGGTCTTTAACTTATGTGTAATCTCTGAAAACCTTAAAAGGATTTATTAAATGCTTGAAGAGATTGTTATTGTTTGAACTATGCTTTTATTTTAGCACGTATAAACAAAATAAATTGGAAATCTAGATAATAATTACACTTTGGAGATCCTGGTAACCAGAGTGTTCTGTTAATATGTTTCTAACATGTTTTAGTAGCTGACCCATGGCTCACACTTACATCAATCAATCAATACCCTTTAGCTCCCCGAGGAGCATAGGCTTTCAACAAGCACATGCCAAGTCTTCCTGTCCTGTGCCATCTGCTCAAGTTCTTTCAATGTTTTCCTCATCATTTTCACCTCTGTATCCAGTTCTCTTCTCCATGTGTTTTTTGGTCCACCTCTGCCTCTCTTTCCCAGTGGATTCCAGAACAAGGACTGCCTTGTAATGCTATCAGCAGGTTTCCTCAATGTGTGTCCTATCCATCACCAGCATCTTCTTCTGATTTATTGTTCCACTGGTATTTTCTACTTCTTGTCATCAGTTCCACATTTGTGACTTTATCAAACCATTTCAGTCCTTCTATTCTACGCAAGCACCCATTTATAAAAGTCTGTAGCTTTTTGGTTGTTGTTTTTGTTGCTCTCCATGTCTCAGAGCCATACAATAGGGCTGACTTGACATTTGAGTTGAAGATTCTTATTTTCGTGATGGACTTGATTTCTCTTGTTCTCCATATGTTTCCCAATGCAATGAAAGCTCCTCTTGCTTTATGATCTTCATGGAAGCTCTATAATGCCTCATCAATTTCCAAAGTGATTCTCTGTCTACACTGTCAAATGCCTTTTCATAGTCCACAAATCCGATGTATAGCGGTGAATTCCATTCCAGACTTTGTTCAACTATTATTCTCAATGTGGCTATCTGGTCTGTACAGGATCTGTTTTGTTGAAAACCTGCTTGTTCATCTCTCAGTTGCTTGTCTATGGACTCTTAATATCTCAAGGAAGATTCTGTGTAATACTTTTCCTGGTACTGATAGTAACATTATTCCTCTATAATTTGTGCACTCTTGTAAATTTCCCATCTTAGGCAACTTGACCAGATAACCTTCCTTCCATTCTGCTGGTATTTCCTCTCTCCCCCAGACTTTGCCAAGTAGTTTGAATAATATCTTTGTAGAGGAATCAATATCTGTTTTGATGGCCCCTGCTGGAATTCCATCTGGACCAGCTGCTTTTCCGTCTTTCAGAAGCTTTATGGCTTTCTTTATTTCTTCTCTACTTGGTCATTCACAGCTGATTAGTAGCTCCTGTTCTGCTGGCTGGATGTCTGGGGGATTAGTTGGAGCTGGTCTATTGAGAAGTTCCTCAAAATGTTCTGTTCACCTCTTCATTTGTTCTTGTATATTACTAAGCTATTTTCCATTCTTATCTTTTATGAGGCCATTTGCTTGCTTACATTTCCCTGTTAGCTTCTTTGTGTTGTTGTACATATTTCCTTTGGCTGCAGCTTCCTCTGCTTCCCTTGCCAACTCTTCAATATACTTCTTCTTGTCTCTTTTGGTGTTTCTTCTTACTTCTTTGTTTGCTTCTATGTACACTTCATGAGCCTTGGCTTTGGAGTTTCTGGTTTTGCTTCTGTTTAAATCTGCTTTCTTGTTTTTCCTGTCTTCTATCTTGGTAATGGTTTCTGTTGTTATCCATGCGTTGTGCTGATGTTCTCTTTTTCTCAGTATTTCTTCACATGTCTCGTTCCATATATTTTTTACTTGTTGCCAGTGGTCTTCCGTATCTGCTTCATCTTCCAGTTGTTGAAGTACTTGGTATTTGTTGGATACTGTGACTGAGAATTTTTCTCTTATTTCCTGATTTCTTAGATATCCCTCATTATAGTTGTCTATAGCTATATACTGTTGTAAATGTCTTGAGTTTTAATTTTGTTTTAACCAACAGAAGATGGTGGTCTGATACAACATCTGCTCCTCTACATACTTTCACATCATGCAATGATGACCTAAACTTCTTACTTATGCATATGTGATCAATCTGATTCTCAGTTCTGTGGTCTGGTGATATCCATGTTGCTTTATGTATTCTTTTATATGGAAATATTGTTCCTCCTATAGCTAGTTCATTTGAAGCACAGAAGTTAGCTAATAGTTCCCCATTCTCGTTCATCATAACTAATCCATGCTTTCCCATGATTTCTTCAAAGCCGGTGTTGTCTGTTCCTATTTTCGCGTTTAGGTCCCCCATCAAAATTGTGATGTCCTTTCTTTTCTTTTTGTCCAAGACAATTTGTAGTCTGGTGTAAAAAGCTTCTTTCTCAGATTCTTCTTTATCATTTGTTGGTGCATAACATTGGATGATGTTTATATTTGCTTTCTTTTTGGCTGATTTAAACCTTGCTGTTATAATTTGGAGTTCCATTGCTTCCCATTCTATAAGTGCCTTCTGTGCTTCCCTAGACAGCATTATAGCCACCCCTTCACTGTTGTGGGCTCTTTCCTCCTCATGTCCTGAGGACAACACCATTTCTCCTGTGATCAATCTCCTCCTCTCTATGCCCTTCCACTGTGTATCGCAGAGACCCAGGATATCAATCCTGTAATTTGTCATTTCTGCTGCCACCTGTGCAGTTTTCCCTTGTTCTCATAGAGTGCGAACATTCCAGGTGTCAATCCTTGAGATTTTCCTAGACGAAAAAAGGTTAGTTGGTAACCCAGACTCCTTTTGGCTTTCTTTGTGTTGCTTCATGCACCTCCTTTCCAGAGGACCTTCTTCTGTCTTGGGCGGCTGAGTTGATTTATATTCTTTATTTGACTTGTCCATGTTTGTTGAAGTTTTTGTGGTAAAACGTTTTTTACAGGATGGGGTAATCAGCCCCATGCTCAACCCTCCTTAGTCACTTTTTACGACAAGCATGGTAGGGTACAGTGTAACTATTCTTTACTACCTTTCGGGCCATGGTAACACACGGGTGTCACACTTACATGTTAGACTCTTATTGTCTACAGCTGCCATGGCTGCTGCCCCTCACCGAGTAAAGGGTGTTGTCCACTCTACTGACCAGTACAACTTTCACCTGGAGAACCAGGCTGCCCTGTGTGTACCCACAGACACAGGCGGTATGGATGTCATAGCAGCCTCCCAGTGGTTGGACGCTTGCAGCCAGACAGTCTCCCAGGTGCTAGGATTGCCAGAATCTAGGTAGGTAGGAGTGAAGAAAAGAAATGGTTAAAGAGGATGGAGTATATGAAACAAATTAAATAGGGAGGGGAGGAGATGATGATTTAGATGAATTCAACTTGAGAAATATGACAAAGTAAAATCTACTCTAGAATCCTAGAGCAGAGACTCTGACGCCTAGCTGAGCCACAATTGGATGAGGTCCAGTGCGGATTCCGAGCAAACCGAAGTACTCAAGACCTAATCTTCACACTCAGACAGCTGAGTGAAAAGGCCCTTGAGTATAAGAGTGAGATCCATCTTTGTTTCATAGATCTGGAAAAGGCGTTTGACAGGGTCCCCTGGAGCAAACTTTGGGACTGTTTGGCAAGGAAGAATATTCCAGCACCTCTGATTCATGCTATACAGAGCTTCTACAAGTCTTGCAGAAATTATGTGAGGACAGCAAACCATAAGTCAGAAGAGTTCAGGACCACCACTGGTGTAAGACAAGGTGATATCCTATCACCTTACCTCTTCATACTCCTTATGGACGATGTCATCAAGGCATGTAAGGAGAGAACAAGAAAGTATTCAGTGGGGTACTGGAAGATGAGACAGGTCTATATTTCAGAGCTGGCATTTGCTGATGATGTTGCCCTGATTGCTAAATCAGAGGCACATCTCCAATCCAACCTGCAAGTCTGGAAGGAAGAGCTGGAGAAGAGAGGGATGGTCATAAGCAGCTCTAAGACAAAATCCATGGTGATATCACGAGAAGAAAGAAGACATCAGATTAAGCTGGGAGAACAGGTCCTGGAGCAGGTCGACCACTTTAAATACCTCAGAGCTATTATAGACCGAAAGGGAGGCATCAAAGAAGAGTTGGCCACTCGAAAAGCAGCAGCTGGGAGACTTTTTCAGGCCATAAATTGAGGATTCCTCAGCAAGAGAGAGGTTGGTAAGAAAACGAAGATGGCTGTATACCGCTCCACCTATGTCCCAGTCTTGACATATGGATGCGAGTCATGGGCAATGACTACAACCCATAAAAGCCAGATCGAAACCTCAGAAATGAGGTATCTGAGGAAGGTGGTTGAAGTAACAAGAAGAGACATGGTACGCAACCAGACGATACGCCAAGGCCTTAAATCCTACCCCCTGCAGACCCAAGTAGAACAGTCCCAATTAAGATGGTTTGGCCATGTCTGCAGAATGGGAGAAGATCGGCTACCACGACAAGCATGGGAAACAAAGAGCCAAGGATCCAGACCCCGAGGACGACCCAGAGTCCGCTGGGAGGACAACATTAGACAATCTTTGAAGGACCGAGGACTAGAATGGAACCAGGCCAAGAGGAAGACAGCCGATAGGATAGTCTGGCGCTCTCTCTTCCAAACCTCTACACCTCATGGTAGAAGGGGAATGACTAAGTAAGTAAGTAAGTAAATATGACAAAAGGGAAAATAGATCAAAAAGTTTGTAACAGTTAGTAAGTTTTTGTGATGAAATAAACAATGAAATATTGTTTCATGGTTAATTCTTTTAGGCAGTTCTTGTTTTGGAATCCTCAGGGTAAGAGAAATATATGAGACTAAAGAATATATTGAGAAGAGAACTGTAGACAGACATGAAGGTGATCAGATGGCACAGGACACAAAGAATTGACATGTTTACTGAAGGTCTATGCTCCTTAGGGAGCTGATGGGTGATGAATGAATGAGTTCCTTTATTACCTTCCACCTTCTCATGGAGCATAGGCTTTCAACAAAACACACCAACCCCTCCCCTCCTGTCCTGTGCCATCTGATCAAGGTCTTTCCATGTTTTCTTTATCACATGCATGTCTGTCTCCAGTTCTCTTCTCCGTGTGTTCTTTGGTGTCATCTGTTTCTCTGACCCTGGGATTTCCAGAAGAAGAACCACCTTATAATCAAATCAGCTGGTTTTCTCAGTGTGGGTCTTATCTAAAGTCAGCTTCTTCTCCTTACATCTTGTTCCACTGGTCCTTTCTGTCAGTTCCACTGGTAAATGTCTGGTCCTTTCCGTCAGTTCCACATTAATCATCTTGTCATATCATTTAACTCTTAGTATACGAGCGGCCTTCTAGAGAGGCCGATGATCGATCCCCGTCAATAGCGAAAATTTATAGCTGAATGCATGTTTAAAACCACTGAACAATTTAGTTACGTGCATGATATAGGGGTTTCATTTCTTCACATTTTGATTTATAACACTTATGTTATCTTTATAAATAAATTATTTATTGCACAATCTGTAATGGTAGTCATGAAAGGCAGCTCGTATACTAAGAGTTAATTCCTTCTATTCTGTGCAAGCGTCTGTTTATGAAATGTCTGTATCTCTGTGACTGCCACTTTTGTTGATCTCCATGTTTTAGAGCCATCCAGTAGGACAGCTTGACATTTGAGTTGAAGAATAGATGAACATGACAATCCCAAAATGTGACATTCTTTTATAGCATATAGACTTGTCCAGTGCTTCATAGTAGGTTTCTGAGGAGTCAAAGAGAGAATAGTCTCTTCTCCCCCAGACCTGTCATCAGGGGATGAGGTTGTATATGGTGTTAACTGCACCATAATGTAAAACAACTTGCTACTGAAACTTCCATATCAGAAAATAGCGAGATTGGACAGTGATATCACAAAATCTGTGCCAGCCAACCACTATATTTATTGTTCTTTAGTCAAGAACTCTACAGTATAATTTGGTATTAACAGTAAATGGGAAACTTTGAAAAAGTTAAATAAAAACATACACTTTTTGTAATATAAACCACTTCTTATTATCAAAATGTGTGAATAAAGATTATCAATTAACAGTAGCTCTGTGCTACAGAAAAAGCACATCATTTTTGCCCTTTTTATTATTCTGTAGACATGGAAGCTACAGCAAACTCCAGGAACTGCTGGACTCATTTGAAGTGTCTCTTGTCCTATCTAGTGTTGTAACAGACATACATACTATTTTTAGCAGGTCTATGTTGACATCATGGGGTTAGCCTCCATGAGGTAAGGCCAGAAGGGAAATTAATTGCAGAAAAGACGTAGTTTGGGTTTCTTAGTGATAAGTAAACAATCAAAGGAAATGTTATGACGTGGGTATTAGTTGCCAATGAAACTATAAGAACTTAGTGTTATTGAGAAAATGAGTTGCTGAGATGTCAAAGTGTGAGGTTCTACCTTTTTTCTCACACCTCCATAATTGATAATGGGAAGCTGGTGACTTCCATCTACATCATGGCAGCCTAGGCAGAATAAAGCTAGAAGAATACGCCATACGACTAAGTCTCACAATGTTTCAGACCACCTTTCATAGGCATTGGCAAAAACACACAGAAGTAAAAATAAATTCTGAAATAGATTATTTGCCAGATTCATCTAGTGAGTATTTGGTTACATTAAGTAAGGAACTAAGGCTACTAGAATTTGCCAGCAACTATAAACTAACCATTGCAAATACACTATTTCCTCATAAGTTATCAAGAAGAACAACGTGGCATGCCCCAAAAACTGAGATACATGGCCAAATTGATTTTATTCTTGTATCCAAAAGATTCAAGTCCAGTATTAATAAAGCCAAGACTAGGACTTTTCCTGGCACCGACATTGGTAGTGATCACGACATGGTATTGATGACGCTCAAGCTTAAACTTAAAAAGAACTATAATCAAAACAGATGTTCTCAGTTAAGATTCAATTTAGACAAACTGAAAGATCCAGAAATCGCGGGAATCTTTGAGGCAACTGTTGGAGGAAAATTCGCAGCTCTCAACTTTTTGGAAGATGATATCAACTCAATCACAGAGAACATGAAAGACGTGCTCATTGAATCAGCAACAGAAATACTTGGTAAAAGAAAGAAAATAAACAAACCATGGGTTACAGATGACATTCTGAAGTTATGTGATACACGGCGGAAAATGAAAAAGGTTAAGAAAGAGGTTCCTGAAGCAGCATGGCAATACAGTATGGTGAATAAAAATATTAGGAAGAAAATGAAACAGGCCAAAGAAAAATGGGTAGCTGATCAATGTGAGTCCATTAATACGGGGCTAATAAAAGGTAACAGCAAGGCAGCTTTTGACACATTAAGAAAACTATCAAAACCCCAACAGCCCAGGGTAACTGTCATAGAAGATAGCAATGGGGCTCTGCTCAATGAAAAAACAGCTGTAATGAGAAGGTGGACAGAATATTGTAAAGAATTATATAACTGTAAACTTGACACTGACTTAGGCATATTAAACAACATTAAGTGCGAAAACAGGGAACTCGGAAATGCAGCAATATTACGGGAAGAAGTGGAAGAGGCTATATGTTCGATGAAAGGAGGGAAGTCACCGGGTGTGGATAATATCCCAGCAGAGCTCTTGAAATATGGAGGACCAGATATAGTAAAAATCATGACAACAATTTGCCAGAAGATATGGAGTACAAAAAAATGGCCAAAAGAATGGACGCAGTCATTAGTAATACCGCTTCCAAAGAAAGGAAATCTAAAAATGTGCAAGAACTACAGAACCATTAGCCTTATTAGTCATCCAAGTAAGGTGATGTTAAGGATACTTTTGAACAGAATAAAACAGAAATCAGAAGAAATCTTGTCAGAGGAACAGGCTGGCTTTAGACCAAAAAGAAGTACCTCAGAACAAATCTTCAATATTAGATTACTTATCGAAAAACATCTCCAACATCAACATGATTTATACCATAACTTCATCGATTTCACAAAAGCCTTCGATCGAGTCTGGCATGAAGGCTTATGGCAAGTAATGAGAAAATTCAATTTTGATACTAACATCATAGATATCATTGAAGCACTATACAAGGACGCAAGCAGTGCTGTTTTTGCAAGCAACGACATTGGAGAATTTTTCAAAACAACTGTAGGAGTTCGCCAAGGATGTATTCTGTCACCAGTGCTCTTTAATATATATCTAGAACATATTATACAGGAGGCTCTCTACGATTATAAATCAACCATATCGATTGGAGGCCGACCTCTGTGCAACCTACGTTTTGCTGATGATATTGATCTGATAGCTGGATCAGAATCAGAACTTCAAGACCTTACCTCTAGACTGGAGAAAGTAACAAGAACATATGGGATGGAAATTAATATAGAAAAAAGCAAGATATTGGTGAATAGCCATAAGAAACATGTTCCGACCAACATTACGTTAAATGGGCAAACGTTAGAAGAAGTTAACACCTTTAAATATCTCGGGTCCACTATATGTAGTGCAGGAAGATCAAGTAAAGAAATCAAGACAAGACTTGAGATGGCCTCAGCTGCCATGACAAGGTTGAATGTGATCTGGAAAAGTAACATCAGTTTTCCTGTGAAGATCAAATTATACAAATCACTTGTATTATCTATTCTCTTGTATGGGTGTGAGGGCTGGACACTCACTGCAGATACGGAGCGAAGGATTCAGGCTTTCGAGCATAAATGTTATAGAAGAATTCTGCGCATTTGCTATAGAGAGCACAAAACAAATGTCTATGTTAGAGAGAAGATAAACACCTATGCAGGCCACCAAGAACCACTTTTGTCAATAGTGAAACGTCGAAAGCTTGCCTGGTTTGGGCATGTAACTCGTCATGACTCTCTTTCGAAAATGATCCTTCAGGGAACAGTCGAGGGTAAACGGAGAAGAGGAAGGCAGAGAAAATCCTGGGCTGATAACATCAAAGAATGGGCAGGACACGGTTTTTCCACACTTGTACGCATTGCTGAGGATAGAGAGCAGTGGAGGACCCTGTCTGCTGATGCTTCCACCATGGCACCCCTACGACCCATGACGGGTTACGGGCTGAGATGATGATGATGAAGTAAGGAACGTACAAAAAGTTTTTTAGAAAATCTTTGCTATGACAGCTAATATAGATATCGTGGTAGAGACAGGTATAACTAAAAATGAATGTGGACTGTTCATCCATGGATGGCATTGAACTTTATGCAACATCGTAAAGCCATGATAATTATTTTGCTCATTAAATAAACAGGGAAAATTTCTCCATTTTGTAAGAAAAGAAAACGCACAACATATTGACACCCGAAGTAAAATGAGACTATACTTGCACATTCTTTACTTGCTGAGGCCCTACTGAACAAAGAAAAGACTAACCATTTTCAGACATTTGCCCTTCCATTCAAGCTTTACCCCACGAAATTATCGTTTTAGTCACTGAGAGAGATCATGAAAATAAAAATTTATAAACTGAGTTGGACAACATTATTTCAAATTAGTTGCACGTTGGGATTTATTTCATAGTTCCTTCTGATTTTTTCTATTTTAAAATTCATTGTGGATAATTTTCAAAAATTACTACTTGGCAAATCATGCCTGGAATTGTTAGCAGTTACATTTTAAAATCAGTGAAATTCTAATTGACATTACTATTACTATCATTAGGCCCTGGCAATGGAGATTTTCCACCCAGAAATCAGATAAGTGGTCTGAGGCAGTGAGGAGTGGTTGGAACATGAAACTGCCTCCTATCACACTAGTTACTTTCTAATCTGTGCCAAATCCACAACATGAAGTGATTTACTTGAAGTGATTTACTTGATGCAGGCTTCCTACACAGGGCCAACTACAGTGGTGATCCAGTGTTCTTTAAGGAGTGAAAATGGATGTTCATCATTGTCATAACTCCTATTTATTCAGCTTGTGAAATATACCTCTGTGAAGAAAGTTGGTCACTGAACTAAGCTATTGGAGTTGTCATCAAGTGAAAGAAACAGAATTTGACATTTACATTAACGTATAGCATGGAATGCTGTTTACTGAATTATTAAAACATTCTTTTTTCTTTTTAACATAACAGCATTACAGTGGAAACTCAACGGCTTGGTGGAGCTTTTGGTGGAAAGATTTTCTACTCGCCACCCATAGCAGGGATGTGTGCTGTGGCTGCCTATGTCACCAAGCAGTAAGTATACATTTTTGTTCTCAGACGGAACCTCTAGGAGAAGTTATTTTTAGAATTGAATATTCACATAAATCCATCCTGCCCAGGGAGAATTCCTGGATAATTGACTTGTCCTAATTCATGAATCTGGGCTTAAATAACAGTAGTTACAAAACAAAATTTAGACCATTACTTTTATGATTTTTTGTGTCAAAAGATTATAGTCATAGAAATAATCTTCATTTTTTACTGTCCCAGCCATTAAGCCTCTTTGTTGTCAACGTTTCTACACCTCTGTGTCCTTAACAGGCAATTTATGATTCCCATGTGTTTGAATCCATTTCTATTTTGTGCATCCAGTTGATTACTTGGCCTTGTGTCTTTAACACATTAACTACCAAATTGAAAAACACACTGTGGCCGAATTAAATTTTTTTCCCATTTTCATCCTGTAGGTGTTTGCACAAAGTAAGCTGTAGTTTTCGTAATTGTTTACATATTTTTATGAATTACACGTCATATTAAAGATAAATGAATGTACTATTACAATAAGCACCATCTGTAACTCAAATAGAGGTTGTTGCTATTTAACGGCCCTCCGATGGCCGAGGACTTGCAATATTTTCACAATTATAACTGCTTGTGCCCCATCTCTATCAAAATCACTATTTCAATCAATGTGCACACCGTTTTCACTCTTGTCCTCGTCGCTAGATCTATCAGTCAATTGTTGAAACACGTTTCTAGCCTATTCAGCCGTTAGACAAGATGTACAAGCATTTTTTGTGGTCCTATCACTAGTTGCCACGGTAAACAGTATTACATGATTTGGTAACTAACCCAAAAGGCTGAAAAATATGAACATAATATCAATTTTCCAGTGTTCTACAACAACCATGCTTTGGGAATTTGTTTTCCGGTGGCAATTTAAAATCTTGAACCAGATTAGAAAGTGTTTCAGTACATTTTTCATTCGTTTTATTACTAAAAATAGATCGACGCTCTGAGCGGCTCGCGGTCCAAATGATAGGATTTCAAAAGCCGGTCCCACCGGCTCGCGGTAGTTAATGTGTTAATTTGCTCAGCATTTACTGGTAATATCTCTCTGTTAGCCTTCATTCATTTGACATGCACCCGTCATCTCTGTCTGTTTGATGTCATGATGTTGACTGTTGATGATGTTCTCTATAGTTAGTGTATTTTCTTATTTGCTCCTTGTCTCCATTCATTGGTATTGATATCTCTAATTGGACCATATGGTCTTTAACTATTCTTGTTTTCTTAATTCTGTAAAATTGCTGTATGCAGCAAGTAAAAAGAGTTTTTCTTCAAATTTAATGTCGAACAAGATGTAATGCACCAATGTGGGATGGTCTTAACATATAAAAGAAAAATTAGGCAGTACAAATTTGCTTCTGCAAGCTTTCATGTCTTTGAGCATGCTAAATCTAAAAAAATACATATTTTAAATTACTCTGAGTTACCGTGAGAGCCTTATAAATCTAAAAAAAACGATTTTGAATTACCTTGAGTGTTTTAAATCTTGTTTTACATTGTTCAATGCTCTTAAGGACAAATCTAATAAATAAACAGAAATGTTAAAAAAAAAACACATTTTTTAAAATGGGAAAACTCAGTCAATCTATATGAGATAAGACAGATGAGTGTAAATGTGACTATGATAAAATGACAGCTGAACATCTGTTTCAAAGATGCCCAACATATAAGGAACGTAGGAAACACAAATGAATGTCACCAGTACCATTTTTGGAAAAACTTTATGGATATGCAAATAGCCTGAAGCTGGCCACTGCTTTCTTTGAAAATATTCAAGCAGACGTCTGAAAGTGTACGAAGAAGAAGATAAGACAGAATTGATATTAGTTGAAGTCATACCTCATACCATAGTAACTTCCTCATCCATATTGTCTGCAGCCCAGTACTTCTTAACCTTGAACTTCACACTAACATGCAGTTTCAGGGAAAGAGAACCTATTATGTCTATGAGTATGAGGTAGGTAGATTTGGAACAGATTTCATATTTCCAGCTTCATATACTGAGATGTTTAAACATTTTAATAGTAGTGTGCTCATCAAAAACATGTATAACAATTTATGTTCTAAAGTAGCATTTGAACCCAGCATTGCTAGACTGAAATGTTTATTTGTGAAGTAAAAAAGGGAAGACTGCATGGATGGCACAGTACGTGTTATAAAATCTCCAGGGTCAGAGAAAACAGGGGGAGACAAAAAAACACATGTGAGAACTAGAGACCGACATGAAAAACCTTTATTGGATGGCACAGGACATGAAGGTTTGGAGGGTGTTTGTTGAAGACCTGTGCTCCACCAGGAGCTGAAAGGTAATACACGTCTGTAACCCAGAATCCAGACATCCAAAAACCAAAATATTTTGAAAATCTAAAGTTTTTTTGCCTGACTTTTGAACGATTTCTTAACCGATTTTTGGGCGACTTAGTTTACTTTGGGTGATATCCGATAACCAAAAAAATTTGATTTCTGAAACACGGCTGTCCCCGAGCATTTCGAATTCTGGGTTATGGACTTGTAGTACGAATGATCAATCAATCAATCAATACCCTTTAGCTCCCTAAGGAGCATAGGCCTTCAACAAACACATGCCAAGTTTTCCTGTCCTGTGCCATCTGCTCAAGTTCTTTCCATGTCTTCCTCATCATTTTCACCTCTGTTTCCAGTTCTCTTCTCCATGTGTTTGTTGGTCTACCTCTGCCTCTCTTTCACTGAGAATTCCATAACAAGGGCTGCCTTGTAATGCTATCAACAGGTTTCCTCAATGTGTGTCCTATCCATTGCCAGCGTCTTCTTCTCAACTCTTGTTCCACTGGCACTTGTCTGGTTCTTGTCATCAATTCCACATTTGTGACTTTGTCATACCATTTCAGTCCTTCTATTCTATGCAAGCACCTGTTTATAAAAGTCAGTAGCTTTTTGGTTGTTGTTTTTTTTTGTTCTCCATGTTTCAGAGCTATACAATAGGACTGACTTGACATTTGAGTTGAAGATTCTTATTTTCATGTTGGACTTGATTTCTCTTGTTCTCCATATGTTTCCCAATGCAATGAAAGCTCCTCTTGCTTTTTTAATTTTTATTTTGATATCATTATCTGTCCCTCCAACTTTGTCTATATTACTTCCAAGATATGTGTACGATTCTACATCTTTTAGTAATGTTTCTTCAAGTTCAACCTTGTTATCATTTCTTGCATTTATTCTCATAATCTTTATCTTTTCCCTGTGTATTTTCAGGCCCAATAGTTGTGACCTCTCATCGAGTATTTTCATTTTGTCTTGCATTTGATTATGGTTATGGGACAGAAGAGCCAAGTCATCTGCAAAATCTAGATCATCAAGCTGTTTTGTCAGATTCCACTGGATTCCATTTCTGTTGTGTAATGTCGATGTTTTCATAACCCAATCTATTGCTAGTAAGAAAAGAAATGGAGACAAGAGGCATCCCTGTCGCACTCCCGTTCTAATCCTAAACGTTTCTGTAAGTTGTCCTTCATAAAGAACTCTGCATGTCATGTCTTCATAGGTCTTCTTTATTAAGTTAATGATCTTCATGGGAACTCCATAATGCCTCATCAATTTCCAAAGTGATTCTCTGTCTAGACTGTCAAATGCCTTTTCATAGTCCACAAATCTGATGTATAGCGGTGAATTCCATTCTAGACTTTGTTCAACTGTTATTCTCAGTGTAGCTATCTGGTCTGTACAGAATCTGTTTTGTCAAAAACATCTTGTTCATCTCTCAGTTGCTTGTCTATGGACTCTTTTAATCTCTTAAGGATGATTCTGTTTAATACCTTTGCTGGCACTGATAGTAACATTATTCCTCCACATTTTGTGCACGCTTGTAAATTTCCCTTCTTAGGCAACTTGACCAGATAACCTTCCTTTCATTCTGCTGGTATTTCCTCTCTCCCAGACTTGCCAAGTAGTTTGTATAGAATCTCTGTAGAGGTATCAATATCTGTTTTCATGGCCTCTGTTGGAATGCCATCTGGACCAGCTGCTTTTCCATCTGTCAGAAGCTTTATGGCTTTCTTTATTTCTTCTCTATTTGGTTGTTCACAGCTGATTTGTAGCTCCTCTTCTGCTGGCTGGATGTCTGGTGGATTAGTTGGAGCTAGTCTATTGAGAAGTTCCTCAAAATGTTCTGTCCATCTCTTCATTTGTTCTTGTATATTACTAAGCAATTTTCCATTCTTATCTTTTATGAGGCCTTTTGCTTGCTTATATTTCCCTGTTAGCTTCTTTGTGTACAGGTCCCTCATATTTCCTTTGGCTGCAGCTTCCTCTGCTTCCTTTGCCAACTCTTTAATATACTTCCTCTTGTTTGAATGACAACATATCTGATGATGATATTGCACTACAAGGCTTTAAAACTGTTTGACGAGACTCAAGTAGGAAGCTAGAAAGAGGTATGGTGGTATATATTTCCACTTCTATTAGTTATCGCCGCAGAAGCAATGTAGAGACAGCAGAGACTGAGTGCATATAGCTAGAAATAAAAACACTGAGTCAGGGACAATTTCTAGTCGGGTATCTTTATAGAAATCCCAGTGCAGGAACCATCTGTATGAAGATTTCACCACTGTAAAGTTTCTTTTCTTCTTTCCACTCTGTAAAGTGTCAGTCTGTATGCTCTGTAAGGAAGAGTGGTGTGTTGTTGAGATCAGGCATGCTCCAGTCTACCCAGCTGTAAATGGGTAACTCACCCTAGTCCTGAGTTAGGGAAGGCAAAGGCTCCAGGGGAAGCAGGCCCTAAACTTGGTCACTTCAACCGACGCAGGATGGTGTATGTATGAAGTAGAAGTGTAGAGTGTGATTACCGCGAATGGTGTACTGTTCGTGTGCTGACCAATATAACCACTCATACACTTGTGTCTACAAGGCACCAATGCAGACTGCTGGAATCTTTGTTTACTCAATTTATTCAGACGTACACACTGGGACATACGAGTACATCATGGTATGTTGACATATCAATTTGTAGGTATACATAGCAGATCTGAAGTCATGACACATTCAGAAATAATGGGCAGTACATCAAAAGTTCAATGTCATGATATATTATGGCCGCATCCCCCTATCTGACTAAACGCGTCAGTGAAGGCAGATCGATAAATAACTAAAGTTACTTGACGTCCATAGTTTGTAGTATATATTATGAAACCACGAAAGAGGGTTTCTAGCAAGATTGAGATCTCCCTGTCACTGTCCGATAATAGGATAAATAATCTGTTCTCTTGGCAGTGATCAAAACATATGATGACCGAAATCTAACATGGCCGCCTCCCTGAGTTGTCGTTCACTCATTCATAGGAAGGAGAATATAAGCCAGAGTTAATTTATAATGGGTATATAAATGATTTCATAAATGTTCCCATACAGCTCTACGGTGATCAGGTTAATTCACGTAGCCATAACCGCTGTAGGAAAGTCTGTCATCTTTGTCGATACAAAACACGACCCTAGCGATACGAAGCACAATGTTCCATCTAGGTCGAATCGACATGAGATCATCAAAATAGGGTCTGGCAATACATGGAGTCCGAATTATACATTGTACCGTACCTTAGGAGAGTCTCTAACATAAACTATAGTAGAGATACCATCTCCTTTAGAAGAAAACCACTTCATGAATTATATTTCCTTAAGAATCTACCAGCCCTTTGAAAAATGCGTACCCGCCATTATCACGGTACATCGGAACTCATCACGACTTGTCAAGACAACTCATACTTCCGCTAGACCGGAATAATAAGAATCTAGTCCCTCCTACCCATCCAAAATATACAATATAGGACTGATTCTACTTGTACTAATAATATGTAATACATATGAATTCAGGCCATAAACACAATAAGCAAATTAATATATTTTCTGGCCCTAAAAAATAAGTACAAACGTAAGAGCAATCCTTGCGCCGGATCAATATCAAGAACGATTACTCCTATAATCAAAAGTGTGAATCAAACATGGATTCTCTCGCTTTTACCATAGACAGCATTTTCATACACAAATGAATGAATGTCTATATTTTTTCCATATTAAATAGCCATATCGATTTTTGTAATATGTGCGTCAAAATATGCACGCAACAGATTACCACACCCCTCGGGAAAAAAAAATGGTACATTTTTTTTTTTTGAAATACATCTAGGAGCAACATACAATAGGCTCACAACGCACCAATAACAATGCGCAGATGATAAGCATAAGTTTTATGACCTTAGAGAAAGTACTTCTCTAAGTATAAATATTTCCAGAGAGGTGTCACCAACGCATACTACAATATTAGCAATGACACAATTTCCACATTAGTTTATACATAAATTTCATCTAAGATATCTTAACATCATGATCATCAAAGACGAAAAACATTGAAAGATCAGCGGTGAATAAATATCAATGAACCGCTAAGTAGTGTTACAATCAATATATGATATATTACATATGTGTACACATTTCAACATAGAAACAACTGTATCAAAGTTGTATAACAGTTATGAATCATGTGGGCATCTAGACAAAATATCTGCCATCACATTTTCTGACCCACGGATAGCTCGCACCGAAAAATGAAATGGCTGTAGAGCAATCGCGTATCGCGTTGATCTCGCGCTCTTCAGATTTTTACTCTGAATAGCCGTAAGAGCTTTCTGGTCAGTTTCCACAATGAAATGCGCGCCCAGAAGAAATCTTTGCAGTTTAAGGATTGACCAAACCATAGCCAATAATTCACGGTCTAGGACCGAGTAATTCTTCTCTGCGGCATTTAATTTCCGAGAAATATACATCACAGGATGCAGAGTTCCAGAGTACTCTTGCATTAGTGCAGCTCCAATCCCGGTGGATGAAGCGTCACTACGAAGAATAAATGTCTTATCCTTAGAAGGCAATACTAGGATAGGTGAAGTAGAAAACATAGTTTTAACCTTATCCAAAGAGGATTGACATTCTTGAGTCCAATGGACTACATTAGGAGACCCTTTCTTTAGCAAGGAAGAAAGAGGTGACATAATGGAGGACAGATTCGGGATGAATCGTCCATAAAATTGTATTAGACCTAAGAGACTTCGTACTTGCTTTTTAGTCTTAGGAATAGAAATGTTAAGTATCTTACTTGTATTATGGTCTTCTGTTTTTAGGAACCCATGACCAACACGGTGTCCTAAGAAAGATATTTCGCTAAAACCAATACATGCTTTCGATGGTTTCGCTGTCAGGTTATGCTCGCGTAAGATAGACAATAGTTCATTTATACCATTATAGTGATCGTTCCAAGTATCACTGAAAAGACAGATGTCATCAAGATACGCAATGACATCTGAGCGATGAGATAGGATTCGACGCATCATGCGTACAAATGTTGCAGGGGCGTTCATAAGACCGAAAGGCATGAAATTCCATTGGAATAGACCCCTAGGCGTCGAAAAAGCAGTAAACGGTTTGGCGTGTTCGGATAGTGGAACTTGCCAATATCCCTTAGACAAATCGAGTTTAGTAAAGAAGTGAGAATTCGATAGTCTCGTAAGTAGCTCTTCTAGTAAAGGCATAGGTTCAGCATCGAATTTAGTCACTTGATTCAATTTGCGATAATCCACGCAAAGACGTATGTTATTGTCTTTTTTCCGTACTATAACCATCGGCGAAGAATATGCTGATGTGGATGGTTCAATAATTTTTAACTCTATCATCTCATCTAACTCTTTCTCTACCTGTGCTTGAAAATGTATCGGGATAGGATACGGTCTGACTCTTATAGGACTATGGTCAGTAAGAATAATGTCATGTTGAATGACATCAGTTTGACCAGGAATGTCAGTAAGGACATCCTGAAATTGTTCTAACATAGTAGAAACTTGTTTCTGCTCTCCTGGAGATAATTCTGGAGAAATTGCAACATCTTTCCATGATTCATTAGAGTGAAGAGGAATCATTGGAAAAGGTAAATTTACATCCGAGAAACTCGTTTCCTCATCCTGTATTACTGACAGAGATGAGTACTGTCCATGTTGGACTGGAAAATCGTCCGTTGCCTGGAAAACAGGTTGTAAATAATCAGGACGTTCATGGAATTCCGTGAGCATGTTGATGTGGAAGGTTTTACGCTTCCCGTCAATATCGACGATATAGTCAACATCGGAAACTTTTGATATTATATCGTACGGACCTTTCCAAGAAATGAGAAGTCTATTTTCCCTACAAGGTAGCAAGACAAATGCTTTGTCACCTGGACAAAGTTGTCGCAAACATCTCTTTTTATTGGCAAATTCCCTTGCCTTCTGTTTCGCAAATTCAGAAGAAGCAGTTGCCAATTTGCATGCTTCAATAATCTTGTGTCTAAGTGCGATGACATATTCATAAGAGGATTTTGTGTCATCGACAATATTATCAGCAGTTATAAGATCATGAAGTAAGGACATAGGACCTCGCGGTTTCGCGCCAAAGACAAGTTCAAAGGGAGAAAATCCTGTATGTTCGTTGGCGACCTCTCTATATGCAAAGAGAGCCGCGGGTAAAACCCTATCCCAATCCTGAGGATGATCTTCTGTTATCTTACCTAGTAGGTTTTTCAGAGTTCTATTCAAACGTTCCACCATCCCATTGGACATAGGATGATAAATACTACTCAGCGATCTCTCTATCTTCAGAGTCGACATTACTTGAGACATGGTATCCGATATGAGTTGGGTACCATGGTCGGATAATATTTCTGCTGGAAACCCCAGACGAGAAAATATTAACCAAAGAGCATCTGCGACATCAGCAGTAGTTATGCTCTTTAGAGGAACAGCCTCCGGCCAACGTGTGCACATATCAACACACGTCAAAATAAATTGGTGTCCTCTAGCAGACTTTATCTTAAATGGACCAATGATGTCTATCGCCATTTTTTGAAATGGCCGAATGGGAATGTCTGCAGCCTGAATAGGTGCATCATGGCGTGGACCTCTGGATTTAATCTCTTGACATACTTTACAAGATCGACAATAGATTCGTATGTCCTTATTCACAGCAGGCCAAAAGAAAGATTGAAGAACTCTAGCTTTAGTACGGGAAAAACCCATATGTCCAGCACACTGCGAATCATGAGCGTGCTGTAAGATTTTAACTCTCATATTTTTAGGCACAAGGATTTGAGAATGAATGGACTTAGCGGAGTCTTGTACCATACGTACAAGTACGCCATTCTTCATCGTAATCCAAGATTTACGATTTGTATCCTTATTCGGATCACCTTTTGTTGCCAGAGTAAAGAATTTCTTTAGAGTAGGATCATCTTCCTGCTGTTTGATAAAGGAATCGTGGGAAATCTCCAAGGGATCATCTTGGATCTGCGCATCATTATCTTCAGAATGTGAAGATTGTGGCATATTAAGAGCTTGAGCCCTAGTGATTACTGCATTAGCAGATTGCATATTAACATTTTCCCAATTAGAAATTTGCTGTGGAGTGCATTCTTTCACTCCATGAATGCGACCGATGATAAGATCAGCGATCGGATTCGGCAAGAGACATGCTTGCACCTCTCCTGTAAAGAAAGGCGTAGCAATATTGATAATGGCAGTGGAGTACTTCTCCAATGTGCCACCAAATGTTACACATTTGACTATATTGCCTGTAGCTCGAGAAGGATTTACGAGTGATTGCCTCACTCCAATGGTAGTGCACCCCGAATCGAAAAGAATTGATACCGGAGTACCATCTATTAGGCCCCTATTAAAGACAAGAGCACCCCTTCCATTATGCGCAATTGACGCATGGAGAGCGGGAAGCGGGTGACCGCAGCTTAAAGTAGACACTGTGGTTGGATCGAATAATGTTTTGCATTGCGAACACTCAGATGCTCTAGCAAAATCGAAAGCGGAATTTGCTACACTGTTGGAGTCTTTTTTATCATTATTCTGATTATCGGTGTCGTGGAACTCCTGTTGTGCAGAGTTAGCCTGGTAATAAGATTTACCATGTCTTTTGTGTTGTGATCTACCTCGGTTATAATTGTCTCTATAATTATTATTGCCTCTGTTATAACCCCTATTTGGGTTTGAATCATAATATTCATGATCATAATCATCATGCTCATTATATTGAGTATCCCTGTAATATTGTTTCTTTTGTCTCCATGAAGCACTTGGGTAGTTCCTATAGCTACTCCCTTTCCGAGAATTTCTAACATTATGGGTACCCCTCGCGTGTCGAGGACTATCAGCCCGATTCCAGTTCTTCGAAGAAGAACCCTGATTTGAGTGGTTATCTTGGTTTTGATACTTATTCCAATTAACCTTTTTATCAAATTTATTTTTAGCTCCTTGGAATTTGTGTGAGTAATTCTGATTATATTCTGTTGCCGAAGCAACTGGCATACTCTCTTTAATGTTAGAGTTACTAAGAATCATGTCAGGGTGTGCCGTGGCATACTGGTCACAATATTCTTCCATTTGCTTTATTGTACCAGGTTTACGCTCATGTAAGAACTCTAGGAATGATTTATTTACAGAAGACATGACCTTGTCTCTTAGCAATAAATCCGTAAGACCATCAAATGTTTTCTCTGTTTTGGATAATTCAATCCATCGTGAAAGTGTAATTCGTGCTTTTGAGATGAAATCTGAGAATTCTACACCTACCTCAGGTCTCATTGTTTTAAACAAAAGACGGTAACCTTCCTCAGACAGCTGATATCTCTTTATCAAAGCTGCCCTAACAGCATCATAATTATCTTTGTCGGCCTCTTCAACAAAATATAACTTACTTAGAGACTCCCCTTTTAGATTTTCAGACAACTGATTCACATACTGTGATTTGTCAACATTATGAGATCGACAAGCCCGTTCAAATCTAGAAAGCCAAAATGTTATGTCATCACTGGTAGGGTTAAACGCTGGTACCTTGACCTTGTACACAAAGGGTTTACCATTACCACCAGATGCCTGATTAACATTACTCATACATGTCAATTTTAATTTCTCTAATTCAAACTCATGTTCTCTTATTGCTTTTCTCTCTTCAGCTTCTCTATCTAATCTTCTCTGTTCTGCAGCAGCTTCTAATTTTTTCTGTTCTGCAGCAACTTCTAATTTTTTCTGTTCTGCAGCAACTTCTAATTTTTTCTGCTCTGCATCAGCTTCTAATTTCTTCTGTTCTGCATCAAATCTCCTTTCCTCCACTTGCATCTGCAATTTCTTAAGTTCAGCAGCAGTATCAGCTTCTTTTTCTAATCTTTTTTCTTCAGCCAGAGCTTTTTTTTCTTCAGCAGCAGCTTCTCTTTCTAATCTTTTTTCTTCAGCCAGAGCTTTTTTTCTTCTATTTGAAGTTTTCTCTCCTCAGCCGCAGCTTTTTTTTCCTCAGCAGCAGCTTTTCTTTCTTCAACAGCAGCAGCAGTTTTTTTCTCTTCTGCAGCTAATGCTTTGTCATATTGAGCAACAGCCCATTGTTCTAAGTCTTTTCCAGTCTTATCAAGAGATTTTCCTTGTGCAATGAAATAATCTAATGTAGACATATTGTCTTCTTAAATCAGAAACCTGAAAAAGTAAATAAATTACCCTCTTTCACGTTAATGGGAGACAAGTCTATACCATAGACTTAGTCTTAGTCCAAACTTGTATGGTTTATAATAACCAATGATAACTTGAGTACCTGTGGACAACAATAACTGTATCTCAAATACTGTGGGAGACAAGCCTTACAAAGGTCTTGTATACCTCAATGTAATCAAAGATCACTTGAGTACCTGTGGAAAAAATATTTCCCTTTACCAATCACTTTGGGAGACAAGCCTTACAAAGGTCTTGTACATTTTGTTTTATAACAATAACAATCATAAAGTACTGATCTGTACTATACTATCAGTGTATACCACTATACGTCATATGTCAACTAAAGACATTACAAAGGACAAACAAGAAAAGACAATATGAACACATTTGCAGAGATCAAATTAAATTAAATAGGAGAAATGAAAAAAATGATCACAGAAACCGTGATGATAACTGCCATAATATAACAAGACAAATAACGCCACAGTGTATAAACATAAGGGTGTAAAAAACTGAAATGAAAGGAAAGATGAGACCTACAATTATACAAACAAATCAAACAAAACTAAGGAACACAAAATTATTAACAAAAACAACGAAGAAAAGAACACCTCATCACAACTAACAGAAATAGCAGCAAATTGTTGCTAACAAATTTCCAATTAAGAAAATGTGTACCTATAGAATACTACTACCAGACCAATGTCACTCGGCATACCTTGTACTAGTCACACAGAACATAAACTAATTTAATACATAACAAATAACATGTAAGCATAAATAGCATATAGCATACAATATAATTTATGTCATGAATGGAATGTGTTGCAGGTATAGTGTTGTAAAGCAGGCACAGTTTATTTTAATACTAATAACTTGCCACTTTATTCAGTAATAGATTTAATTTTAAACTATTACACTGTCAATTTTTCTCTGTTGAGCATATGAAGATCCAACGATGAACTATGCACTTTATGTTCAACAACACTGTGATTCTTCTGTACGTTGAGAAATGTCAACAATACTGCTCCAGATATTTTCTACACTTGATACCACTGTCCTGTGTAATACTGTCTGTACAGCGAAAAACTGTCAACAAGCGCTGACCTAGATACAGCATCCTATCGGTAATACAGGTCAAGCTGACATCGACTGTATAGCTGTCCTACTGGTGTTGATGTGTTCAAACAAATGTTCTTTCAGCTGTAAACTGTGATTCTCAACACAAAACTGCGTAAGCTGGACCCAGGAATCTGGCTCGCCACTGTAAAGTTTCTTTTCTTCTTTCCACTCTGTAAAGTGTCAGTCTGTATGCTCTGTAAGGAAGAGTGGTGTGTTGTTGAGATCAGGCATGCTCCAGTCTACCCAGCTGTAAATGGGTAACTCACCCTAGTCCTGAGTTAGGGAAGGCAAAGGCTCCAGGGGAAGCAGGCCCTAAACTTGGTCACTTCAACCGACGCAGGATGGTGTATGTATGAAGTAGAAGTGTAGAGTGTGATTACCGCGAATGGTGTACTGTTCGTGTGCTGACCAATATAACCACTCATACACTTGTGTCTACAAGGCACCAATGCAGACTGCTGGAATCTTTGTTTACTCAATTTATTCAGACGTACACACTGGGACATACGAGTACATCATGGTATGTTGACATATCAATTTGTAGGTATAC
Organism: Oreohelix idahoensis; assembly: GCA_024509875.1. Classification (NCBI taxonomy): domain Eukaryota; kingdom Metazoa; phylum Mollusca; class Gastropoda; order Stylommatophora; family Oreohelicidae; genus Oreohelix; species Oreohelix idahoensis. The sequence continues at coordinate 151,673 of JAMPIV010007872.1, read as the reverse complement.
ATAGCAGATCTGAAGTCATGACACATTCAGAAATAATGGGCAGTACATCAAAAGTTCAATGTCATGATACATTATGGCCGCATCCCCCTATCTGACTAAACGCGTCAGTGAAGGCAGATCGATAAATAACTAAAGTTACTTGACGTCCATAGTTTGTAGTATATATTATGAAACCACGAAAGGGGGTTTCTAGCAAGATTGAGATCTCCCTGTCACTGTCCGATAATAGGATAAATAATCTGTTCTCTTGGCAGTGATCAAAACATATGATGACCGAAATCTAACATGGCCGCCTCCCTGAGTTGTCGTTCACTCATTCATAGGAAGGAGAATATAAGCCAGAGTTAATTTATAATGGGTATATAAATGATTTCATAAATGTTCCCATACAGCTCTACGGTGATCAGGTTAATTCACGTAGCCATAACCGCTGTAGGAAAGTCTGTCATCTTTGTCGATACAAAACACGACCCTAGCGATACGAAGCACAATGTTCCATCTAGGTCGAATCGACATGAGATCATCAAAATAGGGTCTGGCAATACATGGAGTCCGAATTATACATTGTACCGTACCTTAGGAGAGTCTCTAACATAAACTATAGTAGAGATACCATCTCCTTTAGAAGAAAACCACTTCATGAATTATATTTCCTTAAGAATCTACCAGCCCTTTGAAAAATGCGTACCCGCCATTATCACGGTACATCGGAACTCATCACGACTTGTCAAGACAACTCATACTTCCGCTAGACCGGAATAATAAGAATCTAGTCCCTCCTACCCATCCAAAATATACAATATAGGACTGATTCTACTTGTACTAATAATATGTAATACATATGAATTCAGGCCATAAACACAATAAGCAAATTAATATATTTTCTGGCCCTAAAAAATAAGTACAAACGTAAGAGCAATCCATGCGCCGGATCAATATCAAGAACGATTACTCCTATAATCAAAAGTGTGAATCAAACATGGATTCTCTCGCTTTTACCATAGACAGCATTTTCATACACAAATGAATGAATGTCTATATTTTTTTTCATATTAAATAGCCATATCGATTTTTATAATATGTGCGTCAAAATATGCACGCAACAGATGGACAAAGTATTTACTACTGCCAAATAAATTATTCTTCTAGGCGGCTTCAACCTCGACATGCACAACACAAGCCAAATGTGGGAAAACATCATACTATTTTACAACTTAAAACAATTAGTCAACCAGCCTACCAGGGTATCAAAAACATCATCCACAACAATTGACCACATCTGCGTCACCTGTGCAGAAAACATTATAGAATGCTCTGTTCCTATTGTCGCAATGAGTGACCACTATCCAATATGTTGCACATGGTCAAAGAATAAATATAAAGCTCCCAGAAATAAACATACAAGTATTAAATTTAGAAGTTTCAAAAATTTCAACCATGAACTATTTTTACATGATTTGCGAGCTGCACCTCAAGCCAGTGTTTACCAACTTTCTGATCCCGCTGACATCATTGCTCATTGGACACGTATCTTTCATTGTGTGTTTGATAACCACGCACCAGCTAAAGAAGTTCGTGTGAAACGACAGATAAAATCTCCTTGAATCACACCAGCAGTGCTAGAAGCCATGAGGCAACGAGATCGAGCTCACAAAAATAAATACTTTAAAAACTTAGTTCAAAACAAACAGTAAGGATATGTGGAAAGCAATCAACACTTTAGTAAACAAACGACATTCGCCAGACTCGTTAACCTCAATACCTCATTTACTTGTACAGACTTCAGCAATTACTTTCAGGCAGAAATAACCAGTCTTAAATCTACGATACCAGATTCCCCTTGTGACCTAGGCCAACTGTCAGCATTCTGTGAGAACAAATGCACCATCACAATCCCATCCGACATTCCGTTTATGACAGTTAATGAAGTGTATAACTATCTTCTAGGCTTTAAAGAGAATAACTCATCAGGACTTGATGGAATCAGTAATCAAATACTGCGCTATGCTGCGCCAGTTATTAGCGATTCACTAACATACATATACAATCTATGTATCGCAAAGAGTTATTTTTCGTTGCACTTTAAAGTCGCTAAGGTATATCCTCTTGTCAAACCTGGTTCCTCCAATAATTGTAACTTTGGTAATTATAGGCAAATCTCTCTAATATCATCGCTATCCAAACCACTGGAAAAACATTTACATAAAATAACACTACAACACCTAGTTAACAATGACTTGCTAATTGATAGTCAGTCGGGGTTTAGACTTAAACATTCATGTCACACTGCTCTAACAAAGATGATAGACAACTGGCACCTAAATATTAACAACAACAACATGTGTGGGGCAGTCTTTGTAGACTTTAAAAAGGCATTTGATATGATAGATCACAATATTTTAATTATAAAACTAGAAACATCAAAAAAACTAGTGACAATAATTAAATCATTCCTGTCAGACAAAAAACATGTAGTTTCTTACAATAACTCCTATTCAAACGAAGCAGTGATAAATACAGGCGTTCCTCAGGGTTCTATACTTGGTGCTCTACTTTTTGCCATATACATTAATGACCTTCCACTACACATCAAGCACTCATCCTGTGACCTGTTTGCAGACGACTGTACTGTTTACACGAGTGATAAAAGTTGTAACACACTCAAACTATTGTTACAAAAAAGATACAGATAATCTGATTAAGTGGAGCAACAGAAATCGCATGTTAATAAATATCATTAAAACAAAATGCATGTTAATATCAACTAGACAAAAATTACAAAATTCAGAGGAAACAACACTTCAGATCTACATTGGTACCTCACTAATTGAAAACGTTAATGCACATTAAACTCTAGGTATAATCGTCGACCAGCATCTAAATTGGAACTCACATGTACAAGCACTGACCAAGCAAAGGCATAGAAAGTTTACCAATTAGCTAAAATCGAACATTTCCTAGATGAAGAAGCACGAAAATTGTTCTATATATCTCACATACAAGCAAACCTTGACTATTGCTCCACAATCTGGGATGGTTGCTCAATGTCCAACACAAAGAGACTCCGTTCACTGCAAAAGCGTGCAGTGCGTCTAGTCTCTGACAACTGCCTAACTCAGTGTGTAGATCTATATAAAAATCTTCAAATACTGCCCTTAAGAAAGCACCTTCTGTTTAACAAAGCTAAATTTGTTCACAAAATCCTGTCACATAATGCTCCAGCATATCTGTGGCCAATGTTCAAATACAACGAAAGACATAACGCTTTAACAAATTGCAAGTGCCCAAGCCTAGGCTTGACTTATTCAAGAAAAGCTTAGCGTACTCTGCTGCTCATCTTTGGAATTGTCTTCCACATAACCTAAGAAACAACCTCAGTCCCTATTCATACAATCGTAGACTTTTCGAATACTTTATTAGTTCTGATTACATGCACCCCTAATCAGATTATCTTTTCTTATAATATCAACTGTAGGTTCTAATGACGATGTTTGTACTTTTCAACATATTTTATGTCATGTTTATAAGTAGTTAATGTTAATGTGAGTGTGCTATTTTATTTTACTTTACAACGTTGAATTCCTTGACATTGATATGTAAAATGCATATGGGAATAAATGAATTCAGTATGAAAGATGAGAGACAGGAAGGGCAGAATGGCAGACGGGCCTGCGTGCCCAATTCTCAACCCTTTGAAAATAAAGTTCGTTCTTTTGAGGACAGATGATGGTGATTGCTAATCTGGTATATCTGAAAATATTCAAACACACATATAAAAGTGAACATGTATAAAAATACCTGTTAAGTTGTGTGATTTAATTATGTTTTAAATTTCATCATAGAAGGGTATCAGACACAGCAAACCATGTGTTATGCTAAAAATTTGAACGTTTAACAAACAAGTAGGAGATCCCGAGTTTACAAGTGGCTTATGTCTTTTGTCACAAACAAAAAAGACATGTAGTAAAAAAATAGACTAACGGTCTTCTTCTTCAAATACCAAACCTGGTTGCATAGGCTATCACGTCTCTCCATAACTTCTGTTTCCACGACTGTTTATCATTTCTGTTGTTGATGTCTTTCCATGCCATGATGTCAGAATGTCCAGTATTTTCTTTCTTTGTCATCGAACAGTAGAAGCAGCAAAATAATAGGACTATGATTCAGTGTAAATGAAGCAAAGTAAAAAATAGGGAAATAGATGCGATAAGTGGTCTTATGATTGAAAAACTGCATAGCTGTACCTATCTGGCAAATAATACGGATAAAGAAGGAACATGCCAGAAATGAAGCCACATTTGCTGACCATTACAAAACTCTATAGCTCTTTGCCAGGAGAATATCGTTATGCTGTTCAGTACAAATGTAAAAACTGTCCTACTCTGTGGCTCAGAATTATTTTGCATGTCACCAAGAATATCATGTCTAAACTCCAGGCATTCTCCAATAAATGCCTCCATAGTAAACTTGCAGCTAATAGCCATATAATAGCAAGCAAGGACAGTAACCAGTACAACTGAATATTAAAGAACACACCCTGAGGAAACAACTAGACAGTATAACCAGTCATGCCCTTGACCAGAACCCACATTGGATGTGAAGAATGGTAACGCCAAAAAAAAAAAAAAAAAACAAAACTGGTGAACAGCAGTGGAAGACAAAGCCAAGGCACCCATTCTTCTTCTTCTTTGATCCTTAGCCGCCGACCGTCAAAGCAGTCAGTGGCCATCACGCTGGCATCTTGTAGGGCAACAACAAATTGATTCCACTTTGCTCGGTCGGTGGCCATCCTTAGTACAGTACCCCAACTCTGGTTCATTTTTTGCATCTCAGCCTCCACAGTCCTCCGCCAAGTTGTTTTTGGTCTGCCTCTCTTTCGTTTTCCTTCAGGGGTCCATAGCATAGCTGTTCTTGTGATGGCATCGGGGTCTCTTCTGAGGACATGGCCAACCCAGCTTCAGCGTCTGCCAGCTATGATGGTGTGCATGTCCTCTTGCTTGCTCCGAGTAAGCAGATCTTGGTTGGTGATGGTATTCGGCCAAAAGATTCGGTGAATTTTTCTTAGGCATGTTGTGTGAAAAGATGACAATTTCAACATTTCCTTCTCTGTAACTCTCCAGCATTCCACACCATAGAGAAGCACAGAAAGCACACAGCTCTGATATAATCTTCATTTTGGGCTTGTGCTGTACTGAGAGGACTTCCAGATGTTGTTTAGACTAAAAAAGGCTGTTCTTGCTTTGTTCATTTAGTTGTTGATGTCTTTGCTTGCTCTGCCGTCTGGTGTTACTATGCATCCTAGGTATGTGAAGGTGTCTGTCTGTTCCAGTTGCTGATTCCTTACTGATATGGGCTCAGGGTTGCTCACATTGAGCGTCATGACCTCTGTCTTCTTTAGATTTATGTTCAAGCCCACCTTCTAGCTATACTTATTAAGTCTATCCGTTTTTTCCTGGATGTGTTGATGTGAATGTGCTAGTAGTGCAATGTCATTTGCATATTCCAGATCTTCTAATGTAGAAAATGTAGTCCATCTTATTCCTCTTGGACTGCCCTCTGTTGTCTGGCGCATCACCCAGTCTATGACTGTTAAAAATAGAGTGGTTGATAAGGGGCATCCCTGTCGTACTCCTGTCTTCACCTCAAAGGTTAGGTTGCTCTGCCCAACGCTACACATAAAGTTGGCATAGAGGCTTTTTATGATTGACACTATGCAGCTTGGAATTCCATAAGCCCTCAGTATTTTCCATAAACTGTCCCTATGTATACTGTCAAAAGCCTTTTCAAAATCGACGAAATTAATGTACAGCTGTCTTTGCCATTCTGAGCACTGCTCTATAATGTTTCTGAGAAATATATGATCTACACATCTTCTGTTCTTTCTAAATCCTGCTTGTTCTTTCCTCAGTTTGTGGTCTACTGCTTTTGAAATTCTCTGTATAATTATCCTGCCTAGTATTTTGCTGGGAACTGAGAGAAGAGTTATTCCTCTCCAATTATTGCAGTCTGCAAGATCTCCCTTCTTGGGCGATTTGACAATTATTCCTTTGTTCCACTCCGTTGGTGTTGTTCCTGTTTTCCAGACTTGTGCAAATAGTGGTTCTAATAGTTCTGCTGCTAGCTCAGGGTCTGTCTTAAATAGCTCTGCATTTAAGGCACCCATGGGAAAACTGAAATAGATGGCTCAGATTAGAAATTGGTGGTGATCAGCTGTTTTATCCCAATGTTCCACAGGGAACAAACAGGGCTGATTGACTGACTGACAGCAGAAATGAACCATAAAGTCAGAAAACATATGGCATGCTCTAAAGCAGGGCTTGTTAACCTGTGGTCCACGGAAGCCCTTGGTGGTCTTTGAATGGATTCTAGGGGGTCCATGTACATAAGATAAATGTAAACTGTTAAATTATGTTTTTATGTACATTTTTACCCTAGCCTTTAATGGTCAATCAAAAGGGTTCGTGGCACCAAAAAGGTTAAGAAACCCTGCTCTAAAGAAATGCCTGTGTCACTGTGACATTTGTGTTTTATATATTAGTGGGTTTCCCTAATGACGTCATAGTGAGTAATCTCTAAGGGGACGGAAGGGACATAATTGCAGTAAATGATAACATACCGTTTGCCAGGACACATAAACAAATCAATGAAACAGAAAAAGTAACATGGTTATGAATACCTTAGCATGACAGTAGTAACGCCCACTATATAAAGTTATAGTTGCCGACATGATCCCAAACAGGACAGACAAGTATTCCAGTCTTTTATACCAGCAAACGTCCAATGGCATATTAAACGCCACGACATGTTTTAGTAAAATACTGAGCGACATGCAAAATAATGACCAGTCGATGGTAAGATTTATATCAGGCAGCAAGGCTCAGGCTGTATTCAATTGAATGATTCATAATATATGAATCTTGCAAGTGAGTAGTCGCTCATTTAAATTTATCTATAGGAAAAACACATGAGTTATAATTGTAGAAAAGATATAATCATGAAAAATGAACTGGCCTATTTCAATTACGACGAGCACTTGATGGAGCTGTAGCGTTACCAAGGACAGATGTTATTGACACTCATTATCACTCATACTCTTGGACGTGGTCACAGAAATTTGTGCTGAAAAATTAGAATGGAGACAAGATTATCAAATTTCATGGCTAGGGCAGACTGAGTATACCACCATCGATGGCATCTGAATTCAATGTTTATCTATTCTGGATCCACTCACTGACATTTTTTTAAATTTTGAAATAAAAGAGAAGCTATCACAACTTAAGGACCTTGACAAGAAATCACGTCCTTGCATGAAAATGACCATCACCATTTTGTTTGATTCACAAATAAAGCTTCAACCAGCATCCCTGTTTAAGGAATTGAAGTAACTTCCTTTTTTCGAGTTGAAGAGTGTTCCATTATTCAGTGAAGATAAATTTGTGTTGTGTATTTGATGTTTGCATTAGTTCAGAGAATTAATGAGTAAACACTTGTAAAATAAACCCAATGAAAGAAATCAGTAAAAGAATAATGACACATGCGACATTACCTACCATAGAAGCTACAATTTTGGCAGATTAGCTACTTCTTTTGTGCAACATTAAAAACAAATAAACCCACATGTGATCAACAGACCCAGGTAATTGCGAGATGTCAACCTGATAAGACGCGATGACACCTAATTATTTTAGCAGTATAATCTTCTAGAATTTCCAGGTCACTCAAGCTCTTTGCTGCAAAAATCATCCATTTCCATTCTGAACATTTATTGATGTATTTGTTTTGTTTCATCATCATCATCATCATTTTTCTGTGTGCTCCTTATGGAGAATGGAGCCACCTCTGTAGCTGGAAGTCTGCACCAAGCAGTCACATGCTCTTACAGCAGTGGTTTCTATGACAATTCATTTAACTTGATGAGGTTGCCAGCCTCATTGACAACCTCATATTAGTTGCCTTGTGTTTAGCTTGGTGTTACTACATTCATTAAACATTTTGGTTTCAGTTTTATATTCAGTTTCATAACTAAACAGAAGTAATATACATCTCTGTTTTGTAGTGACAAATATACAGCATTTGTTTTGTATTGACAGAGACTGGACGGACATACTCAGCTGAATCAAGATACCTTTGGTTGAATTTATTTAAATGTTGTGAGATTGCACGATTTACAAATGGAAAACCTGTCATAAAATATATGGAACTTATTGCTATATTTTCTGATCCCATGGATGGGATAAGAAAATATCTCTGTAGTAATTTGTTTTATGTTATGAGGTTGCCAGCCTCATGATAACCTCATATTTTATTAGGCATTTCAAACTGGCATGCCAGAATGACCAGTTGTCATATTCTTTCCCTGTCACCACCTCAGAGACCCCTGGAAACTTTACAGAGCCACATAGGCATTCTTCTTCTTCAAGTACCATGTCTAGTGGTGTAGGAGATCATGTCTCTCCACAACTTCCTGTCTCCAGTACAATTTGTCAGTTCTGCTATTGACTTCTTTCCAAGCCACGATGTCAAACTGTCCAGTGTTTGGTCTCTTTTTCCTTCCTCTATCTCTTTTTCCTTCAATTTTACCTATTGTTACAATATATTCCAGCTTTCCTCTTCTCATAGCTTGCCCCCAAAAAAGTGGATTGCTTCTTTCTAACTTGTGAAATAAGTTTCCTTTGCACACTGGCCTCTTTCAGGACATCCTCAATACTCTTTTTGGCTGTCCATGGTATTTTTTACAATGTTCTGTAAAACTACATTTCTGTGGCTAGTATCTTCACTGCTTGTTTACTAATTGCCCATGACTCACTCCCATATGTCAGGATTGGTTCTATATAACACTGAAGAACTCTTTTACTTCCAATGACAAAGAATTGTTGCATAAAATAGGCATTACAATATCATAATTACCAAGACGGATGAAGGGTATAATGTAAAAGAAAATGTAAGTAATGCAGAGATTTGGTTGAAACGTTGCACATCCTTTGTTAACCCTGTTGGAAGCTTATGCGTCTTTCCTGCTTTGTTATTTCAGGTAGGTTTTGATGATGATGGAAAAATCCTGGCCATCATTGCCACAGCCTACTCTGACACTGGGGCTCTGTTTTTCCCACCAGATGGCAATGAGTACACAGAGGCATACATTGACAGCGGTATACTTGAGTTTTGTGTTTGCACACTATTCATTAGATGTCCCCTTTTGTTATTATTTATTGTTTCCAGTTATTGTTATCTTGTTCATTCTCAGTACATTCTCTTTGCAGTGAAGTCTCAAACACTTCAATTCTCTACTACAATATCTGGTATGGGACTACCTATACCTTTAATCTGAAGACTGCTGTCAGCATGATGCCTGTGTTCTGTTAATCAAACGTGTGTCTAGGTGGTTTCAGGCAGTTTTTTGTTGTTGTTTTGTTTTGTTTCTTTGTTGTTTTTTTAATTGGATTTATAATATTAAATTAATCGATTACTCTTAAGTGTGCTATGATTGTAGCATACACCATTTTGATCTTAGCAAATATTCTTCACCAGTCTCTGCCATTGTGGCATTGTATGCAGCAAATGCATCAGTTATCTTAAATAGTGAGAACCAAGTTTAAGTCAGATATTAGACCAGTTCAAGTTGATTGACAACATACCAGAAGTGATTTTTTTTAAAAAGACAGCCGGATAGATGCACAGAGGAAACATATAACTAGATAATATATTAAAAAGATGTACCCAGCCATAGAATATGCCATATTTATACATACACTATTGGATTAAATAACAAAAGCTACAGTAAAGTCAGGTGGAGATGTATATACAAAATTAAAGAATGGACAGGAAATCCATACTGGAATTCTCAAGTAACTTCAAAACTGAGGCAGAAGCTATAACTACCATCGTGAAAAATAAAGATTATGCTAGAGCTAAGATAGCATTCCTCACAGATTCCCTCAGTCGTAACTAAGTAACCATTAGAACCAATCATTTAGACAGCTTGTCAGAAAAACTAACATAAATGAGCGGTAAATTCAACAAAGTGACAATAATGTTGGTTATTGTTATTGTTATTGTTGAGCAGAATCAATATCATTGGACTCCAGGCAAACCTATAGGGTGCTCAGTCTCCCTCAGTATATATCGAAGAGTGTGAATGCTTACTACTCCTGTAGCGTGCTGGTTGTGTACACGAGTTGGTTATATATGAGAGATATATAAGAATGAGCAGGCAGATAACCTTGCCAAAGAAGGAAGAAGCAAAACTCAAACTGAAGACAGGATAATAAATGAAGAGATAAAGGCAGTCATCATCCTTTTTTGTTTGCTCCTTATGGAGCATGGAGACACCACTGCAGCTGACCCTCTTACAGGAAGCCTGCACTAAAACATTCATGTGTTCTTGAAGCTTTGGTTTCTGTAGCAATTTGTTTTATGTGATGACATTGCCAGTCTCTGGACAACCTCATGTGTCGCCTCTTACAACGTGCTTCCTGCAAGGAGGCCACCAGCAGTGGTGGCCTTTTACTCCATAAGGAGTGAATAGGGAAATAAATAAATGTTTATATATAAGTAAAACAATGTTGATGTTGTTATAGATTGTCACGAAATGGATTTAGGACTAGAGACTGTCTACCTATAGTGACAAGACACTAGTGAGAAGGAAGACTGGAAAATTAGATTTTGAAGAAAATGATAGTGAAATGTGAACAGTTGACACTATTGGCTCCGAGGTTAAGAACCGAGGTTGATTCTTTCCTCGCCACTTCGGACGTCTTACGTGCTATAGTTGTCAACGACCTCTAGCTACCCTAAGGGGATAAGGTTATATCAAGATTCACAAACACTAAGATACAGACAACATATAGCTACTGTACTTAAAGGAAATGACTGATGCCAGCTACAATTTATACAAGTTTATTATACACCTATAAACAAACATATGCATGTCAAATACAAAAAAGGCGAGGATGCACACCTGAAACAAAATCAAGCACAGTTAAAAATGCATCAACCCCAACCCTTCTCCCACAATTGCAACCTGTATGGAGAAAGAAGGTAAGGTTAACTGAAATGAACTACACTGCACTTGATGTCGCCTACACTCCAAACTAGCTGTTCTAAATTCTAACTCTAACTCTAAGTCCACTGATAGCTGGAACGACTGCGAAGTGATTACACAATCTCTGCACAGACTTCGGTTCTACACAGCCTATCCTGGAATCTCCTGAACACAACTAACTGCACCTCTAAACTTCAGCAGCTGTCCTCTGCTATGATTCACCAAAACTAACAGTTCTGCCTATCTGTGCTGACTTCAGTAGAGAGAATGTTTACCCTCTCTCTCTCCACTAACTCTGGAATTGATGACTGAGGTTTAACAGAACCCCACTGGATTCTAAACTGGCACTGCAGCTGACTTCTACCACTCTGAAATTACCTGCCCGAGTACCTATAACTGGGCCGTCGGCTTTATTATGGCCGTGAAGAAGCGAACATAAAATTACCACAACGCGGGCAGCATGCCAAATCTGCGTGTGTAACCGAATGAGCGTCAGAGCTCAGGATTTATCCACAAAAAATCCTATTCGCTGGAAAATGTCTTCCCCTGGCTGGGAAAACGTATTTTCTTCCTCTCCTTCCACCACTGGCAATTCATGCGAGACTTTGGGTGTCTGCGAACGCCACCACTGTGCCGTGGGAGAAATTTTGAGGTATCAAAAATTCTGCTCTTCCCCACAAAAAGCCGGTACCTGCTGTTCAGACAAAAGCAAAAACAACAGCTAAACAAAACGTTAATACTCTAGTACAAATAACAATTAACTTCCTTGACTCTTCAACACGTTATGCACCTCCATACACAAATCATGCCAACACCGTCCGCTACTCTCCTGTTCCCTTCTCTACCTGAGCCTACAAAGTAACCATTGGCTAACCCAGATCGCTTGTTCTGCCTGACTAACTCCGAGCAACAACAATATTTTCACTGGCCCGTCTGGGCAGACGTACTGTGGCCTACTTCTTACGCTGACACTAATGCCGTAATGTTTAACACAACTAAAACTAGCCCTCTCTAGGAATTCCTAAAATTCCCGTCAATAATAGTAATCACATTCAAAATGTAATACAAAATAATTCCCTTTAAAATTACTTCTCCCATCTTCTGAATTCACAGAACAATAATGCACAATCAATAACATATAATCCTGTTTACGCTAGCATCTACCTGCCGTCAAAAGTTATACATAACCCCCGATTATCAAATTGAAAACCCCGTAGTTCAGCCACGTGGTGCCGCAGTTTTTCAACCACGCGCTCCTGCATACATATTCATTACTGATAGCACACACGTGCTCCAATTAATACCTCTATCACTTCCGTCCACAGATATATGCGTAACTATATAAATAGCGAGCATCAATACTCTCACTAAAATCACAAATAAAAATACACATTACACACGCTCCCGACTATTCTGTAAATACATATGATTCGCAGATGCGAGTTTCTCTCCCGACCGACTTTGCAATAATACAAAGCGGTGATATCTCAACTTTTAAACCATGCTGCTATTCCTTCAACAAGGAATTAAATGGACCTATAAAGTTTCAAGTCTATCACTAAGATCGTATTTGATGGCTCTGCCGATGAGAATTAACATTAAACTAAAACTTCCCAAGAAACTTAAATGATCGGCTAGGACTAGAAAAATTAAATAAAGTCCTCACGCAAAAAATTCATGCTTACCAAATCTCGAATGTCCAACTGAAGGCAATCGACTTGACTTTGGCACCCGGCTTTGGCAATTAATTTTTAGAGAGAGAGGCTATGAAATATAGGCCTTTTATAATCAAGACCCCCACGCGCCGACTTCATGACGTCATATGCGCGGCGTGGTTCTAAAGCCAATGGCAGCTCTGCATTTCAACTGCAGTTAGCTCTCAGCCAATCAGAACCTTAGATCATGCTGATGCAACGTAGATGAGTTTTAGACAAAGAAACGGGAATAAGCTCAGCCCTCTAGTGGCAATGAACCAAAAATGGCCGCAAATAATTTAACTCCCAAAAAATGCGTATATGGCCACGCAATATCTTTAAAAAAAAAGACATTGGTGCAAATCCTGATCTAGCCTCTATAATCTTCCTTCTAGAAAATTACTGTCCAATTTCCTACACCCCCATTCTAAGAAGAACCATAAAGCAGATGAGATCAAACTCCCTCGTGATCTCATCTTGAAAAAACGTAAATAAAAGAAGGAGAAGAAACATGGAGAAGGATTACCTGTAATCCCTCCTAAAATATAGTGAACAAAATGCAAAGAGAAAAAGACATGGGCCATTTGAAAGACAGAATCTCAGTACTTTCGTCACATAGATGTTTGAGATTACATATTTCTCAGCTAACTTAAACATCTTACTCAGAGCTAATCTTTTTTTCCCTAGTCTATACATGCCCCAACTGGTCATGGAGCATACAGCCCTGCAAGACAAACAAGCCACTTAGCACAGCTGTCAGGGCTCCAGGTAAACAATTTGCATATTTATGTCATGACTGTTAAAGAAGATTATTATGTATTTTTACATGTTGGCCTCACTTAGACCTGTTAGCAGTTTAATCTACGCGGTAACAATTCTATCTGGAGTCAACATGATATGTTTTGCACTATTGTTAATTATAAATGAACACGATAGTAGGTTGACATCTCTAGGTAATGATGACGTAATGATGTGCCGCGTTAATTGATTAAAACGGTTGATCTTGACCTTTCGTTATCTGATTCCGTCAAAGCAAGACGTGATATATTTCGCTCCCAATGCGAATAGATGTTTATGATCTTCTCCTACATGGCTGTTTGTGTACGAAGGTTGCCACAAGTATTTCATTGATGTTGAACGCAAGTATACTAGTTCAAGAATAATTTATCAGAGGAGTCTCTGTTTTTCGGGAGCTAATAACATAATTTTAATCTCCATACTTTTTGGTTATCGCTACTTGGATCGTTCGGATGCCAACATCTTCAGTATATAGGCCAGAGTATGTGACGATACATAAAGGACTGTAGGAGACACATTGTTATGCATGTATTAATAAGATGCCATGTACACTGAATTGTGGATTTGTTTGAACCAAATAAATATGTCGAGAATTGTGGACCCTAACCAGGCGTTTGAGGCAAGTGAATATTACTCATCTTCTTGATCACCCAAACCATTCGACAACATAGCACGATCGCTCATTCGCACATAATTTCATCACTTCTCCCTATTACAAATAACGAGATAAATCACGCAACAATGACGCATATACAAACTGGCTGATCTTTTTACACTTATAAGATATATAGGTTTTATAATGGAAAACTGATTACATATATATATGTGTGTGTGCATGCGTGCATGCTTGCATGTGTACGTACGTACATACGAATGTATGTATTTATTTATTTATTTCTCAAATTTCAAGCCAGTCTAGTTGTAAGGCTCATGGGGGAAATACAAAAAAGGATAAAATGACATAATGGGCATTCATAAAATTAAGATTATATCAGAGCTGTGTGCTTTCTGTGCTTCTCTATGGTGCGGAATGCTGGAGAGTTACAGAGAAGGAAATGTCGAAATTGTCCTCTTTTCACACAACATGCCTAAGAAAAATTCACCGAATCTTTTGGCCAAATACCATCACTAACCAAGATCTGCTTACTCGTAGCAAGCAAGAGGACATGCACACCATCATAGCTGGCAGACGCTGGAGCTGGGTTGGTCATGTCCTCAGAAGAGACCCCGATGCCATCACAAGAACAGCTATGCTTTGGACCCCTGAAGGAAAACAAAAGAGAGGCCGACCAAAAACAACCTGGCGGAGGACTGTGGAGGCTGAGATGCAAAGAATGAACCAGAGTTGGGGCACTGTACGAAGGATGGCCACCGACCGAGCAAAGTGGAATCAATTTGTTGTTGCCCTACAAGACGCCACTAGGTGTGATGGCCACTGACTGCTTTGACGGTCGGCGGCTAAGGATCAAAGAAGAAGGAGGGCATTCATAATTGGTTGCTTTAACAGAATAGAAGGATTAAAATGTTTCAGTGAATCACAGGTGTGAAAATGATGAAAAGAGCCCAATACTAGTGGAACATTAGGTGAGTAGGAGACATTAGAGTTGAATAGGACAAACATTGAGGAAGTCATCTATCACCATCACAAGACAGCCCTTATGAAATTCCCAGGGTAAAAGAAATATAGATTAAAGGACACAGAGAAAAGAACTGGAAAGACAAGAATGCAGTAAAAGAACTTTCAGCAGATTGCTCAAGACAAGAGGACCTGACAAGAATTGGTTGAACGACTGTGCTCCATGGAGAGCTAAGGCAAAGGAGAAGAAATTGTTCATCCACCTTTCTCCTTGAACTCTTAACTCCTTTTATTCCACAAACTGTATGATGCACTGCAACAGAGTACATTATGCTCCCAAGAGCCCCCTGATTTGTTCGTTTGGTTATAGTCAGATTTTTTTATGCCCCTTGTATGCTATATAAAACAAACTTATTTGTGGCTTATAACAGGACTTCTAAGTCATCAAAATATTCTTTAGCAAATTTATAACAATCAATATATATAAAATCCCAGCTTTTTCTGTCACTAACGTATACACGCGAACAAAGTCTTTATTTCATCAGGGTAAAGAAATAGGCATAAATGCCTTTTTACATTTCTGCCCAACAATCCAATTCTCAATGTTTTTACAAATTAAAATTAAAATATTAATAACTTCATTCACAATTAATCAATGTCATCATCACATTCCATAATTGAGCACACATAAGTACATTTACTCACAGTCATTCACATACACAGGGAAGAGAGAGAGAGAGAGAAAGAGGAAGCAATAAAGCTACTTCATATTTATAGTTGAAATTAAAATTGAAAATATTACATTGACGAGTAATGCTCATGGAAACGTAATAACTGAAAATTGTCGTTAAATTTTTGGAGAAGATGTCATGACGTGAATGCAGATGTCTTTTGAATGTGGTCTAATTATTAGTTTTGACAGACTTAGATAATGCATTCCATGTTAAAGCACCCGCATAACTAAAGTAAACTTCAGAAGAGGTCAGTTTGAGGTTTTGCAAGATCCAAAAATAGGTCACTACGTATAAAATATGAGCAGTGTTTATAAATATAGGGCATCAAGGTGGAAACGAGCCAGGGGAACCATATTCCTGGGGTTTCAAGATCATGTTGATGGACCCAGATGGCAGGCCAAGATTGAAAAAATATGCTACAAAATTATTATGTTATTCAAGTTCAGGGGAGTCTGGCAAAAAGACTGGCCTAGCTGGCCATTCTGTATTTTAATGGCTTATAGGCCATGAATATAGAACTCACACTAACTTCAGTGTAAATGTTTTTTCTCTTATTCACTAAATTCAGTAATTACAGGGTAGAAATGTAAAAACGCAAAAATATAAATTTTGTTGCCCTGCTGAAATAAAGATTTTGTTTGTTCATTCCCCTATGATAACAAACATGCACCAATCAAAACAAGATAACTGGAATATGCTCACCAAATTGGAGTATTAAGATAAGCTATAAAAAAAAAAGACAATATGAAAAAAAAATTTCTTAGAAAAGAGAACACCATTCTGTGTTTTTAAAAATAAACAAATATACTTTATTTACAATGGCTGCACAATGATTGGAGTGGTTGAAAATAAGTTTATAAACTAATAAAATGGTTTATTGAGTGGTTGACAAGATTTTATTTCCCATTTGAGTTCATTTTCTTTCTTTCCTTTATTTTCAAGGATCAGCTCCAGCCATTTTTGGCATGGAATGTATGATTGACCATGTGGCCACCTACTTGAAGAAAGATCATTTGACTGTTCGCAAGATCAACTTCATGAAAAATGGAGATGTAAGGACATATTGTCGTCATCATTAAGACATTATCAGATTCCATCTGTTACATTTGTTAATGTCTTTGGAAGATGAACGATAATATTTATACAATATCTTTTTGTTCCTTGTCTCAGACAACCCTGGCTGGTGTGTTGCTAGAACACTGTCTGATCAGTGATGTTGTTGCCCAGCTTGAGGCAGAGATTAAGATTGCTGGCAGGATGCAGGCTGTCAATGATTTCAACAAGGTATAGTGCAGCAGTTTATGTTCATCTATCAACAAGGTATAGTGCAGCAGTTTATGTTTATCTATCAACAAGGTATAACTCTATAGTTTATGTATGTCTATCAACAAGGTATAGTGCTACAGTTTATTTTTATCTATCAACAAGGTATAACTCTACCGTTTATGTTTATCTATCAACAAGGTATAGTGCAGCAGTTTATGTTTGTCTATCAACAAGGTATTGTGCTGTAGTTTTTGTTTGACTGTTAACCAGGTATACTACTGCACTTTCTGTTTATCTGTAAACAAGATATATTTCTGCAGTTTTTGTTTGTCTGTCAACTATGTGCAGTGTTGTAAGTTTGTGTTTGTCTATCAGTAAGATAAGATGCTGCAATTTGGGTTTGCTTATCAACAAGGTATAGTGCAGCAGTTTTTGTTTGTCTGTCAATAAGGTATAATGCTGGAGTTAGTGGTTGTCATGTTTGATAATAAATTTTGACAAATGTAGCTTATAGAATAAATAATTTACCACCAGTCTTTTTACGAGGATACAGTTTGTGATGACATAAATTTCTTCTTTCTCAGGCCAATCGCTGGAAGAAACGTGGTTTCCACATCATGCCAAACAGATACCCTATGTTCTGGCATAAATTTTGTCATACCGTTTCTGTGAACATCAATCATGGAGATGGTAGTGTGCACATCTGTCATGGTGGTGTTGACATGGGACAAGGCATCAACACAAAGGTAAGTTTTATTTCATTTTTGCTGCTGTTGTTGTGCTGCCAACAGTGTGGCAGGTTCAGTTTAGGCTCACATGTCTTTCTGTGTTATTGAAACTTCTGAACGAAAGAGTAAATGAAAAACTCTGAGACTGTAATTTTTGTTTTTAACCTTGAATATTTATTATGAAGCATTGGGCCATCACTGTAGTAGGCCTTCTTGCAGGAATTCTGAGATAAAGCACTTCTTGTGTTTTTTTCTGTGGTGGTCTCTGTATTAATTTGTTATACATGAAATTGTTGCAAGTCCCAGGCAAAACGTCACATTGTTGCCTCTTGTGACATTCCTAAGGAATGTTCCTTTTCTTTCTTTGTCTCCTGAAGCCACACCAGGTTGAAGCTGTGGATCTTCTTCTTCGAGTTGGCGTAGGTGATCACATATTTCCATATCTCTTTCCAGTACTGTTTGTTAATCATTTCTGTTGATAACTTCTTTACATTATATTAAACTGTTCAGTATCTTCTCTCTCTTTGTTGTCCCCTGTTTCATTTCCTTCAGTCTTTTCTGTTGTCACAGTATATTCCAGCTTACTTCTTCTCATAGCATGTCGAAAGGAAAAAAAGGATTGCGGCCTTCTAATATGAGTAGTAAGTTTATTTGACTCTTTGGCCTCTTTCAGGGGATCCTCATTACTCTTTTAGCTGTATCTAGAATTGTTAACATGCTTCTGTAAAACATCTCTGTGGCCTTGATGACACTTTCTTCCTTGTTTACTGATTACCCATAACTCTTCCCTATTGTGAACACTATATACCCAAATTATAACCCACATGGGGTTGAACCGGGTATCCCTTGCACAAGACAAACACCAGTTTTCAAATGCAGGGTTCAAAAACCAAACCAAAATGTTCCCTATTACAGAATTAGCTCTGTATAATAATGAAAAAATCTCTTTTTTTACTTCCATCACCACCATCAGCAGCAGCAGCAATATCATCATCATCGCCATCATCATCTTTTTCATCATTATCAAAATCAATAATCATCTTCCTGTTTTGCTCCTTATGTAGCGTGGAGCCACCTTGCAGATTAAAAACATTTAAATTTATTTATGCTTGTTTAGGCCATCCAGTGCTGTGCATACAAGCTAGGTATTCCCATGGACCTGATTAAGGTGAAGACCAATTCCACCACTACAAGCACAAACTCCAACTGGACTGCAGGAACAACAACATCTGAGCTTGTCTGTTTGGTAAGTTACAAAAGCTTACAGATATTCTTTTGTTTCAATTGAGTACTTTTAGTTGTAATCTCGCTGTTTGCAATTTTTGCACTCAGTCAGAGGATGTCGTCTTGAATTAAATTGTTCTGAGTATATACATTTCTAGAAACTACCAGAGAAATATAAGCAATGAAATATTCTTATGAAGGACACAAGTAGAAAACTGCTTTTAACAACATAAAAGAGCAGAAGAAGTGATGGGAAGGAGAAGAAATACCAGCTGATTGGAAGGAAGGGTATCTGGTCAAAGGGAACGACTTCACAACATGCAGAGAAGAAAACTGGCAGTAAAACCAAATACAAAGAAGACCTGCCAGCAGTGCCGGTACCAGGCTATTTTGCACACTAGGCAAGGCTAACTACTTGCACCCCACCCCCACCTCACCTCAAAAAAAAATTGTCAACTTCCATTTTCAAAACCACATGTCTTGTAGAAAACAAATGACAAGCAGAAAACTTGAAGCTGCTGAATTTATTTTAAATTGCAAGAATATATAATACATCAGTCTTTGATAATTATCTTTCTCAAATACAAAAGTAAATGTTTTAGCACACAAATCATTTTGAATAATCTTGTGAATTGTGATGTTAAAATTTAAGTCTCTTAAAAGTTTCAGTGTGCTTGGGCAGATCAAAATCTCACTTTGCGTGCCTTTTTCTTTGCAAATTGTGTCACCAATTCTGTCAGGTCAAGTGCTGATGCTTGGGCATGTTCAGTTGATATAGTTGCCAAGCGAGCTAGTCTCTTTTGCAACATTGTTGAGCTTATATAAGTTTGAGCTTCGAGAAACTGTGTTCATCCTTGCCACTGACACTGGGAGTGTGAGAAGGATCCTTAGAGCAACAGAAACTTTAGGCACATTATCCAGGAGTTTTTGTTGTAGTATGAAGAGCACTACTTCTTGTGTCGGCATAGACTTTGGAAGTCTGCGAGCTATTGCTGTAGGTTCCCAGTATAGATTTTCTGCATCAGTATCTTTGTTTCCATTGTGCATCAATGATTTTTCCAAATTCTTGCAGGCCTTAACACATTAACTAGCGCAAGCCGGTGGGACCGGCTTTTGAAATCCTATCATTTGGACCGCGAGCCGCTCAGAGCGCCAATCTAATTTTAGTAATAAAACGAATGAAAAATGTACTGAAACACTTTCTGATCTGGTTCGAGATTTTAAGTTGCCACCGGAAAACAAATTCCCAAAGCATGGTTGTTGTAGAACACTGGAAAATTGATATTATGTTCATATTTTTCAGCGTTTTGGGTTTGTTACCAAATCGTGTAAAACTGTTTACCGTGGCAACTAGTGATAGGACCACAAAAAATGCGTGTACATCTCGTCTAACGGCTGAATAGGCTAGAAACGTGTTTCAAAAATTGACTGATAGTTCCAGCGACAAGGACAAGAGTGAAAACGGTGTGCACATTGATTGAAATTGTGATTTTGATAGAGATGGGGCGCAAGCAGTTATAATTGTGAAAATATTGCAAGTCCTCGGCCATTGGAGGGCCGTTAAATAGCAACAACCTCTATTAGAGTTACAAACGGTGCTTATTGTAATAGTAATTTCATTTATCTTTAAAATGACGTGTAATTCATAAAAATCTGTAAACAATTATGAAAACTACAGCTTACATTGTGCAAACACCTACAGGATGAAAATGGGAAAAAAATTTAATTCGGCCACAGTGTGTTTTTCAATTCGGTAGTTAATGTGTTAAGTACACTTTCGGCATATTTTTTTAAATACTGTTAATATCATGCAGGAAGCCAAATATGGAATTATATTGTTGTGACTGTTGGAATCTCTCTTAAACAGATTGTATGGCCATGTCTAAAACAGCATAGTAGAAACCCACTTTGGATTTCTGTTTTGCTTCATGCTGTGCCTCTTCTTGGGCCTCATGCTCACATGGCCTTTTCTTTTTCCTTTTTTTCTAACTTGTTCTGTCTCAGTTTGGTAGTATTTCTAGCACCTTTGCAATGTCTGTAGCATCTATCAAAACTTTGTTGAAAACCCTCAGCACACCAGCAGCCCACAAGTTAATTCTTGGTCACCTGCAATTGGCTTGTAGCTGAATTTAAATCAGCTTCCATATTTTATAGGGGCTTGCATGTAAGATTGACTTCAATAAGGATGTTGTACCATGTAACGAGGGATAGCACAAACTTGAACTTACAAATTGCATCAGAAAGGGCCTTAGCTTCAATTTGGGAAGTATTTCCAGATGAACCTTTTAGGCTTGTGTCATCAAAGATCTCTATTAAAGCATCATATATGTTACCAAAATGATATTTTAGTGATTTCAAAGCATCAATCAGGCTCTCCCATCTTGTTTCACTCAATGACTTAATAGCTATGCCTAAGTCTGGTACATGGCTTGTTAGAATTTGCCAACGCTGAGTCGATACAGAGAAATAATTATAGATCTGTTGAACCAAACTGAAGAAACTAGTTGCTTCCAGACAACTCTTAGCGGCATAATTGACTACCAGGTTTAAAGAGTGTGCATTAAAGGGCACAAAAATGGCATGTGGGTTTATGTCCAGGACTCTCTGTTTGACCTTTGAGGGGCACAGTTTTATACAGATTAGTTTTTTAAAACCCATGTAAAAAATGCAACTGGCAGTTTATATTTTTTATTTTAAGATAAATACCACAACAGTGCTATGAAATATAATTAGTAAAAAAGTCTTGTGAACAATTTCTATACTGTTTTTTATTTGTCCTTTTTATATGTTCTTTTTGAAATTTAGGGATATTTTTGAATAAAACTGTGGCCCTCAATGGTCAGTACTGGATCCCTCTGAGGTCTGCGCCCTTCGCGGTTGCCTAATTGGCCTAATGATAGCAAAGGTTCTGCCAGCTAGAGTGGAAGCAGATTGCTTAGAGAGAACTAGTTGAAGAGCTTTGCTCCATAGGAAGTTAAAAGGCAAGGAAAAGATAACTTGATACCTGACATCCTGAACGACTACCTTTAGACAGGTGTCCACATTACAGGTGAATACTTGGTCAAGTATCTCTTTATACATGTACATTATAGTGACTAATTAATAATAATAATAATAAATTCTTTAAGCACCAAACACGGCGCATAAGGCAGAAACCAGTGCTCTCCAGGTTGTTCGTTGTGACGCCACTCCTCTTAGCTCTTGCACATTATTTAGGCCCAACGTTCTTCCTTCTCTTATTATTGTTCTTCTGAGTATTTCTTTTGGTCTTCCTTTTTTCCTCTTACCCTCAGGAACCCAAGTGAGCGCCTGTAGTGGTATTCTGTTGTTTTGCATTCGTAGGACATGACCGATATATGACCATCGTCTTTTCCTTATATAGTCGGAGACATATTTCTGCCTAGAGTCTTCTCTTATTTGTCGATTAGTCTTGAATTCTTTCCAACTGATGTTCATGAGTTTTCTAAGACATTTGTTCTCGAATGTATTCAGCTTGTTCTCCAATGATTTTGTTATTTTCCAACTCTCACAGCCGTTTGTTAACACTGAGATAACATTTGAATTAAACAGACGAAGCTTGGTATGTATATTCAATGATCATAATTTCCAAATGTTAGATAATCTATTGAAGGCGCTAGCTGCCAAAGCAATTCTAGTATGGATTTCTCTTGTTGTGAGTGACTAATTAAGTAGCCATAATTCTAAAATCCATAGGGTAAAAGAAATAGGGAGACCCAATAACACGTGGAGAAGGAATCTGGAGATAGTCATAACAATGATAAAGAGGACATAGAGAGAAATTGTGTTGATGGAACTGAACAAGAGAGCTTGGTGTGAACTAGTTGAATGACTGTGCTGTGCAGGGATCAGACGGGTAATGAGTGATTGAATAAAATTAATATAATTTTCTTCCTCTTAAATGTCTGTTTTCCCATTTCTCATCTCAGTCAATCATGAAGTGTTGTGATGACCTCCTGCAGCGAATGGCCCCTTCTAAAGCCAAAATGGTTTATCCAACTTGGAAAGAGATAGTCAAACAGGCACATCATGACTTGGTGGATTTGAGAGCCAATTACATGTAAATTTGATGATTGTTTAAAATTGTTTGATTATTTAAATGTTGTGGTTCCTTTTGTTGGAATGCATTGGAACTAGAATTTAAAATAATGTTTGTTTTCTTTACAGATTTAATGTAATTGATGTTTCAATCAGTATTCTCATCCTTTTCCTATGCCCTAATAGTTAATTCTTTAATTACCAAGAAAAAACATTGGTTTGGCCAGAATAAAAATGTCTGTCTTAACATGCGTGTGCTGTTGTCTTTAACTTACTTACTTAGCCGTTACTTTTCTACCTTGGGGTATAGAGGTTAGCCAGAGACAGTGCCTCGCTTTCTTATCAGCTGTCTTCCTTCTGGTCTGGTTCCAGCGCTGTCCTTGGTCCTTCAATGATTGTCTAATGTTGTAATTGAGTTTAAAGACAAACCAGTGATTGGCCTGTTGTGTCTTTGCTGCCTCCTTACGGCCTCCATGTGTGCTGTCTGGCTGGTTCACAATTTTACTTGCTACTTCATTAGACACATGAAGCACTCAGGTCCAGTCAGAAATCCTCCCATTTCTTGGGACTGGCCTCAGCAGAGTGTATTGTCTTTAAAAAAATTAAATTTTTGTGATGTGTATGAATGGAAATGCTGCTGTTATTGTTTATGAAAGTAAATACATGAAGATTACTCCTTTTACTTTTGTACAGTGTGTTCTGTTTAAAAATTATGAATAGTGTAGAGTAAGTGGAAGATGCTAAGAAAGAAATGAGGGGGAAAAATTACATTTACCAGGATTTAGTATTGCCACAGGCGTCATAAAGGTAAAGGTAAAGGATCCTGTTACACGCCCATTGAGGCATATTGGGAATATGGTGTTAGGCCCATATTTTCTTGACCATCAGCACACTAGGGGTGATGTGGTCAGCATCACGCCGGCTGCCTTAATCTTACCAGAGTTGCTCTGGTACCCAATTGGGGATGGGTCGACCCAGGAGCCATTTGCTGCCTAAAAAAATCCCACTTCATCTGGGGATCGAACCATAGACCACTGAGCTAGGAATCCAGTGCACTAACCACTATGCTATCGCAACTTAAGTCCAATGGAAATTCTCAAGATTTTCACATAGTCAGATAGCTGGCCATGGGCTACTGACACAGTAAACGTCAGAAACACACATTGATAAGTATCTAATTGAAGGGATACTGCCCCCGTTTCATTTCCAGCGGTCTCTGAAGTTGAAAACAAAAAAAAAGGACTGCTTCCTATGGTACGTTGTATGGTATGTTGTCATACGTTGTAAGAGGCTTTTAATATGAGGCTGAGCATGGAGCTGGCATCTTCAACATGTAAAACTAGTTTCTACACAAACCACAACTACAAGAGCACATCAGTTCTTTACTGTAGCTTACTGCAAGAAGACTAGTTATAGTGGTGGTTCATGCTCCCTAGGGAGTTAAAAAGAAGATAATAAAAATGATGTTGATGATAATACTAAACTCTATTTTTAGCTGCACAGTCATACACTCTGAATTGAATTTTTGATTTAGAGTTTCTTCACAAAGTTTTTGGATTGATCTGTAGCAGTTCTACAAGGCCTCTTAAAGTATAGTGCATGTGGTCATTTAATGATGGCACCGTTTCTGTATTACAAAATTCATGGCTTCTAATCACCTCTATGTGGCATACGAAGGAAGTTTTTCATGTACAATATGGCTGGGTTTTTTTAAAAGTAAAATTGCAGAATAATAATATAAAGGAAACAGCACAAACAACCATAATTTGCTGGTAAATTTGATTTTTTGGAAACTACTCTGTTCACCATTAAATCATTTACTGACAGTTAAGGAGTTAATAATATTTTGTTTGTCTTTAAAAATTAAACATAAGGAGTTAATAATATTTTGTTTGTCTTTAAAAATTAAACATAAGGAGTTAATAATATTTTGTTTGTCTTTAAAAATTAAACATAAGGAGTTAATAATATTTTGTTTGTCTTTAAAAATTAAACATAAGGAGTTAATAATATTTTGTTTGTCTTTAAAAATTAAACATAAGGAGTTAATAATATTTTGTTTGTCTTTAAAAAATAAACATCATTGATGCAAATTTTATGGTGGTTCTGAAAATCTACCATGCGTTACTCTGTCAAATATGCCAGGGATGAT
The DNA here is from genome assembly GCA_024509875.1 of Oreohelix idahoensis. Taxonomy (NCBI): domain Eukaryota; kingdom Metazoa; phylum Mollusca; class Gastropoda; order Stylommatophora; family Oreohelicidae; genus Oreohelix; species Oreohelix idahoensis. The sequence goes on along the minus strand of JAMPIV010007872.1, from coordinate 126,404 downwards.
TTAGTTCAAGACATGTATCACTAAGTGTGTGGATTATTTATTCTTTATATTTACCAGGCCACAAATAGAGGACAAGTACCCAGCTGCCCACTACAGTTGTTGGAGTGCTTGTGCTACTGAGGTAGAGCTTGATGTCCTCACAGGACAGTACCAAATCATCCAAGTGGACTTCCTCAATGATACCGGTATTAGGTGACTGCTTCAGCAAACAGATTAATTCCAACAGGCACCAATGATGTTTGTTTCCTGTTTTTTTTAAGTTAAACATGTTTCTTTATTTGTTTATTTGTGATCTTAATTACTGTACTAATAACAATAATAACCTCTACACTCATAACTGACAATGGGAATGTGCTTCTGAGGTGACAGCCCACAGCTGTTTTTTTTTCCTGGTGTTCTTTTCGATGTTTTTTCCCTCTCTTCTGCTTGCAGTTAGAGCTTCTTTTTTGCCCAATCTGAGATGTCGCCGTAGAGAGCATCGCCACTTGGTGTGATCAGCAGCTTCATCCTCCCAGGTTGCTGGATTTACGTTCATTGCCTTCATGTCTCTCTTGCACACATCTTTGAACCTCAGCTGCAGTCACCCAACTGTTCATTTGCCATCTGCCAGTTGTCTGTAGAAGATATCTTTTGTGATGCAACCATCTTCCAAGTGGCTGACATGGCCAAGCCAGTGTAGTCTGTGCTGTCTAAGCAGTGTATACATACTTTGAAGGCCTGCACATGACAACAAATTACTGTACTACTGGATTAGAAAATATCAGATTAGAAATGTTCTAACTGCAAGTTAAAGCTGTTATTTTAGCTACAAAGTAGATACTGCTGCAGGGGAGTGAAGTGTTAGAGACCTCACTATATTAGGTCCAACTTTATGAGGTGGATGACCAGTTCCCTTTCTCGCTGCATTTGCCTTCCCTAACTCTAGAGCAGTGTTAGGTACCCACTTACAGCTGGGTAGATTTGAGTGTGATGCTACCAGGTTTTGATCCCAGATCTGATAACAGCTGCAAGAGGTAAGTGCTCTAACTGCTTAGCCTATTGGACACACAGAACGTATGTGATTTAAATGAACTATTTTTAGCACTGAATGTGGTGCAGACTGCCTACTGGAGCCATGAGAACCTAAGCTAATGTGACTGACCATCAGAAGGGGATGTGTTCCACCAGGTTGGAGCATTGCCTATGGATCATGTCACAAATGGCATTGTGCAGCATAAGAGAGAAGACAGAATGCTCAGATACATAAACTCCTGCTCACAATTATAAAAACTGACTTTCCTTAGAAGGACAGTCCCCAGGACAAGAAAAAAGGGGTGACCAAAATGACACTGTCCGTTGTGGGTTCGGTTGATCAGAAGACAAAGAAAGAACAAAATGTCTGTTTACACAGGCATGTCTTAAGAGGCAACTGGTATTAGGTTTTGTCTGGGACTAGCAACTTCACTGTGTAAAACCAGTTACTGCAGAAACAACCACTGTAACATTACATAAAATGCTTTAGCCTAGGTTTCCCTTAAAGGATTAAATGCCTTTATGTACCCATGCTTCATAAGGAGAATAAAATAGAGGGTGATGATGATGATGAAGAAGACGAAGAAATACTTGCTAAGTTGACAGTATTCATACATGGTGAGGAAACATACGAGTAGATACTAGAACCAGACTAATAGGTTGAAAAAAATAGACAATAAAATGGTAACAGACAGACGTGCCCACTTAACCCCCTAGGTTATACGATGAAGAAAGGAAGGAATGAATATGCTCTAATTGTTAATTTCCTTTCTTGGTTGTGAATGTGACTTTAAAATGTGATAATCTGGATTGAACCACATGTTCCGGTCACACTAGACTTGATGATAATCGTACCTGAAATGACAGCCTGAACCAGAAATTTTAGGAACTGGTTTGTAAGTCTTTCAAATTCGAATCAAAGCTTCAAATCTTCAGGAATGGTGTGGATCTACTGTCCTGGTCATGCAGGGCTATGTGGCAATGAGAGAGCACCCACAGTGGGGACATTGGATATGGATAGGGAGAGATACTCAGGGCAATTAATGATCTTCTGTTAGAGAACGACACTGCAATAGATAAATCAACAAGGCTAAGATTGCTGGAATTTGACATCAAATGTAAGGCTAGCAGGGATGGATGTATGAGAGGAGGCATCTGTCATGTATACAACAAGTGCTCAACAGGAACAGTTAGCATTCATACCCTTCGACATTTGCTGAGGGAGACTGAGTATGTATGGGTTTGTCCAGAATGCAGTGATATCGATTCTGTTTAACATAACAATAAGTCCTTCAGATTATTAATAAGGGCTTCTGTTGTCTGTCATTATTATAAAACTTAGTCTGATTTTAATTATTGAAAAGAAAAATTGATGAATGCAGAACAGTAGTATGAGATTAGCATGAAAAGTAAAATCCAGTAGGACAATAACAAAACAATGTAGCTACAAGGATTTGTTAAATATGTCCCAGTACAGCTCCATGAATTTTTCAGGGGGCCCGTGAGGTAACAAAGAAAGAATAGGACTCGGCAAATGTGGAAGGGTATGAACGTTAACTGTTTCTGTTGCACACTTATTGTATACATGACAGTCACCTCCTCTCATACATCAGGCATATGGTAAGATGTGACAAATGTGGAAGGGTATGAACGTTAACTGTTTCTGTTGCACACTTATTGTATACATGACAGTCACCTCCTCTCATACATCAGGCATATGGTAAGATGTGACAAATGTGGAAGTGTATGAATGTTAACTGTTTCTGTTGCACACTTATTGTATACATGACAGTCACCTCCTCTCATACATCAGGCATATGGTAAGATGTGACAAATGTGGAAGGGTATGAACGTTAACTGTTTCTGTTGCACACTTATTGTATACATGACAGTCACCTCCTCTCATACATCAGGCATGTGGTAAGATGTGACAAATGTGGAAGGGTATGAACGTTAACAGTTTCTGTTGCACACTTATTGTATACATGACAGTCACCTCCTCTCATACATCAGGCATATGGTAAGATGTGACAAATGTGGAAGGGTATGAACGTTAACAGTTTCTGTTGCACACTTATTATATACATGACAGTCACCTCCTCTCATACATCAGGCATATGGTAAGATGTGACAAATGTGGAAGTGTATGAATGTTAACTGTTTCTGTTGCACACTTATTGTATACATGACAGTCACCTCCTCTCATACATCAGGCATATGGTAAGATGTGACAAATGTGGAAGGGTATGAATGTTAACTGTTTCTGTTGCACACTTATTGTATACATGACAGTCACCTCCTCTCATACATCAGGCATATGGTAAGATGTGACAAATGTGGAAGTGTATGAACGTTAACTGTTTCTGTTGCACACTTATTGTATACATGACAGTCACCTCCTCTCATACATCAGGCATATGGTAAGATGTGACAAATGTGGAAGGGTATGAACGTTAACTGTTTCTGTTGCACACTTATTGTATACATGACAGTCACCTCCTCTCATACATCAGGCATATGGTAAGATGTGACAAATGTGGAAGTGTATGAATGTTAACTGTTTCTGTTGCACACTTATTGTATACATGACAGTCACCTCCTCTCATACATCAGGCATATGGTAAGATGTGACAAATGTGGAAGGGTATGAACGTTAACTGTTTCTGTTGCACACTTATTGTATACATGACAGTCACCTCCTCTCATACATCAGGCATATGGTAAGATGTGACAAATGTGGAAGGGTATGAACGTTAACAGTTTCTGTTGCACACTTATTGTATACATGACAGTCACCTCCTCTCATACATCAGGCATATGGTAAGATGTGACAAATGTGGAAGTGTATGAATGTTAACTGTTTCTGTTGCACACTTATTGTATACATGACAGTCACCTCCTCTCATACATCAGGCATATGGTAAGATGTGACAAATGTGGAAGGGTATGAATGTTAACTGTTTCTGTTGCACACTTATTGTATACATGACAGTCACCTCTTCTCATACATCAGGCATATGGTAAGATGTGACAAATGTGGAAGTGTATGAACGTTAACTGTTTCTGTTGCACACTTATTGTATACATGACAGTCACCTCCTCTCATACATCAGGCATATGGTAAGATGTGACAAATGTGGAAGGGTATGAACGTTAACTGTTTCTGTTGCACACTTATTGTATACATGACAGTCACCTCCTCTCATACATCAGGCATATGGTAAGATGTGACAAATGTGGAAGTGTATGAATGTTAACTGTTTCTGTTGCACACTTATTGTATACATGACAGTCACCTCCTCTCATACATCAGGCATATGGTAAGATGTGACAAATGTGGAAGGGTATGAACGTTAACTGTTTCTGTTGCACACTTATTGTATACATGACAGTCACCTCCTCTCATACATCAGGCATATGGTAAGATGTGACAAATGTGGAAGTGTATGAACGTTAACAGTTTCTGTTGCACACTTATTGTATACATGACAGTCACCTCCTCTCATACATCAGGCATATGGTAAGATGTGACAAATGTGGAAGGGTATGAATGTTAACAGTTTCTGTTGCACACTTATTGTATACATGACAGTCACCTCCTCTCATACATCAGGCATATGGTAATATGTGACAAATGTGGAAGGGTATGAACGTTAACAGTTTCTGTTGCACACTTATTGTATACATGACAGTCACCTCCTCTCATACATCAGGCATATGGTAAGATGTGACAAATGTGGAAGTGTATGAATGTTAACTGTTTCTGTTGCACACTTATTGTATACATGACAGTCACCTCCTCTCATACATCAGGCATATGGTAAGATGTGACAAATGTGGAAGTGTATGAACGTTAACTGTTTCTGTTGCACACTTATTGTATACATGACAGTCATCTCCTCTCATACATCAGGCATATGGTAAGATGTGACAAATGTGGAAGGGTATGAACGTTAACAGTTTCTGTTGCACACTTATTGTATACATGACAGTCACCTCCTCTCATACATCAGGCATATGGTAAGATGTGACAAATGTGGAAGTGTATGAATGTTAACAGTTTCTGTTGCACACTTATTGTATACATGACAGTCACCTCCTCTCATACATCAGGCATATGGTAAGATGTGACAAATGTGGAAGGGTATGAACGTTAACTGTTTCTGTTGCACACTTATTGTATACATGACAGTCACCTCCTCTCATACATCAGGCATATGGTAAGATGTGACAAATGTGGAAGGGTATGAACGTTAACAGTTTCTGTTGCACACTTATTGTATACATGACAGTCACCTCCTCTCATACATCAGGCATATGGTAAGATGTGACAAATGTGGAAGGGTATGAACGTTAACAGTTTCTGTTGCACACTTATTGTATACATGACAGTCACCTCCTCTCATACATCAGGCATATGGTAAGATGTGACAAATGTGGAAGTGTATGAATGTTAACTGTTTCTGTTGCACACTTATTGTATACATGACAGTCACCTCCTCTCATACATCAGGCATATGGTAAGATGTGACAAATGTGGAAGGGTATGAACGTTAACTGTTTCTGTTGCACACTTATTGTATACATGACAGTCACCTCCTCTCATACATCAGGCATATGGTAAGATGTGACAAATGTGGAAGGGTATGAACGTTAACAGTTTCTGTTGCACACTTATTGTATACATGACAGTCACCTCCTCTCATACATCAGGCATATGGTAAGATGTGACAAATGTGGAAGGGTATGAACGTTAACAGTTTCTGTTGCACACTTATTGTATACATGACAGTCACCTCCTCTCATACATCAGGCATATGGTAAGATGTGACAAATGTGGAAGTGTATGAATGTTAACTGTTTCTGTTGCACACTTATTGTATACATGACAGTCACCTCCTCTCATACATCAGGCATATGGTAAGATGTGACAAATGTGGAAGGGTATGAATGTTAATTGTTTCTGTTGCACACTTATTGTATACATGACAGTCACCTCCTCTCATACATCAGGCATATGGTAAGATGTGACAAATGTGAAAGGGTATGAACGTTAACAGTTTCTGTTGCACACTTATTGTATACATGACAGTCACCTCCTCTCATACATCAGGCATATGGTAAGATGTGACAAATGTGAAAGGGTATGAACGTTAACAGTTTCTGTTGCACACTTATTGTATACATGACAGTCACCTCCTCTCATACATCAGGCATATGGTAAGATGTGACAAATGTGGAAGGGTATGAATGTTAACTGTTTCTTCTTCTTCTTTGATCCTTAGCCGCCGACCGTCAAAGCAGTCAGTGGCCATCACGCCTAGTGGCGTCTTGTAGGGCAACAACAAATTGATTCCACTTTGCTCGGTCGGTGGCCATCCTTCGTACAGTGCCCCAACTCTGGTTCATTCCCTGCATCTCAGCCTCCACAGTCCTCCGCCAGGTTGTTTTTGGTCGGCCTCTCTTTCGTTTTCCTTCAGGGGTCCAAAGCATAGCTGTTCTTGTGATGGCATCAGGGTCTCTTCTGAGGACATGACCAACCCAGTTCCAGCGTCTGCCAGCTATGATGGTGTGCATGTCCTCTTGCTTGCTACGAGTAAGCAGATCTTGGTTAGTGATGGTATTCGGCCAAAAGATTCGGTGAATTTTTCTTAGGCATGTTGTGTGAAAGGAGGACAATTTCGACATTTCCTTCTCTGTAACTCTCCAGCATTCCGCACCATAGAGAAGCACAGAAAGCACACAGCTCTGATATAATCTTAATTTTGTGCTTGTGCTGTATTGGGAGGACTTCCAGATGTTGTTTAGGCTAAAGAAGGCTGTTCTTGCCTTATTCATTCTGATGTTGATGTCTTTGCCTGCCCCGCCGTCTGGTGTTACTATGCTTCCTAGGTATGTGAAGGTATCTGTCTGTACCAATTGCTGATTCCTTACTGATATGGGCTCAGGGTTGCTCACATTGAGCGTCATGACCTCAGACTTCTTTAAATTTATGTTCAAGCCCACCTGCTGGCTGAACTTGTTAAGTCTATCTGTTTTTTCCTGGATGTGTTGATGTGAATGTGCTAGTAGTGCAATATCATCTGCATATTCCAGATCTTCCAATGTAGAAAATGTTGTCCATCTTATTCCTCTTGGACTGCCCTCTGTTGTCTGGCGCATCACCCAGTCTATGACTGTTAAAAATAGAGTGGTTGACAAGGGGCATCCCTGTCGTACTCCTGTCTTCACCTCAAAGGTTAGGTTGCTCTGCCCAACACTACACGTAAAGTTGGCATAGAGGCTTTTTATAATTGACACTATGCAGCTTGGAATTCCATAAGCCCTCAGTATTTTCCATAAACTGTCCCTATGTATGCTGTCAAAAGCCTTTTCGAATATATGGTAAGATGTGACAAATGTGAGGTAGTGCTTGGAGCTGGAAACTTCATCATGTAAAACAAATTATAACTGAAACTATCACTGTAAGAATGTTTTGGTACAGGCTTCCTGCTCTGTAAGGAATGAAAACGGATGCGATGATGACAGCTCACATCTGAGGCTACACACGGGTTCTATGACAAGGCATGTTTCCTGACCTTACCTTAGAGTTTGACCTCTTAAATCTATTTCTTTTATTGGACAGTTTAAACCCACAACTGGACATGGGACAACTTGAAGGTGGTTTTATCTTGGGTTGTGGACTTTTCTTGCTGGAGGGTATGAAGTTTGACCCTGTCACTGGTAGAGCTCTCAATCATGGAACGTGGGTATGTCTTCCTTTCTATATACACATTATTTTAACTTGACTTTTCTCTCTTTTTATATGGTGTTTAACACATTAACTACCAAAATGAAAAACACACTGTGGCCGAATTAAATTTTTTTCCCATTTTCATCCTATATGTGTTTGCACAAAGTAAGCTGTAGTTTTCGTAATTGTTTACAGATTTTTATGAATTACATGTCATTTTAAAGATAAATGAATGTACTATTACAATAAGCACCATTTGTAACTCTAATAGAGGTTGTTGCCATTTAACGGCCCTCCGATGGCCGAGGACTTGCAATATTTTCACAATTATAACTGCTTGCACCCCATCTCTATCAAAATCACTATTTCAGTCAATGTGCACACTGTTTTCACTTTTGTCCTCGTCGCAAGATCTATCAGTCAATTGTTGAAACAAGTTTCTAGCCTATTTAGCCGTTAGACGAGATGTGTAACATTTTTTGTGGTCTTATCACTAGTTGCCACGGTAACGAGTATTACACGATTTGGTAACTAACCCAACGTTGAAAAATATGAACATAATATCAATTTTCCAGTGTTCTACAGCAACCATACTTTGGGAATTTGTTTTCTGGTGGCAACTTAAAATCTCGAACCAGATCAGAAAGTGTATCAGTACATTTTTCATTCGTTTTATTACTAAAAATAGATCGACGCTCTGAGCGGCTCGCGGTCCAAATGATAGGATTTCAAAAGCCGGTCCTACTGGCTCGTGGTAGATAATGTGTTTAAAAAAAAAGATTTGGAATATTTCCTACATCCTTCCTAGTTTTTTTATAGCTTATTTATTTTTAGTGTGCCACATTTGTTTGTTTCCGTAACTTCAATTATGAAGTCTCCTCAGAGGAGACCCCGATGCCATCACAGGAACAGCTATGCTTTGGACCCCTGAAAGAGAGGCCGGCCAAAAACAACCTGGCGGAGGACTGTGGAGGCTGAGATGCAAAGAATGAACCAGAGCTGGGGCACTGTACGAAGGATGACCACCGACCGAACAAAGTGGAATCAATTTGTTGTTGCCCTACAAGACGCCACTAGGGGTAATGGCCACTGACTGCTTTGACGGTCGGCGGCTAAGGATCAAAGAAGAAGACATTTGTTTGAATTTTCAAACCTATTGTTTACTGTAATTGGTTTGCCCCCTTTCCTTCCTCTCCCCACCCCCAACAATCTTGTATTTGTTATTTTCTGTTTGTGTATTTAGTTTTAGTTACTATATACTATTCAAGTATTCACATATTTATATACATGATTAATTCTAAACCATTTAGTATTAGTGCGCCGCTCTCCTCTTCCCCCCCCCAAAGAAGAAAAAAAGTGGAAAATTTTAGTCACACAACTTATTCTTCTTCTTCTTCTTCCATCCTTAGCCACCAACCGGCAAAGCAGTATGTGGCCAGTACGCCTAGTGGCGTCTTAGGGCAACAACAAATTGATCAATCTATCGCTGTTTCCACCACGCCTAGTGGCGTCTTTGTGGAACAAAAACAGACCAAACAATCTATCGCTGTTTCCGTAATCAGATTGGTTGGCAAGCAGGTGATCAGCCCACTGTGCGAAGTTTTTACGGGATGGGGTAAACAGCCCCATGCCCAAACCCTCCTTAGTCGCTTTTTACGACATGCATGGTAGGGTGCAGTGTTACTATTCTTTGCTCCCCTTTCGGGCCCCGGCAACACACGGGTGACACAACTTATTGTTAGGGCCATTACTCTAATCTGATAGTGGATTAATATATTACCTCCTCTTGTTTTGTTGTGCACGCCTCCCCCCCCCTCCCCTGCACATTTACCATGCTTACTCACTAATCTCAAGTATTAAACAATGAATGGCATAATGCTAGGTCAAATCTGTTTGTCCCAGGAATACAAACCTCCTCTTGGGAAAGACCTACCCATCAAATTCAATGCCAAGTTCTTGAGAAATGCCCCAAACCCAAACGGAGTTCTCAGCTCTAAAGGTATTGCTAAACTTAATAAACTCATTTTGATTGCTTTAGTTATCTCTCTGAGTTTAATCAGGAGTGATTTCATGATAAGAGTGTCTGTAATATTTAGAATTTAGTGGTCTGTCAGAATATGGTAACTCTGCAATTGTACTGTAGTCTGTTTAATTTGGAGATAGCTTTCTTCCTGTGATACCAGATAAATGGAACATCTTATATTGAGCTAAACAACAGTTTATTAGCACATGTGTAGATACCACTACATGGCATTGGGCCAAAGGGTGTAACCTAAACGCCCGTGGATCAGTTTTGGAAAATAAAATAAAATCTCAGAAATAGGAAGAAGATACTAGCGATGCATTAGACACACACCGAGGAAACCTATTGATAGCATTACAAGGCATTAGACAACACACCGAGGAAACCTATTGATAGCATTACAAGGCAGTCCTTGTTCTGAAATTCTTATGATAAGAGAAATAGAAGTAGACCAAAGAACACATGGAGAAGAAAACTGGAAGCAGAAATGAAAATGATGAAGATGGCATGGACATACCTTGAACTAGTGGTACATGACAGGACTTTGCATCTGTTTGTTGAAGGCTAATGTTCCTTGGGGATTGATTGAAAGATTGAAGCAAAGACTGAAAGAACAAACCACAAAAACTTGCTTGCAAGTAGAACATTAGGGTTTTAACAACTATTTGTAACTAGCATATCATTATTGTTATTGTTGATCAGAATCAACCTCATTGCACTCTGGGCAAACCCATACATACTCAGTCTCCCTCAGTAAACGTAGTAGGGTATGAATGCTAACTGTTCCTGTTGAGCGCTTGTTGTATACACGACATATACATCCTCTCATATATCCATCTCTGCTAGCCTTACATTTGATACCAAATTCCAGCAATCTTAGCCTTGTTGATTTATCTATTGCAATGTTGTTCTCTAACAGAAGATCATTAATTGTCCTCAGTATCTCTCCCTCATCCATATCCAGTGTCCCCACTATGATACCACTTGAGGCTAGTCGGTCAGCTCTCTCATTGCCGTGTACCCCTGCATGACCAGGACAGTAGATCCACACAGTTCCTGAAGATTTGAGGCTTCTATGGATATTTTCAATTCATGCTGGAGCCATCCACTTTGGATCTTGTGAAGCATGGACTGAGAGTCTGATACAATAACTGCTCTGGTTGATGGAGTTTCAGACAGCCATCTCAGGGCTGTAGTCACCGCCTCTATCTCCAGTCTCATGCTGGAGGTTGTTGTCATGTTGACTCTACTCTTTATTCTAGCTGAGAAGTCTCATCCTGATTTTTCACCATGGAGTACAGACCCATCAGTGAACACAATGGCATCATCATCCCTGGCATGATTATTTATCAATTGATTAATTTCCAGCTCTGCTCTCCCATTGCCCCAAGCCATGCACTCCCTGCCAAGGCTGAGGATGACTTGCAGGTAGTTTATCTAGTTCTCACCTGACTTACTCCACTCTTCCCCTTTGAATATATTTTCACCTGTGGTCACCTGCTCAGTTGTAGCCTCCTCCTGTTCCATCCATGACATCCCTCTCTTTATTGTTGCTCCTTTGATGTCAACTATGGTCGTAGGCAGAGGGTGTCTTCTCACTGTGGTTATCCACATGTAGGCTTTTGCCTGCACTATAGCATCCCTTAATTTTGAATGTGTTCTAGACATTCACATTGGGATGTTGACACTGCAACTATTCCCAGTCCATACTTGATCACAAACATCACTAGCTGATGATACAAGAGAAACAGTAGTCTCTGCTCTACATGCACAGTGGCCGTTGTTTTAAGGGCTGCCAGACCTTGCTTGCACTGCTGTATGATTAACTCAACATGGTACTTGTATGATAATCTACGATCGAACGTTGCTCCAAGATATTTCAGCTTGTCTTGCCTTTCAATAGTGTGCCTATTATAGTAGTACAAGTGAAACATAAAAACATTTAAAACTCGGAAGTAAAGAGAATAAACCACCATAATGTGGGATTTGAACCTTCAGCACCTAGAGAATGACGCCACTTCTTACCTACTCAGCTGTCCAACTGATCAAGCTGAGGGATAAATATTTTCTAGAATTGTAAGAAAATTTGCATGATTTGTTAGAATTTCCAACTGAGCAAAGAGCACAACGGTTTCAAAAGATACTTCATTCTTGTGCTTAAGGGGGAACATCAGAAGTCTAGAATCCCTATTTCCAAGGGATATCTTTGGATTTTTCTAAGCTGTCAGTTTGCCAGTTTTCATTTCCCTGGCTAATTGAGAAGTTGGCTGAACATTTCAGGACAGTCAGACATACATACCTCAATGCTCATGGAACCAACTTTAGTATTTATATATATACATATATATTTATATACACACACACATATATATATATAGAGATTGTATAAAATACCAATGCTTAGGAGTGTCACTATAACATTTCTATTTGTATTCAGCTGTTGGAGAGGCCCCAGTGAGCACAGGTGCATGTGTTCTGTTTGCCCTCAAGCGTGCGGTGGAGGCTGCCAGACTGGAAGTCAACCGTTCAGAGTGGTTCCCATTTCGTAAGTTTGTCCAGGCATTACATAATATCAATTGTGATATCTATTTCAGTCTGACACAGCATTATTGATTCCAAATTACTGATTTTCATTATTTCAGATATTAATGCTTTATAATTTGTTAGAGCGTGTGATTGGCTAAGTAGTCAGAGCGCTTTACTCTTTGTAGCACAGTTACATTGTTCTGGGATCAAAACCTAGTAGCGCCAGCTGTAAATGAATATCTAACTCTGCTTTTGAGTTATGGAAGGCAAAGGCAACGAGGAAAAGAACTGGTCACCTGACCTTATAAAAGAGTTGGACCTAGTATGGTAAAGTCTCTATCACTTCACTCTCCTATGGCAGTTTCTACTACCACTTTTATCTTTCCTGTTCATTACTTTCACTTTTTTCTGCAATCTTCATCTGGTGGTTTGGATTCTTGGTTTAGGTGTTATGTGAAGCTGTATTACACTGGTGTCAATCTTCATCTGAGTAACACTTGTGGTTTGGATTCTTGGTTTAGGTGTTATGTGAAGCTGTATTACACTGGTGTCACTCTTCATCTGAGTAACACTTGTGGTTTGGATTCTTGGTTTAGGTGTTATGTGAAGCTGTATTACACTGGTGTCAATCTTCATCTGAGTAACACTTGTGATTTGGATTCTTGGTTTAGGTGTTATGTGAAGCTGTATTAGACTGGTGTCAATCTTCATCTGAGTAACACTTGTGGTTTGGATTCTTGGTTTAGGTGTTATGTGAAGCTGTATTACTTACTTACTTAGTCGTTCCCCTTCTACCGTGAGGTGTAGAGGTTTGGAAGAGAGAGCGCCAGACCATTCTATCAGCTGTCTTCTTCCTGGCCTGGTTCCATTCTAGTCCTCGGTCCTTCAAAGATTGTCTAATGTTGTCCTCCCAGCGGACTCTGGGTCGTCCTGGAGGTCTGGATCCCTGGCTCTTTGTTTCCCATGCTTGTCGTGGTAGCAGACATGGCCAAACCATCTTAGTTGGGACTGTTCTATTTGGGTCTGCAGCGGATGGGATTTTAGGCCTTGACGGATCGTCTGGTTGCGGACCATGTCTCTTCTTGTTACTTCAACCACTTTTCTCAGATACCTCATTTCTGAGGTTTGGATCTGGCTTTTGTGGGTTGTAGTCATTGCCCACGACTCGCATCCATATGTCAAGACTGGGACATAGGTGGAGCGGTATACAGCCATCTTCGTTTTCTTACCAACCTCTTTCTTGCTGAGGAATCCACGATTTATGGCCTGAAAAAGTCTCCCAGCCGCTGCTTTTCGAGTGGCCAACTCTTCTTTGATGCCTCCCTTTCGGTCTATAATAGCTCCGAGATATTTAAAGTGGTCGACCTGCTCCAGAACCTGTTCTCCCAACTTAATCTGATGTTTTCTTTCTTCTCGTGATATCACCATGGATTTTGTTTTAGAGCTGCTTATGACCATCCCTCTCTTCTCTAGCTCTTCCTTCCAGACTTGCAGGTTGGATTGGAGATGTGCCTCTGATTTAGCAATCAGGGCAACATCATCAGCAAATGCCAGCTCCGAAATATAGACCTGTCTCATCTTCCAGTACCCCACTGAATACTTTCTTGTTCTCTCCTTACATGCCTTGATGACATCGTCCATAAGGAGTATGAAGAGGTAAGGTGATAGGATATCACCTTGTCTTACACCAGTGGTGGTCCTGAACTCTTCTGACTTATGGTTTGCTGTCCTCACATAATTTCTGCAAGACTTGTAGAAGCTCTGTATAGCATGAATCAGAGGTGCTGGAATATTCTTCCTTGCCAAACAGTCCCAAAGTTTGCTCCAGGGGACCCTGTCAAACGCCTTTTCCAGATCTATGAAACAAAGATGGATCTCACTCTTATACTCAAGGGCCTTTTCACTCAGCTGTCTGAGTGTGAAGATTAGGTCTTGAGTACTTCGATTTGCTCGGAATCCGCACTGGACCTCATCCAATTGTCGCTCAGCTAGGCGTCGGAGTCTGAAGCTGTATTACACTGGTGTCAATCTTCATCTGAGTAACACTTGTGGTTTGGATTCTTGGTTTAGGTGTTATGTGAAGCTGTATTACACTGGTGTCAATCTTCATATGAATAACACTTATGGTTTGGATTCTTGGTTTAGGTGTTATGTGAAGCTGTATTACACTGGTGTCAATCTTCATATGAATAACACTTGTGGTTTGGATTCTTGGTTTAGGTGTCATGTGAAGCTGTATTACACTGGTGTCAATCTTCATCTGAGTAACACTTGTGGTTTGGATTCTTGGTTTAGGTGTTATGTGAAGCTGTATTACACTGGTGTCAATCTTCATATGAATAACACTTGTGGTTTGGATTCTTGGTTTAGGTGTTATGTGAAGCTGTATTACACTGGTGTCAATCTTCATATGAATAACACTTGTGGTTTGAATTCTTGGTTTAGGTGTCATGTGAAGCTGTATTACACTGGTGTCAATCTTCATATGAATAACACTTGTGGTTTGGATTCTTGGTTTAGGTGTTATGTGAAGCTGTATTACACTGGTGTCAATCTTCATATGAATAACACTTGTGGTTTGGATTCTTGGTTTAGGTGTTATGTGAAGCTGTATTACACTGGTGTCAATCTTCATCTGAGTAACACTTGTGATTTGGATTCTTGGTTTAGGTGTTATGTGAAGCTGTATTATACTGGTGTCAATCTTCATCTGAGTAACACTTGTGGTTTGGATTCTTGGTAAAGGTGTCATGTGAAGCTGTATTACACTGGTGTCATAGGTTTAACACACACCATATTCCCGTGTTCATAAGCCACATCAAGGAACAGGTATTTAGCTTACAACACTGTCACAAAGACATGCTTGAACCATCCACACCGAGTTGGTTTGAGCAGTACCACATTTTGTTTCACAGAGATAAGTGATGACAACATGTATAAAACACGATCACATCAGGCCAACCCACGAACCAGAAACACTGTGGGTGGTGCATATACACAGAATTCATCTAAGCTCCCACAACACTAGAACATTGGATCCACTTTCATTTGGATGGCTCGTATCACACGCAGACTGCCATTGTTGACAACGTACACTGCTCTTCTCCAAAAAATCAACTCTCCACTTCAAGATCTTTCAGCCCAGCTGACTGTCAATAGACTCACTCTCACATAAACACGATAACAGTTAACTGCCAGACATCATGCGTAAACTGTTCACACCAGTATACTCAAGAGAATGAAAAGCTCACTACAGTAAACATAGCATACACATTCTCTTCCCACACTCTTTTATGTCACTACTGTTACGCAACAGTAGCAAATAATGTTCCTTAATTTTGATACTATAAGTTGTAAAAGATTTGTTATGTGAGTTCAAGAAGTCTACTGTCAACACTTGTTAACAAAGTATACATGCGACACAGTAAACGCACTATGTTCACAAGCATTATACTGGTGGAAAAAAGTAAATTCACAAATCTGGTGTGGTTTCCTGTATGTAATGGAGGTGACTAAGGTGAGATTTGGGGGGGGGGGGTGGAGGCTGACAATAGCTTGTATGTCAAACAAATTGTTACAGAAACCACTAGTACAAGAGCACATGAGGTACTTTGGTGCAGGCTTACTATATCTGTTTAGAACTGAAATGTAATGGTAACCCCCATGATCCTGGAGGACCATAAGAGAGTTATTCATCATTAACTCTTCCTGACCCTGTGTCGTGTCCAGAGCTCTCTGATAAAATCAAGAAAGAATACATCTACTACTCCCTCAGGAATGTTATAACAGGTGACTAAAATGAGGTTGTCCTTGAATGGAAACCTCATTGTGTAAAACAAATGCCTACTGAAACCACTGCTGCAAAAGTATTTGAATACTTTGGTGCAGGTTTTCTGTAGTGGCACAGGACAAGAAGACTTAGAGTGTGTTTGTTGAAGGCCTGTGCTCCACAGGAAGCTGTAAGATGATGATAGTAACTGTTCATCTCCCTGTATAGCAGAGCCCTTCAACAAATTAATACCAAGCCTTCCTGACCGGTGCCATCTGTTCAAGGTCTTCTATCTTCTATACCCCTGTCATGTCTGTCTCCACCTTCCTTCTCCATGTGTTTTTTTTGTGTGTGTCTCCCTCCTTATCTCTTACCCTGGGAGTTCCAGAACAAGGATTGTCTTATAATGCTATCAGCTGGATTCCTCAATGACGTTATCTTTTTCTCACCTCTTGTTCTGTTGAATATATATTTAAATGGAGGGATTTGGGCTTATCCTCCATTGAGGATCCAATCACAACAGACTTTGCAAGGCAGCAGTGTGTAGTTAACAAGGAGGGGAATCCAAGGCCTGTAAACAGTAAATACATGATAATATTGATTATAACGATTCACTCCTATAGCTAGGCGGTGGTGTCATTCAGAAGGTCTTGGGTTTGATTCCCGGTAAGACCATCACTTCTGTTGTTTTTTCTGTTGTCTAGTCTACTACTTCTTTATTTCTCACGAGTGCCTGAAACATACCTTTGTGCGTTATTTATTTATTTATTTAGTGTGTAGTTATATTGCTAAATAAAATTTGCCCTCTAATTTTTATTACACAGTGTTTGCTTTTTCCTATACATTTTGAGTAATTCTGTACACATTTTATTTCCATTTATCATAATGACAGATGCCCCTGCCACAGTTGAGAACATCCATACAGCTTGCTTGAATGATGTCAGCTATTTTACATTTGGAAGTTAGAAGACATTTAGTAGATTATTTTAATATGGAATGATTAAATACAGCAACTTTTGCTGCACCAGGTATATGAATTTAAATTATAACTTACATGAGCTAAATATATAATTATGTATCATCCACATGTGTGTGTTTTTCCAGTCCTAATTTTTAACATATTGTCAGAAAATATTTGAAACGTATGTTCAGACTTTGGCTTTCCATGTTTCTAAAATGTTAGTGTTTTTTTTCTGAGCACTAAGTGGCATATGGTGCTGTAGAGATAAAATCACAAATGGTATCTTTTAATGTAGTAGAATTTATCATGTACCATTCTGTTAATGTTGGTTAAAGACCTCATTTTATTAATGACTTTGGTTCCGCTCGTCACGGATTTTGGTTTAGAGCTTGTCCGAGCATATAGACAAGACACTAGTATGAGAAAGTCTGAGAATATAGATTTTGTATGAGAAATGACAGTGACTGTGGCAAGATGAGACTTATAGCTTTGAGGGTGAGAACCTAGATTGACTCTTCCTCGCCACTCGCAACTTAGTTAAGAGCTAAAGACTCACCACCTCTGACTACCATAAAGGAAGGTTTTCACTAAAAGTCCACAGCCACCACTATACAATCAAGCATATACGTACAGTATAGTTATAGAGAAACTGATCCAGTATACAGTTTATTTACACAACAAAATAAATTGCACATCAAAATAAATAATGTGCGAGGTCGCACACCTGGAAAAGAACCAAAACAATTTAAAATGACAGACAGTATAACCCAATCCTTTCACCCTCTCTTTCAACCTGCATGGGAAAAAGAATTAAGGATTAAACACACTGTACTTGGTTGGGATCTCTAAGTACTAGCCACCACTCCTAACTATCCTATTAATTAATTTTAAATCTAATCCACTGTCCGGCTGCAGACGTAACTAAATGTCTACACAAATCTGAATGAACTATCTAATGTCCTACACAGCTAATCACCAGCACTGATCCACTACCAGACTTCTTCAGTGCAAACGCAGAGGCTGTCCACTGACTCTGACTATCTGACTCTATAAATTCTGTCTTTCCTCTGGTTCTGCTCAGTGTCTCTCTGACACTCCTGTCTTCTGCTGAGTGGCATCTCCATTACGCCCCTCCTCTCGATAGCATTCGGAAAAGGAATGATGACCCTCTCTCCTGATCCTCACTACTGCAACTGATGACTTGGGTATCAAGCACGAGGTACTTGACTTGGGATGTATATGCTTCACTGCTGCTGACAATTCTTTAACGGACGATTTAACCCTCTTAGGGTTTAGGGACAAATGGAATTATTATGGCCGTATATATATATAAAACCAACCTCCAGGCCACGCGCCTCTTTGAAGTGGTATAACGAGCTAAGAGCTCCGGATTTTAAAGATAAACCCGTTCCCGCTGAAGCATGGGCTTCACTGCAAGAGAACTGCTATCTTTAACTGGTGTAGATGTACTTGGCGCCGGTAAATACCGCATCACCAGTTCTCTTTCACCTCTGGCGATGCCTCGACCCTTCTACTCCTGAGAAGGCCGAATACCTTGGCAAGTTGTAAGGCAATTTACAACCCTCCCTGTGTGCCATGAAAATGCTGTAAAACGAAAAAAATAACGACTGTACAACAATTCAACATATTCTCATCCTTAACATATAACCACCTAAATAAATACAGCTCCCCTACACAACTATGCACCACTGATAAACAACTATTCCTACCCAAGGGTCAACTCTCTACAGTCTTCTCCTATCTCTTCCCCCACCTCAACGTAACTATCTGTCTGGTAAGAAAAACCCCAGACACAGGCTGACCTAATCTGTTACGTTAGTCTAGCCTCCGGTGTCAAAACATTTACTTCGTTGAAGCGAAACATTCCCCAGTAAAATTCCTAGGCCCTACTTTTTACGACTGACCCGGGAAGGTTATCAAATCCACACAATATAAACACACAGTTGCTACACCAACTCAGTAATATTAATTACACCCCTGTCTCCTGACTACACAACGTATTTACACTCAAATATCATAATCAAATTGCGATTTTCACAACTACTACTACATACTACAGAGCGCCCGTGTATCTAAGCGCTTTTCCTCACACAGTTAATATCTCAAAGCCGCTACACAAATCAAAAAAAGTTACAAAGTGGTGCTACACAAATCAAAGATACTACTAGCTTATCATAGAAAAAATTATATGCACATTTTTATTATTTCTATAAGATAGCGATTGATCACACTGTGTGTTAATAAAAATTAAATTCACTCCCAGAGGAAAAACTTTACTTTAACATGCGAAGATCTATTTTGAAACGAACTATCTACGATGCTAATTAAGATGTACACATACCCAATTTATCGAATATTTCTCGCTGAGCAAACGATAGGCGTAGTTTTCACGGCCACAAAATTTCTCTGGACTCACGCGCTAAAACTTTTGACGACGTTATTTATAATTGAAATAACCCACGCTATGAGTCATTGCGTGGCGTCTCTTTGGGGCCGACCTGGACCAATAATACTGCTGCATTTTAATAAACTCTGACCTCCGCCAATGATATCGTAAACCAACTCATGACTCATGTTTATTTCTGCTCCCGCGCATCTTATTGCGTCATGTTAGATAAGGTTTTCTGACCTTTCGCGTTATCAAGATAAATTTGATTGGTTATAGCGTCAGTTCTACATATCTGGGTTGTGGTTCTACCCCCACCCCTTGATTAACCGGGTAGGTGCGGGTTTTCGGATTTTTCCTAGCTGAAAAATCTACCCAGCCTAATAATATAAATCAAACGCCTAATAAAATAAAAATGAACGCAATTACTTACAGAGAAAAGAGAACTGGAGCGAAATTGAAATTAAAACCCACAGTACTCCTCATAAATAAAACCAAATAATACATTGAGAAGAAAAATGGGGCCCGTTGAAAATAAAATCACAGTAAATCCTCACACCGCTTCATTTTGTTGTTGTTGGTATGAATACTGTAAAAATGGCATTAGTCCGCATGTTTATTAATTCACCACCACCCAAGCTGTTCAGTGTTGAAATAGGGGAAGATGGTGCAGTGCATTAAGTAAATATTGTAAATGTTATTATGTAACTAAATGAAAATACTTGTTGAGAGGTCACAGGAACTGGGTCTGAAAATACACAGGAAAAAGACAGATCATGAGAAGATATGCAGCACTTGAAGAAACAACTCTAAAAAATGTGGACTCATATTTATAAAGGCTGCAATATAGAAAAAGTTGGAGGAACACAAAAGGCAAGTGGAGTTTTCATGGCATTCGGAAGTACGTATATGGGGATCTAAAGAATTGACATCCACCACAAAAATGGGAATCTTAAGCTCAAATGATTAGACAGTTTTATTGTATGCCTCTGAAACATGGATTGTGACTGAGATAAGGGCCAAGAGGGTGCCTATGTAGAGTGGAAGGGTGTAGATGATGTGACATAATCACGAATATGGAACTGGTGACAGGAACCGGACATGTACTGGTGGAACAGAAGGTGAGAAGATGCTGCCATAGAAAAGGACTGCACACTGAGGAAAATTTCTGATAGCATTACAGGTTGGCGCTTGTCCTGGAGTGAAAAAGGTAGAAGGAGAGAAAGGGAACTGGGCACCACACCTCATAAAGCATGACCAAGTATGGTGAAAGCTCTAACACATCACGACCCTGTGGCAGTATCTGCTATAGACTACCATTACTTTTACCTTTTTTTTTATATAACTAAAATATAAGGATGACTGATGGTGTGAGGATAAGGGGTAGTCTGATGGAGTGTTTGTATGGCTGATGGTGTGAGGATAAGGGGTAGTCTGATGGAGTGTTTGTATGGCTGATGGTGTGAGGATAAGGGGTAGTCTGATGGAGTGTTTGTATGGCTGATGGTAGATAATTGGTGGGTTGGGTGTCATCCCAGACACCCCGAACTTTCCCACCCTTTTTCACCTTGTTAACAACAGGGCAGTTATGAGAGACTTTACTTTTTTTTTTCCTTTCTTTTTTGTTGTTATTGTTTGTATTAGTTTGTTTTTTATTTTAATTGTTTTGTTTTTTTTGGAAGGGGAAGGGCACACACACACACATACATTCACACAATTTTGATTTACTATATTTAGACTGAGTGGAGAGGGAAGAAGAAACTATAATTAGGTATCAGAAATCAGATTTTATTATCTTACACTGTGTATTCTAATTATAACCCATCAAGGGTTGAACGGGATACTTTGTTTAAAAAAAAAAAAACTATATAACTAAATAAGCTCCCCACCCCTCCTTTCCCCCATTTGGTTCTGTCTTGAGCCAGCCAAATTCATTCCAGTCTTTAACACGTCTGTTCATTCTCTCTGTATGGGTCTTCTATAAGTTTCTCTAGGTCATGTGAAGGTAAGTGTGTTTTTTTTTAAATTCTTAATATATATCCTAACTATCCATGTCTTCTGTTTTTGATTTCAGGAATGGTGTTTTCAGTTCATATGTCAGATACGTTTTTTTCCCCCAAGTTAATTTAAAAGTGATTTTCTTTGGTTTTGTCCCTAGAATCCTGTTTAGCAGCTGTCATTTTTGTTTGTTTATTTTGCACAGTGATGCTGTCTGGTCTATGCAGGTTCAGTTTTATTGAAAACCTGCCTGTTCCTTTCTCAGCTATCTGTGGCCTCTTTTATTTTAATCTCTCTAACATAGTCCTGTTTGATAGTAATATTGCTCTCTTTATAATTTGTGTACTGTCCCTTCATTCCAGTCTGTTGTTACTTCTGTCTCCCAGATTTTACTCAAAAGGTTGTACAGAGTGGGCCAGTGAATCAGGCGATTTAAAAAACATCATGAATAATCACTGCATACATTTATTTGGTCTTGACATATATGGACAGAAAGTAGGCATCAGAGCATTTTGTGTAATCGACTAACAGTCTGGAAACAAAGTCCTGCTGTCAGAAAATAACATTTTGAAGATGACCTCCATCTCGCTGTAGACACTCAGTCAGTCTTATGAGTAGGTTACCCATCAATTTTTGCAACATGTCCACAGGAATTTGAGCAATCTCTTGCTGATTCAGTGTTTTAACTCCTGAATTGTGCATGGCGCTGGTGCACAAAAGACTTTTGTTTTCAAATACCCCCCAGACAAAGAAATCGCACCGTGACATGTCGGGTGACCTGGCTGGCCACGGGATGTTCCCATTTCTGGAGATGACGTGGTTAGGAAATAAATTCCTCAAAACTTCCATGGAAGCCCGTGCAGTGTGGCATGTAGCCTCGTCTTATTGAAAAAATATCTCTTCATTTACTGGGAGATGAGCAAGTTTAGGAACAAGGAAGTTGTTTAACATGTTAACATACCTCTGTGAGTTCATGGTTACAGCATTTTCTCACTCATCCTAAAAAAATGAGGGCTATTTACCCTACAGATTGAGATCGTGCACCACATTGTCACTTTAGAACTGTGAAGAAGCCTGTCGTGAAGTGTTGTAGGGTTTGTGTTGGACCAATAACAAAATTTCTGCTTGTTGACAAAACCTGACAAATGGAAATGAGCTTCATCGCTCATCAACAGGTTGTTTATGATGTCTTCATTGTTAGTTATCTGCTGCAAAAACTGTTGGCAGAATATGACTGTTTTTACGGTCCTAGTCATTCTGTGCATGAACAATTTGAATTTTGTGCAAATTAAGATCTGTGTGTAAAATCCGCTGAATGGTGGTTAAAGACAGCTCAAGTGACACAGAGTAGTGACGCGCAGAGTGGCGAGGACTTCGTTCAGTGGCCTCTCTCACTGCATCAACATTCTCTGGTGTACACACAGTTTTCACACTACTACCTTTTTTGTTCAATGTAGAGCCGGTTGTTTAAAGTTCTTTACCCAAGTCTTGATAGCGTGTTCTGATGGCACAAGACAGTTGCGATGAATCATGTACTTCTTCTGAAATTCATGCGGAGCTAGCATGAAACTATCAACGCTGTTGTAAAACACTTTCACAGCAAAAGCATGCTGTGTTCCAGTCCACGACTCCATCGCAACTAAACGCTTTGGAGTGAGCTACAAGATGGGGGTGTCCACATCCTCCCCTCTTATGCAGAACCGCCCCAATCCAGTGTTGCCAAATTAACCCGATTCACTGGCCCACCCTGTATATCTCTGTATAAGTGTATGTCTGCTTTGATGGCCTGTGCTGGAACGCTTTCTCATCTGTTAGATGCCTTAGGGCTTTCTTTGTTTTTTTACCTTATTTAGTTTTTCACAGTTAACTCCTTTTCTGCTGGCTTGTCAGAATCTTGTGGAGCTGGTCTTTTAAGAAGGTCTTCCCATCTCTTGTTCTTGGTAAGTCCATTTGATTGCTTTTATTTCCCCTCAGCTTATTTATACTGTTGTATAGGCCCATTCCCTTAGTATGCAGCTTCCTCTGTCTCCCTTGACAACTCATCAGTTTTTTTCTTTTGTCCTTTTATTTTTTCTTAGTTCTTTTTTCTTCTATTTATATTTTGTAAGCCTTAACTTTGAAACTTCTGGTTTTTTGTTTCTTATTTATACTTTTTGTTCTATCTTCCTGATGGCTTTGGCTCTAAGTTGTAAATATTTTATATTTGTTATAATTCATTTCATTGACTGATGTTGACTGCTTTAGACTGTTCCATTTTGACATTTATTGTAAGACACATTCATTGGCTAATGTTACATGTTTTTAAAAATTATGTTTAGATATTCATTATTATAAATTATGTTCACTGACTGAAGTTGTTTGATCTAGGGTGTATAGAGATATGCACGTGATTTTTGTCAGTTGAGTTTACTAGTACTGAATGTGCTTTATTATGTAGCAGATGTCCAGGCCAAATTAAGCCAGTGTGCAAAAGAAGCACAACAAGAAAACAATCCAACTTTCAATCCACTGAGAAGAAGAAAGCAGAAATATATTGTGACAACAGGAGGAAAAAGAGAAAAGATGCTGGATTGTTTGACAGTGTGGCAGGGGAAATAAATCAACAACAGAATTGATAAACAGGACTGAGAACAAAAGGTTGTGGAGAAACATGGTTGTTTAAGAAGAAGACAGGTAAAATTATTTTCATAACCAGTTATCAGCAGACTGATGATTAAGATGGCATAGACACATCTCAAAGCATCTACTTACTGTTGAAATATAATTGCTTACACATGTTGACGTAATCATTTTTTGGTATACATTTATGTCTCGGATAAACTGCCAAATCTGGATAGAGATTGTTAGAGGGTGAAGTTTTCTGTAACCATTGCTGTTAATATCGTTGCTAAGCCATAAGTTAATCAGCAAGATCAGACAGACAGTCAAAGTTCTTTGGACATTTTGTGAGATGAGAAGAAATTAAAAATTTTAAAACAGCAGGTAAATTAAACTCTGTAACAAAACAAGAAACTGCAGACAGAAAAAGCAGACTTGACAAACTGTCCACATGGGATCAGAGACTGTAGAATGGGATCAGACTAGAATGGGATTAGAGATTGTATGATCAGAGACTGTAGGATGGGATCAGAGATTGTAGAATGGGATCAGAGACTATATTTTTTGGGGATCAGAGACTGTAGGAGATGGTGAGATAAAATTATCAAGGGTTGTCAGTATCACATTTGATGTTGAATATTGTTGCTATTGTATTATCTCCTTGTGATATTGTTTTGAGCTTGTTATATAAATGTAAAATCTACTTTAGATTTGTTATTATTTATATACACTTATTAACAACAATCATATAATACAATAATATGTCATAATTGTATGAAGTGCCATTAAACTGCCAAATCTGCATATTCTTTAGTTTACTAATATATGGATTTTGTATTACAAAGCAGTTTATATTATATACAGATAAGCAATGTAATTTTTGTCCCCTCAGAAGTGTTAATTAAAAATATTTTCTGTTAAGATCTTGTTTGTGTTTCTTTATACTTTACAACCAGTTATATGTTTGTAGGACAGAAGGAACATAATAAATTTGACTTATTCATGTCTTCAAGCTAGGTCTGAAAGTTCAGTCACATCAAGTTTGTTGACAGCAAAATTATTTAACAGTAATACCCTGGTTAGCATTCAAGGTCATTTTCTTGAATGTGGAGCACTAAACAAAACAGTGTTTTGTGGGGTCATTATTACATTGCCACCCATATGTTGCCAGAACCCAAAAGGGGAGCAAAGTATAGTTAGAATGTAACCTACCAAACGTCATTTAAAAAAAAAAAAAAAAAGCAACTAAGGAGAATTAGGCATGGGGTCGGCAACCTCAGCACATAGAAAATTTAAGCCACGAAAATTCAACACAGTACTGACTTATTTTTAATTATTTATGTTTCTCTTTCTCTCCAACTGTCTAAGTGTAGGTGTAGCCATAGAGTTGTGATAATCTTGTCTGTCACATACTTTGTGTGTTTGAAACATTCATGTCACAAACTGCTACATTAGATTGTCAGCATGTTACAACATTACACATGGCCCAGAAGAACATACCCACCCAATTAAAGTATCACATGGGATTTCATGTAAAGTAGGGATTCAGCTTCATAAAGCATACATCAAGACATTAAAAAAATAATATTCACTTACACCACACATCATCAAGATACTGAAAAATTCTAAACGTTCCCTTATGCCACACAGCATCAGTACATAAGGGAATCTTAATATTCATTTACACCGCACAGCACCAAGATAGCAATAAGCTCTTATATTCATTTGTGGGATGTAAAGGTATTCACAACACTCTATCATGAATTCTAGGGTTGGTCAAAAAACCATGCATGACTAATACTCAGGAGTTGAGTAGCCACGAATACCATTGATCCTATTTGCTGAAATGTTGAAAAACCAGTATAGCACAGTAAGTAGGTACCCCAAACCGCCCGCTTTGAGCTGTTGCCAGTGGAGAAAACTTAGGGAAATTCGTCAAGTTTAAGTCGTCACTGCCCGTTTGCTATTAAGCGGAAATTAATAAAATTTATATCACAATACTCTTTATCTTCTTCTCTTTTGAAATGTATTAATTAAAAAAAAATAAAAGCTATTGAAGTATTTTTTTACTAATAAAAACGAACAGCAGCGTTACGCGTAGTTTGCTACTGACTCCGAACGTTTTCGTCTCACCCCGCTTCATTCAAATGAGGGTCGCTCGACCGCCAAAGCACTAATTTGCACACTGTTTTCACAACTTTTAGGGGGAAAAGTGCATCTTTAGTTTCATATATGGCAAACTGTAGAAAACAAAGGGTAAAATGTTCATATCTCGTAGTGAAGTTTAAATTTTACCAAATTTAACATTTAAAATGGTGTTATAAATCTTTGCCATGTTTGAGAAGATTTGGGAGCCATTTTTCTTTATTCGTGTGAAATTTTAATGACTTCTGATATTTGGCGGTCGAGCTAATTGACTTTGTATCGCTCAAGTTAGGCTTAGAATTTTAGCGAAAAATAGACAGCGAGGCTGTTCCATTGGCCGTAATAACTCCCGATGTCATCAAGATCGAGACGCCACTTTAATTGGCTCATGTGCAAACATCATCACATCTTCTGATTTGAGGTTGACTATACGTAAGTATATCACTTATTAACAATGTTTTGAACTTCAAATGTAAAATTTACAATAGTTTTTATATTATTTAGCAATTTAACACGATCGCACAGTTTTTGTGTAACAACGTGGATTGAATTGTTATCACCGCTTCAGACATTCGCACATCAATCTAATTTTTTCAAGAGCTTGAAAAGCTAAGAAAGTTACCAATTTGAATAAAAAATGCATGTTTTGATTAATTGGTAATTAAATGAAGGTTTCTTTTGCAACATAATAGGGTGAATTATGATCTCGAACGCGAATGATAACGCACAACCAAACGCCAATGGTCGACGTATTGAGACAAGGCTAGGAAACCGGAAAAATACCATAACTTAGTAGCTGACGGTGTACTGAAATGTCCGGACTAGCAGGCACCAGTTGATAGTCTTAAAATTCCCCAAAAAGAAGAAATATATACTGTATAAACATCTTTCATAAAATAGGAGCCGCGGTAGCTATATATATTATAATATGGTAATTTCCTATTACTCGTACCTTTTTTCTCCATAGTGAATATGTGTAGTTATGTTTTCTTTCGTAGCAGTTAGGTTTAGGATTAGGGTTAGTGTTAACCCTAAAGTTAGTGTTAACCTTAAACACGAGTAATGTAATACTATAATAGAGTGGAATGGAAGAAACGAAGTACTGTAAAGAATCAGAGAGGGCAGTTAAAGAAAAATCAAACAGCGAATAACTGACAACAATAGGAGGAAAAAAGAGAAAGATGATAAGAATGCAGAGAAGAAGTTAGAGTTATTTATATAACGCAATCATTAGCCATAGGGGTCTGTGCACCACAAAGGAGGATGTGGATAAAATTTGTAAAGGACGAAATGCCCTTAGAATAGAAATTTTAAGGCTCAGTTAAGATACAGAAAATTAATATTGAATGATAAGGACATTAAACTATCAGGAAATATCAAAGAGTTGTATTTTGGACTTCTGACGCATATAGGTTTTGAGGCTTCATTGCCCCCTCGCAGGGAAAGAGTGCGCCATGATCATTCTCCTCCAGTTTAAAATGTCTTTTTAAATGCTAATAACCAGTTGTTTAAAAAAAAATATAGTGTTTAGATGTTGTTAATTATTGTTTAGATGTTGTTAATTATTGCCTACACATTTTTTTAAATGAAATATGGACAGTATCTTAAAAAAATAATTTTTTCTTCATTTTCACATTTTTTTCTTCCCATGCGACAAATTGGCCTCTGGACACATTTTAAAAAATTATACAAGAACAAATATATGTGTAAATCCTGTGAAAAAAATTGAGATATATGTGTGTAATATGTAGATTAATATGTACAAATTTAAAGCTTGTACCTTTTATACTTTTTGAAATATGATGTTGTAAATATTGACTTTCATTCAACCAATTTTTTTTTTTTGGTAATGTGTTTTGCAGATTTGCAATTTTTGGTCTCAAATATACTGATAATTTTTCATGATGTAGCCCTATAGTTTTCTTTGTGTGATCAGTATATTCCAGACTATATGCTGTTTGTCAGAGAAAGTTGTAAGATTATATTTAAGAAGACGGCAGTCTTCTGAAGTTGGTGTGATGTAACTTTTTCAATGTTGCGAAGTCCCCACATTTTTTAAAATGCTATAACTTTTTTATTTGTTGTCCTATTTTAAAAAATAAAGTACCAAATTTCATGATTTACCAAGGGCTTCAAAACTACATTGTTTTCTCTGGTGTTTCTGTGCAAACAAAAATCACTTTGTGGTACCTACAGTAAGACTGGAGAAATCACTTGAGCCCAAGACTTCACTCTGGCTTTTACTTGGCTGGTGGCATGCAGGAGGATCTCACAATGGGTAGATGATAGGGGAGGGAAGCTGGGAAATGGCTGTGGGCAAAAAATGATAATTCCTTAGGAGATCCTTTAACCAGTGCACATTATTTCAGCCCTGTGTATTTGAAGAGCCTCCTTGGATGGCATAAAATGCACAGTATTCCACCCATTCCCCTTTTCTAGCTTGAAACCAGATGTGAGGATCATTTAAATATATGCTAAACCAGGATAGAACACCAGGGAAAGAAATTGGAGCTCATGAATCAAACTCAACAAGTTTCAGAATGGCAGAAAAGCCACAGGCAAAGCCTATATCTACAGCGTAGACAATGCAACGAATTCTTCAACCTGGCATTGACTGCAAAACAGTGACAAGCTTAACAGCCCTCACTAAACTACAAGTCACTTGCATCATACAGCATCAGGAAAGCAATGAGCTCTGATATTCACTTACACCACACAACATCAAAGCATTATAATAATCTCCAAAGCACAGGAGAGGAAAATCAAATCCTGTGAAATGTGATGCTTAAAAAAAGCAATTAATGTTGCCAGAAGAGACAGAATGAGAAATTATGACATCTGAAAAATGTTGGAATTATATCCTGCATTAAGTATATATAGAGAGACAGACAGACACTAGAAACTAGAGGTGGCCTCTAAAGCCACTCTCATCCCCTTTACACCACATAAAAATCAAGAAATTTAAAAACTAATATTCCGTTACACACATAGCATCAAAACATTAAAGAACTTATTAAACTTGCACCACACAGAATCAAGACAGCAATAAGCTCTATAATGTTTACTAATATTTTACTTTAATCATCAGTTATGCAGCAGTTTAACTTTTCCGAATGCTGTGTCCTAAAATAAAAATATAAAGACATGAATGTTTTATGCATTTAGTTATAAGATACCAGTTAGAGACTTCACTATACTAAGTCCAGCTTTATGAAGTCAAGTCAGCAGATTCTTCCGCGCTGCCTGTGCCTTCCTTAACTCAAGAGCAGTCAGATATCCATTTACAGCTGGGTATACTGTGGCATGAGGCTACAAAAATTTGAAAATGGAACCCAGTAACTTTGCCACAAAAGGCTAGAGCTCTAACCACTCAGCCAATCAAAAGCTCATAAATTTAAGACATAATTAAAGTATTAAAAAGTAACAGTAAACTATGTAGAGCATTACAACATGAGGCAATCTGATCATCAGAAGTGGTTCCCATATTGCAGAAGTGTTTAGGCATTTTTTAACCTTCTTGACAGTTGGGGAGGCAGGTGTCAATTTTGGTCACCACTTCTAAGTGTCATCCACTTGTCATTTTTGCGCTGCCTGCAGCTCTTCCTTATCTAATGTCTGTTTGAATTTTCCTGCACGTATTATAATTAATGTCATTGAAGACAAACTCAAGGAGTCAGAAGTAAACTCAACATCTTCTAGTTGTTTAGCAGGTGTTCATGTCTTGTGTTCTGGTTTTTTTTTTTTTTGGGAGGTGGGGGGTGATTTTCCTGCTGTTGATCTTATCGCCCAGTCCATGATCACAAGGAAGATCATTGTTAAAGTTGGACATCCTTGTCTGACCCAGCTGTGTATGCAAAAGGTTCTGAAAGTTTCCATTTACAGACATTAGTGCAGATGGCCTCGATAAAAATCTTACGAGTGACAAATAGTAATGTTTTTTCCAAGTTGAATGACTGAATTGTTTAATGCCAAAACTGAACTGGAATTTTTAGTAAAATCTTTGAAGATATGACTATGAAATCTTCAGCTGTATCCTGTAATTAATTTATTTAAAAGCAAAAGGCAAGTTATTAAACCACCCTACACGAGCAGGAGCTTTGATACAGGATTCCAGCTGGTAGTGGTGGCTGCGTGCTCCATTAGAAGTGAAAAAAAAAATAAAAAATGAATGAATGAATGAGTTATAACAAGCAATCAATTTTAAGTTAGAAATGTTATATATACCACTATGTGCACAACGTGTGGAAAATGCTGAACTGCACCCTATCCCTTGTACATGGTTCAGTCTGAAAAAAAGACTAATTTAATCCTGTATTTAAGAATGCTGCCTACCCATGGGATAAACATTCAAGTTATCTTTTATACTTTATGTCCCTTCCTCCCCTTCTGTTCTAATATATGCTACTCTGGCCCACTGTTTCATCTATAAATTATCTTTCTTAGTTCCTCCCCCACCTCACATTTTATATGATTCATGTCCCGGAATTCATAATGCTTGTATTTCTATGGCTACGTTATCTTGCAACTCTTTACCCTCTCTCCAGTTTTAAAAGGTGCAGGAAAATAAGTTAAATGTGGCCCATTTATCAGTTGTTTTTGGAACTTACTCTTGAATCTAGATCCACTTATGTCAGGCTAAAATATAAAGTATTAACAACAAAGGATTCCACTATTGGAATATTTAGAATCATGTCTCTCTCCTATAACCACATAACCTGTGTTAAACATTTACCTACTTAATGACATACATAATATAATAAAAGAGTTTATAACCAGGACAAAAATTAATACATGATAAGTAGTAAAATAGAATGCTGCCATCACCGGTGTCCATACCTTGACGAGGTATGGTGGCTTGCATACCCTGATTACCCCCAGAGCTATGCCAGCTGGAGTTTTACTCCTTTAAAAGGTTCTACCAAGCTGGACAGGTTTGCGCAGGCAGGGGTCAGACTAAAGCAGACACCCTGGTCCTCCAGATGGGGGGGTTTTAGCATAGGGCTGACACCCCTGTCTATGTAAAAAGAAATGAAGTTACGGAAAAGACAACAAATGAACAAACTTTGCTGCGGGACGGACATCCGGAGTCTGAGGCTCATATGACTGTCAGTGGCGAAAGCCGAAAGGAAGCCACTGACACGAAACGGACGTCCTGACCACAAAACATGAAACAAGAATAGGATTTTGGAATGTCAGGCCAATGAACGAGACGGGTAAACTAAAACAGGTCACAGCAGAAATGAGAAGCTATAGATTACACATTTTAGGGATAAGCGAGAACAGATAGAGAGGGGCAGGATGTCTCCATCTACCGTTAATCATAATGTGGTCTATCTGGTTTCTGTCCCGACCATTTGGTGATTCCCATGTTAATTTGTGAATTTCTTTGTGTGGGAAAAGTGTTCCTCCAATGACCAGGCTGTTAATGCTACGGAAACTTATTAATTTATCTTCATTTTCGTTTGCTGTTCAGCTGCCGCATTTCCCCATTACTTACTTACTTACTTAGTCGTTCCCCTTAAACGATCTTGCAAGACAGGCAGAAGAGGCAGCACTGAGAAATGAACAAAGCACAGTATACAAAATAACTAAAATCATCAGCGGAAAACGAGGTGCAAACAATATAATATTACATTAGTAAGAGATAAGCAAGGAAATCTCATCACGACAGCAGAGGGACAGGAAACAAAATGGGCAGAGCATTTCATAGAAACTCTGAACATCATCATCATCTCAACCCATAACCCGTCATGGGTCGTAGGGGTGCCATGATGGAAGCATCAGCAGACAGGGTCCTCCACTGCTCTCTATTCTCAGCAATGCGTACAAGTGTGGAGAAACCGTGTCCTGCCCATTCTTTGATGTTATCAGCCCAGGATTTTCTTTGCCTTCCTCTTCTCCGTTTACCTTCGACTGTTCCCTGGAGGATCGTTTTCGAAAGGGAGTCATGACGAGTTACATGCCCAAACCAGGCAAGCTTTCGACGTTTCACTATTGACAAAAGTGGTTCTTGATGGCCTGCATAGGTGTTTATCTTCTCTCTAACATAGACATTTGTTTTGTGCTCTTTATAGCAAATGCACAAAATTCTTCTATAACATTTATGCTCGAAAGCCTGAATCCTTCGCTCCGTATCTGCAGTGAGTGTCCAGCCCTCACACCCATACAAGAGAACAGATAATACAAGTGATTTGTATAATTTGATCTTCACAGGAAAACTGATGTTACTTTTCCAGATCACATTCAACCTTGTCATGGCAGCTGAGGCCATCTCAAGTCTTGTCTTGATTTCTTTATTTGATCTTCCATCACTACATATAGTGGACCCGAGATATTTAAAGGTGTTAACTTCTTCTAACGTTTGCCCATTTAACGTAATGTTGGTCGGAACATGTTTCTTATGGCTATTCACCAATATCTTGCTTTTTTCTATATTAATTTCCATCCCATATGTTCTTGTTACTTTCTCCAGTCTAGAGGTAAGGTCTTGAAGTTCTGATTCTGTTCCAGCTATCAGATCAATATCATCAGCAAAACGTAGATTACACAGAGGTCGGCCTCCAATCGATATGGTTGATTTATAATCGTAGAGAGCCTCCTGCATAATATGTTCTAGATAAATGTTAAAGAGCACTGGTGACAGGATACATCCCTGGCGAACTCCTACAGTTGTTTTGAAAAATTCTCCAATGTCATTGCTTGCAAAAACAGCACTGCTTGCGTCCTTGTATAGTGCTTCAATGATATCTATGATGTTGGTATCAAAATTGAATTTTCTCATTATTTGCCATAAACCTTCATGCCAGACTCGATCGAAGGCTTTTGTGAAATCGATGAAGTTATGGTATAAATCATGTTGATGCTGGAGATGTTTTTCGATCAGTAATCTAATATTGAAGATTTGTTCTGAGGTACTTCTTTTTGGTCTAAAGCCAGCCTGTTCTTCTGACAAGATTTCTTCTGATTTCTGTTTTATTCTGTTCAAAAGTATCCTTAACATCACCTTACTTGGATGACTAATAAGGCTAATGGTTCTGTAGTTCTTGCACATTTTTAGATTTCCTTTCTTTGGAAGCGGTATTACTAATGACTGCGTCCATTCTTTTGGCCATTTTTTTATACTCCATATCTTCTGGCAAATTGTTGTCATGATTTTTACTATATCTGGTCCTCCATATTTCAAGAGCTCTGCTGGTATATTATCCACACCCGGTGACTTCCCTCCTTTCATCGAACATATAGCCTCTTCCACTTCTTCCCGTAGTATTGCTGCATTTCCGAGTTCTCTGTTTTCGCACTTCTTCTTCTTCTTCTTCTTCTTCCATCCTTAGCCATCAACCGGCAAAGCAGTATGTGGCCAGTACGCCTAGTGGCGTCTTAGGGCAACAACAAATTGATCAATCTATCGCTGTTTCCACCACACCTGGTGGCGTCTTTGTGGAACAAAAACAGACCAAACAATCTATCATTGTTTCCGTAATCAGATTGGTTGGCAAGCAGGTGATCAGCCCACTGTGCGAAGTTTTTACGGGATGGGGTAAACAGCCCCATGCCCATACCCTCCTTAGTCGCTTTTTACGACATGCGTGGTAGGGTGCAGTGTTACTATTCTTTGCTCCCCTTTCGGGCCCCGGTAACACACGGGTGTGTTTTCGCACTTAATGTTGTTTAATATGCCTAAGTCAGTGTCAAGTTTACAGTTATATAATTCTTTACAATATTCTGTCCACCTTCTCATTACAGCTGTTTTTTCATTGAGCAGAGCCCCATTGCTATCTTCTATGACAGTTACCCTGGGCTGTTGGGGTTTTGACAGTCTTCTTAATGTGTCAAAAACTGCCTTGCTGTTACCTTTTATTAGCCCCGTATTAATGGACTCACATTGATCAGCTACCCATTTTTCTTTGGCCTGTTTCATTTTCTTTCTAATATTTTTATTCACCATACTGTATTGCCATGCTGCTTCAGGAACCTCTTTCTTAACCTTTTTCATTTCTCGCCGTGTATCACATAACTTCAGAATTTCATCTGTAACCTATGGTTTGTTTATTTTCTTTCTTTTACCAAGTATTTCTGTTGCTGATTCAATGAGCACGTCTTTCATGTTCTCTGTGATTGAGTTGATATCATCCTCCAAAAAGTTGAGAGCTGCGAATTTTCCTCCAACAGTTGCCTCAAAGATTCCCGCGATTTCTGGATCTTTCAATTTGTCTAAATTGAATCTTAACTGAGAACATCTGTTTTGATTATAGTTCTTTTTGAGTTTAAGCTTGAGCGTCATCAATACCATGTCGTGATCACTACCAATGTCAGCGCCAGGAAAAGTCCTAGTCTTGGCTTTATTAATGCTGGACTTGAATCTTTTGGATACAAGAATAAAATCAATTTGGTTATGTATCTCAGTTTTTGGGGCATGCCACGTTGTTCTTCTTGATAACTTATGAGGAAATAGTGTATTTGCAAGGGTTAGTTTATAGTTGCTGGCAAATTCTAGTAGCCTTAGTCCTCGATCGTTGGTTTCTCCAGTCCCAAATTTCCCCACTGTGCCAGCCCAGTGACCGTATGCATCTGGCCCTATTTTAGCATTCCAATCACCTAGAACGATGAGAAGATCTTTCTTTGGAATTTTCTTAATTGCTTCATCCAGATTGTCATAAAATGTATCAATTGCCTCATCCTCATAGTCAGTAGTGGGGGCATATACCTGTATGATGGAGATGTTCTTTGGATGTGCTGCAATACGAATGGTGATAAGCCTGCTATTTATTGGGGTGCAGCTGATGACAGAGTTCAATCTATCTTTATGTACGATAAAACCTACTCCATGCTGATGTTTAGACTCATCTCCACTAAACCAAATTTTGTGACCATCATCCGTTATTGATTCACCTAATCCTGTCCATCTGACTTCTGCTAGGCCCAGGATGTCCCACGAGTATCTAACAAGTTCATGTGTTAGTTCTTTGACTTTTCCACACGCATATAGCGTGCGTACATTCCAAGTTCAAACAACAAAATTTTCTCTTGGAAGTTTCAAAACAGGTGTTTGTACCCCATTCGTTGACTTATCACTCTCAAGGGGCAATGAGAGCGCGGTCGTTGTTAATCCGGGCATCGGCCGATCCGGCAAATTATTACTGAGTTGACTTTCCATCATAACATTTCAGTGGGCAAGAGGTTTGCTTGGCGGTGCCCATCTCCTCTCCAAGTATCCTTGCAGGTACATACAAAAATGTACCTGGAGCAGTAACAATAACCCTCAATAAATCTGTAATGTTTTGAAACACTGTCCGGTTGACACATCACAAAAACCGCCATCTTGTTCACTCGGTAAACACAAACAGCGAACTCACATGACAGGCAAACTTGATGTTTTCATCTTTAAAATACTTATCAACACAATCCAGAAAATGAGCCAAACACACTACAAACTCATACAGCATTAATGAGGGCTGCTACCACAGATGCAGACTCCAAAACGACGACATGAAATGCACAACACAAAAAGTGCGGCCTACCACGCCGCCATCTTGTATCCATCCAAGGAACCACCAAAGACACAACTGAATGTTCCTGAGGCTGAAAATGATCTAGATGTTAATACAGACATTCCACGAAAAGAAGAAATCATCACAGCAATCAAAGGGTTAAAAAATGGAAAAGCTCCTGGCCATGATAACTTAAATGCAGAGCTGTTTAAGAAAGACCCTGAGCTAGCAGCAAAACTATTAGAACCACTATTTGCACAAGTCTGGAAAACAGGGACAACACCAATGGAGTGGAACAAAGGAATAATTGTCAAATTGCACAAGAAGGGAGATCTTGCAGACTGCAATAACACTGACAAACAACATTTTTCTTTCTTATATAAGAATAAGTGTTCTTATGTCAGTTTCTTGCGCTGATTTCAAATTTGAAATCCGTTTATCTCTATCACATCGGGTTCTTAAGATATTTGTGAATAAATATATTTTTGGGAAACCGTTATTTGCTCCGTTTCATTTTTACTATATAACTTATTAAAAATTAATAAAATGCAAAATAATTCTACTTTTTATACTGCTAAAAGATACGTGACATATGTTACGCTATTTTTCAAATAGTTACTGTATTTTGAAATAATTCTGAGCGAAATATGGCTTCTAGAAGTTGTAGAAATTCGGCTGATCTGTTCTGTTACGTGTGCGGATATTTTACCGATCGTGTTCACCAGAAAAACTTTACACCATTACTAAAGAAAGCATATGAACTTTATTTCGATTCGAAAGTTGATGATGCAAATAAATCTTGGAAGCCAAATGCAGTTTGTTCGACTTGTGCAAATACATTGGCAGGTTGGTTACGAAAATCGCCGAAGCATAAGGCGATGCCTTTTGGAGTGCCAGTAATATGGCGTGAACCGACAAATCACGCTACTGATTGTTACTTCTGCTTGACAAATATCCATGGTTTCACTCTTAAAACTAGAAAGTCTGTGGTTTATCCAAATATTGAATCGGTTTCGAAACCAGTGCCCCATGATCCAATCACATGTCCGATCCCAGTTCCACCAGAACAATATCCATTGGACGTGAATGAACCATCAGAAAGTGATAGTTTACCTGTTTTAGAAACTAATTCTGACTCGGATTATATACCGGTGAATGATGGTGTTCACTTAATTAACCATTCAGAACTTTCAGATCTAATACATGATCTCGCTCTTACCAAAGGACAAGCGGAATTACTCGGTTTGCGACTCAAAGAATGGAATCTTTTAGCGCCCGATACTCCAATATCTAAATTTCGTCATAGACACAGAGAACCTGTTCAATACTTTGAGATGGATGATAACATTTGCTATTGCAAAGATGTAAACGGTCTAATGGTGCACCTCGGTCATGAGCACATAGTCAACGAATGGCGACTTTTCATCGACTCTTCAAAGACTAGTCTAAAAGCCGTGTTATTGCATAACGGAAATTTATTTTCATCAATTCCAATGGCCTACTCTGTTCATATGAAAGAAACTTATGACAATATGGCTATACTTTTGGCAAAAATAAAGTACAATGACTACCAATGCCGGATTTGTGGAGACCTAAAGGTCATTGCAATTCTCACAGGCATGCAGACCGGGTATACTAAATTTTGTTGCTTCCTATGTGAATGGGACAGCCGCAACAGACAGGAACATTACGCAAGAAAGGTGTGGCCTATCAGGTATCGTATGCAGCTCGGGCATAAAAATGTAATACACGAGCCATTAGTTAACAAAGACAGCATAATTTTACCATCGTTACATATAAAGTTGGGGCTCATGAAGAATTTCGTAAAAGCGTTAGATAAAACGAGCAAAGCTTTCACTTATCTTCGAGAAACGTTTCCGCAAGTTAGCGATGCAAAGATAAAGGAAGGTATCTTTGTAGGACCTCGGATTAGGAAAGTTATTGCAGACAAACAATTCGAGAACTTGTTACATGGTAGTGAACTTCGCTCATGGATGGCATTCAAATCGATCGTCGATAACTTTCTGGGAAATCACAAATCTGTCGACTATGTGCATATTGTTAAGCAGTGCATAGATGCATACAGAATTAGAGGCTGTAACATGTCCCTCAAAATCCATTTGCTCGATTCGCATCTTGACTTTTTCCCTGACAACCTTGGCGAAGTCAGCGATGAACATGGGGAACGATTCAATCAAGATATCGCCGTAATGGAGTCACGTTATCAAGGACGGTGGAGTATGACCATGCTTGCCGATTATTGTTGGATGCTTCGTCACGATGTACCACATGCCATTCACCGACGAAAGTCGACTGCAAAGAAATTCAAGCCTACATAACTGTTATACTTCTTGTACGAGTGATGTTGTAATACCGTATGCGTTGTTAAAAAACTTCAATTGCGTATTTCTAGAGATCCCGACCTGATAGAGAAAAACGGTTTGCAGATTTAAAAACAGCACATTAAAATTGACCAGAAAAACAGAAAAATGTTAGAGAAAGAAAAAAAAAAAATTTTTTTGTTAGCCAGTGTAATTGGAGAGGAATCACTCTTCTCTCAGTTCCCAGCAAAATACTAGGCAGGATAATTATACAGAGAATTTCAAAAGCAGTAGACCACAAACTGAGGAAAGAACAAGCAGGATTTAGAAAGAACAGAAGATGTGTAGATCATATATTTACCCTCAGGAACATTATAGAGCAGTACTCAGAATGGCAAAGACAGCTGTACATTAATTTCGTTGATTTTGAAAAGGCTTTTGACAGTATACATAGGGACAGTTTATGGAAAATACGGAGGGCTTATGGACTTCCAAGCTGCATAGTGTCAATCATAAAAAGCCTCTTTGCCAACTTTACGTGTTGCGTTGGGCAGAGCAACCTAACCTTTGAGCTGAAGACATGAGTACGACAGGGATGCCTCTTATCAACCACTCTATTTTTAACAGTCATAGACTGGGTGATGCGCCAGACAACAGAGGGCAGTCCAAGAAGAATAAGATGGACTACATTTTCTACATTGGAAGATCTGGAATATGCAGATGACATTGCACTACTAGCACATTCACATCAACATATCCAGGAAAAAACGGATAGACTTAATAAGTATAGCCAGCAGGTGGGCTTGAACATCAATCTAAAGAAGTCAAAGGTCATGACACTCAATGAGCCCATATCAGTAAGGAATCAGCAACTGGAACAGACAAACACCTTCACATACCTAGGATGCATAGTAACACCATACCGAGGAGCAAGCAAAGACAACAACAGAATGAACAAAGCAAGAACAGCCTTTTTTAGTCTAAACAACATCTGGAAGTCCTCTCAGTACAGCACAAACACAAAATGAAGATTATATTAGAGCTGTGTGCTTTCTGTGCTTCTCTATGCTGCGGAATGCTGGAGAGTTACAGAGAAGGAAATGTCAAAATTGTCCTCTTTTCACACAACATGCCTAAGAAAAATTATCCGAATCTTTTGGCCGAATACCATCACCAACCAAGGTGTGCTTTCTCGGAGCAAGCAAGAGGACATGCACACCATCATAGCTGGCAGACGCTGGAACTGGGTTGGCCATGTCCTCAGAAGAGACCCCGATGCCATCACAAGAACAGCTATGCTATGAACCCCTGAAGGAAAACGAAAGAGAGGCCAACCAAAAACAACTTGGCGGAGGACTGTGGAGGCTGAGATGCAAAGAATGAACCAGAGTTTGGGCACTGTATGAAGGATGGCCACCGACCGAGCAAAGTGGAATCAATTTGTTGTTGCTGTGGCGAGATTTGGTACCACTTGCTTTGTTTGGGAAAAAATGTGTAACGTGACACCCACACACACACACACAGCACAGGGACATCGCGGGGCATCTTGCTTTGAAGTTTGAAAGTGGCTGAAAAATGTGCGCTTCGTCTAGCCCAACATTGAAGAAGGTAGGAAATAGCGAATATATGAAACATGGCCGACCTTAAAAGTTTGCATTAGCTGGAAAGAAAATCTAAGCTACAAGAGCAAGCCTGGTTGTAAGACATTTAAATAATAATAATTCACCAAAGGAGATAGAGTATGACTGCTATCCAAAAGGATATTATTCAAATGTAAATAGTTTTAAAAATAATTGATATTTTTCATCGTCATCACATCTGCTAAAAGTTAGCTCCTAATCTTTAAAAATTTATTATAACTACATGCCTAAACAGATTTTGATAAATTGGATAGAATGAAAGCCTCATATGGGGGAAATGAAAGGATACATAGGAAGGAAGGAAAGAGATAAGTGTGTAGTGACAATAAGAGAAAACAAGTACAGAAAAAGCACAGATCACCTTAAACCAAGAGATTAAACGAAAATCTTAGCGGATTTCAGATGGTGCTTTCTCGTACGGGAGAGCCGTCCAAATATAAGGACACAGCGGCGCGTTTAAAATCACACACACCAAAGCCAGAGTGAGAAACTGGAAGACAGTATCTGCAAGAAAAGTTCTGTTTTCACGCTGCATGCAGGGCAGATAGACTTCAACCAATACAGCCTCACCGTGCGCTTATTAATCCTAAGAGGGTATGTAAGTTTATTAAAGATATATGTGTGACTAATATCATTTTATTTCAGATTTTGTTTACGATTTGATGGTATCAGATATAATAAAAAGGGTATACAGGAAGCCAATGATGCTAACTAGCGATAACCTCCACCGGCATTGTCAGGAAACATAACTATTAATTGGTTAGCCAAATATATCATGGCTAGTTCTTGCCTGGAAGCTTACGACATACCAGCAAGTACATAAGTGACTTGGCATCCATAAGTAGAAGGCAAAGGTTATATCTTACCCATGTAACATAACTTGGTAAAGTCTGGGAAAAGGAAGAGATACCAGCAGAATGGAAGGAAGGATATCTGGTTAAGTCGCCTAAGAAGGGAAATTTACAAGAGTGCACAAATTATAGAGGAATAATGTTACTATCAGTGCCAGGAAAAGTATTAAACAGGATTATCCTTGAGAGATTAAAAGAGTCCATAGACAAGAAACTGAGAGATGAACAAGCAGGTTTTCGACAAAACAGATCATGTACAGACCAGATAGCCACTTTGAGAATAATAGTTGAACAAAGTCTGGAATGGAATTCACCACTATACATCGGATTTGTGGACTACGAAAAGGCATTTGACAGTGTAGACAGAGAATCACTTTGGAAATTGTTGAGGCATTATGGAGTTCCCCAGAAGATCATTAATTTAATAAAGAAAACATATGAAGACATGACATGCAGAGTTCTTCACGAAGGACAGCTTACAGAACCGTTTGGGATAAGAACAGGAGTGCGACAGGGATGCCTCTTGTCTCCATTTCTTTTCTTGCTGGCAATAGATTGGGTTATGAGATCATCGGCAACACACAACAGAAATGGAATCCAGTGGACTCTGACTAAGCAGTTGGATGATCTGGATTTTGCTGATGACTTGGCTCTTCTGTCCCATAGCCGTAATCAGATGCAGGACAAATTGAAAACACTCGATGAGAGGTCACAGCAATTAGGTCTGAAAATACACAGGGAAAAGACAAAAATAATGCGAATAAATGCAGGTAATGATAACAGGGTTGAACTTGAAGAAACACCAATACAAGATGTAGAATCATACACATATCTTGGCAGTAATATAGACAAAGTTGGAGGAACGGACAGCGATATCAAAATAAGAATACAAAAGGCAAGAGGAGCTTTCATTGCATTGGGAAATATATGGAGATCAAGAGAAATAGGATCCAACACGAAAATAAGAATCTTCAACTCAAATGTGAAGTCAGTCCTATTGTATGGCTCAGAGACATGGAGAACAACAAAGACAACAACCAAAAAGCTACAGACTTTCATAAATGGGTGCTTGCGTAGAATAGAGGGATTAAAATGGTATGACAAGGTTACCAACGTGGAACTGATGTCAAGAACTAGACAAGTGCCAGTGGAACAAGAAATGAGAAGAAGACGATGGCGATGGATAGGACACACACTGAGGAAACCTGTTGATAGCATTACAAGGCAGTCCTTGTTCTGGAACCCCCAGGGCAAGAGAGGCAGAGGAAGACCAAGAAGTACATGGAGAAGAGAGTTGGAAACAGAGGTGAAAATGATGAGGAGAACATGGAAAGAACTTGAGATGATGGCACGTGACAGGAGGACTTGGCACGTGTTTGTTGAAGGCCTATGCTCCTTTGGGAGTGGAGGGTTATGAATGTAACATAACATGTGATTTATTCATGTAATTTGTTATTTTTTGCACAGTGGACATTATCTTATCATGCTATCTCTGTAACATGCTACCAAGATTCATTAATTTATATACAAACACTGAAGACATGGTCGCCTCATGAACAGCAGTAGTTGGTGAGATTGTTGGAACACCATGGCCACCTATTACCTTTTGTTTCAGGTTTTATGATCGTTCCTGATTGAGCTCATGATCGAGTTCGTGATCGAGTTTAAACTAAAGACTTGAGGACCTTTGATCCTGCTAACTGAAGTCTAGAGGTCAAACAATCTTCAACACCTTAGTCCCTCGTAGTTATAGGGCGGGCTGAAGGAAAGTCTTCCTGATCATCAGTGTGTCTCAGGAACCTCGAACAAACACAAGATGAGTTTTTCTGTATCCCATCCAACAAACACTGTGAGCCGTTTCCAAAGCGATGGTCGATGATGATAACAGCTAGAGACTAAATAGCAAGATATATCAAAAATATACTGTGACAGACTTTTATAATTTCATTGGAAGATTCATCCAAGATTTTTTTACTATTATTTTTTTTAATTTGTAACTATAAATAATCATACATTTTACCATCTTCCAACACCCATTTCTCATTACAAGATATATAGATGTACATAATAAATTATGAAATTGTACTCATTTGACTTGGTAAATTTTTAACTGTTAAATTTTGAGTTACTTTTTCTAATTTAATTATATTATCACATAGGGTTACTATAGCGAAAGTGGCACAGTATACTTCTGAAGCCTAAATCTATTGTCCAACTCAGAGTATTCACTGCCGTAACTCAATTGTGGTACCAGTGCACTTCTCTGGCACTGGGACTTCATACTTTCTGGAGAGAGATTCTACTTCTTCTCTACCACTATCATCACACCAGAAAAACTTTTCGCTACAGTTGCCCTACTTGTTTATTTCAAATCTTCCATGTCCTTTAATCACTAAGGAAGACTTTGTCACAATGTGTTATTTATACCCTGCACATGTTTTTTTAGTAAAGCTAAACCTCACCTGAGTTCATTTGGTTTTTATTTTTTTAAACTGTACTAAACTCATAGTTAGTCTTACCATAGTCTGTCCTATATGTGCAGCTATAAAACAAAATATTTTTAAAATGTCATACTCACAACAAATAACAATAAAATACAATACTAAAAACTGTTCTTATTCAATAACTGGCAATAAAATGTATCAAAGAAACAACTGACAATCCCAGTTTAAGTGTAAAGAAGTCCACGTTACTCCATTTTCTGACAATATAATCTAAACATATAATTTAAGTAACATAAAAGCTGACAATAGACATAAGAAATATATTTCACACCATAAAATGTGCCCAGTTGTCAACAAATCTTTGTCATGCAAACTGTATTAATGATTAAAATTGTGATAAAAAGTTTATCTCGCTTTCTGTCAGATTTAGTATTTAACTTCCAAATGTGTACTGGGTAACATCATTCAAGCAAGCTGTCTGGATGTTCTCAACTGTTGCAGGAGCATCTGTTAAAGTGAGATAAATTATTAAAATACAAAATTATAACAGCATAATATAGTTCAGTAGAAAAGATGTCATAAAGAAATTAAGGAATGATTTTTGAATAAAAAATATTTAAAGATATTTTAAACACACGCTTTTAATGCACTAAAAAGCCACAAATAATTTTTCAAGGAGTTTATAGCTTGCAGTAAAAAAAATGTAACATCAAATTGACAAAAAGCGTGGGGTGCTTAAGTGCTTATCATCTATTTTATCCATAAGTGTCTAATGAAGTATAAAGCAGAAGTTAATTTCATGCAGAATCAGCGCCCCACACTTTTTGTCAATTTGATGTTGCATTTTTTTACTGAAAGCTATAAACTCCTTGAAAAATTATTTGTGGCTTTTTAGTGCATTAAGAGCATCTGTTTAAAATATTTTCTTCTTTTTAGTGTTATTTTTTTGGTTGTTTTTAAATTTAAGTCAAATGTAATCGATCTGCTAATGACATCATCAGTTTGTGATAAACGAGTCCAGAGCACAGGAGGCGGATTTCATTATTCAGTATATTATTACACAGAAAGTTAATTTTTTTTAAATAATTTGTTTTATAATTTAGATAAGAGTTGTAAATTATATTTTTAAAAATGTATTTGTCAGTTGTGTGTATGCCTGTGTGTCTGTGCACGCACGTGCGATAGTGCATTTGTGTGGGGGGGAGAAGGAGATAAGTTTCAACATTTCTCTCAACAGAGACAATCTTGTTGGAAAGAATACACCTAGATTATTTGAAGTTATCACCCATTTCCGTGCTGATACAATACAAACAAATAAAAATGATTATTAATTTCAATTTTATTCATTTTAAAATTTTTACAACTGATTATTGTATTATCATGGTGTAACGGGTGCGGGTTCCTTCAATTATATTTGTTGGTTGAATATTAAGATCACTCTCTTGACTTGTTTAATGTTTGTTATTTTGTTGGTTAGCTCTGACCATAAAGAAAGTCCCTTCGACGTTCTGATTTGCATATTGACAATAATTGATCTTTCTTGTGAGAGAGTTATCGTGCTGAGAAATATAAACATTAAACAGCTGTGGAACTAAACCCGTAACGTAATGAAGATATCAAGCCTTCAGTTTGAGTCCACATGTATTGACGTTTCACATAGATAATATCCAACATTCACAAACTTCATATACAGTTCAGCATAATGATAAATTCCAAGC
This sequence comes from Oreohelix idahoensis, assembly GCA_024509875.1. NCBI lineage: Eukaryota > Metazoa > Mollusca > Gastropoda > Stylommatophora > Oreohelicidae > Oreohelix > Oreohelix idahoensis. Next base: position 81,771 of record JAMPIV010007872.1, on the reverse strand, counting down.
AATACAAGTAAGTGTCTGTCCATGTCAATATAATGTGTCAGATGAACGTCATGGCTATGTACATGCGCTGCTGTAGTCAGACAGCCAGAAATGAGCGCATGAGTTCTCGACAGCTACAAAATGAATCTTAATTCGATTCTCCTTCCATCATTTAGTTTACATAATAAATCTCATACTTTATCTTAATATCTGAATTGACCCCTGAGTTCTATATTGAATTCATACATAGGCTATATACTAAGCCTCTCCTTGGAAGGAATACAAGACACTACTTCTCTGCTTGACGGACAGCATAAAGTAGGGCAACGTAACCAAGTCACCAAGCGTGACCTTCCCAACGCGAACACGTCATAATCTTAGCATATATTTCACGTTCAGTAGTCCGTAAAATATCGACATATTCTATTAATGTTATTGACCCCAAACATTGCGCACTGCTAACCCCAGCAGACGCCGTCATTTAAAATAACACCGTAACAGATTTCCTGTCCGACGGGGGAAAAAAAATCTATTAGATAGATTTTTTTTTCTTGAACAATATTAATCAAATTATCAAAAATTTAACAAAACCCGACGTATGGCCTACGATGTTCTATCTAGAACAGTGTTGCGGTCATGTCAGTAATATTTTATGATAAAATAAACGTCATATCATACATATAACATATTAAATAAAGAAATGTCACTGTCATTAATTAATTAACTAATTAATTTGATGTATGTATAGACTAACTACTAATGTGAGGTGTTATTAAAATTATTCTAACTAATTAAAATTAAAATAATTAATTATAATATGTACGTATGGTACTAACTAATTAATATCTAATTAAAGAAAATGAGAAATAGTATCAGAGAAAAAAAAATAAAAATTGAGAAATACGGACAATTAAAACTAAATATTAAAGTATACATTAAATTAGTAATGTGTGTGAAAATGAAGTATAAGGATAGATACCTAATTAAATTAACGCAATCAGAAAGAAGAGAACAGAAAAAATTCATACATTTTAAGTATACCTATGAAATATCATCATCTAATATCTATCACCTTAATAATTAAACTATTTAAAATGTTGAATTGGTGTGATATTTTTTTTTTCTTCATCTTTTATTCTGTATATTTTATTTTTTTAATTTCATCACACTTCAACTTTATTGTATTCTATATTAATTTAATAACTAGCAAATTTAACAATATTGGACATGAAGATCCAATCGTTGTTACATCCTATTGACTTGTATGAAAGTTCTTTAAGAAACAAAGTTCATCTTATCCAATTCTGATATGATGATCCAACCGTCGTTAATTCCTTTATTGAAATTTTGAACGTAATTTGAATAAGTCATTTCAGTTTATGTATCATCACAGTATTTGTCCAGTCTTTATCAGCAATTATTCCTTTTTACTACTTTGCAATAGAAATGAGTGATACGCAAAGTCCAAGTGAAGTCCAAATTTTCAACCGATCTGTAAAACTTGATACTTTGATAACAATAGTTTATTTCGAAATTTCCTCATCGAAGTAGGAAGTCCATATGAAGTATTGTATATTCTTACGTAGCATTAATACTGTTCATTGCAAATGTAATGCTTGATTAGTCAGTAAATTTTCTTGAAATACTAATAGTCATTCAGAATCCGTAGGATGTCTTGATAAAGTATCGGCCATTATGTTCTCAGTTCCTGGTATAGATTCTATTTCGAAATCATGGGGTTGCAGCGCAATTGCAAATCGTGCAAGCTTTGGACTTTTATGGTTTGAACGCCGCAATGACGCAACAGACTTTTGATCTGTCTGTATTAGAAATGGTGATCCAAGTAGGAACTTTTCAAGTTTGGTAATTGCCCAGATCACTGCCAGTAACTCTCTGTCCACTGTCGAATATTTAGTTTCAGGAGTTTCTAGTTTGCGTGAGATGTATAATACAGGATGAAGGATATCATCGTGATATTGGAGTAAACAAGCCCCGAGTCCGTAATTACTCGCATCTGTACGGAGGACAAACTTTTTAGAGGCATCTGGTAATCTTAAAACTGGTGGGCATGAAAAAATGTTCAAGATACTGCGAAAAGTTCTGTCACATTCGTCTGTCCAATTTATCCTTAACGGCATGTTCTTCTTTAATAAAGATGACAAGACAGCCGTAATAGATGACAAGTTAACTTATGCTGTATTGGGCTGAGCATAGTTAATACCAATAACGACATTACTGTTTCTTGTAGGCATGGTAAAAAACAAATAAGACAGAAAATATGTGTACAGATTTGAAGATGTCAAGAAACAAAAATGTTTTTCGAGAAGAAAAAATCAATAAATCAATCTATATTAGGATAGATGATTATGAAAGACCAGAAATGATGACTGACAAGTGCTGAGTCATCAAAGATGTGACGAATAGGGTTAAAGTACCCTGTTATCTGCGTGACGCAGAATCAGGTACTAATTGCAATCTCAAAGAATGGTGTTGAAAATAAGCACCATTGTCAAGCTCGATAATCCTTCGAGCATCTCTATTGTTACGAAATGTAACCAGAGCTTCACCATACCTGTTGTTGGTAGGTGGCAACAGACGCACGAACATAACGTCTGCAGTATAATTGAAGAAATTGCTAAGTTCCTGCCATGTAGTATCTCGTGGCAGATTGCGCACTAACACGGTGCGAAAATATGCACCTTTACCAATGTAAGTAATATCATTGTCACGAAACTGTGAACAATGACGATATGTATTCCTTGTCGAATTAAATTTCCCCTTCACCATAGACAAAGTATTTTTAATGGATGACGTATCATCTTGACTGTACTTAGGGTGATACCTATCATTACTAAAGGTAGTAAGTTTCATAGATGTCTTAGACATCTCTTGGCTGGGCAAAGCAAAAACTTTGCTGTCAGACTTATTTGTCTTAACCTTCTTATCCAAGTTCCTCCTAACCCTAACATTATTTTTCATTTTGTTGGGTTGTGCTGAACTGGTCTTATTACATGGAGTATCCTTAGTATGTTGTACAATAGATCTATCATCCTCATCAGTTTCCGGGATAGTACTCAGAGTGAAGTTGGAAACTGCTGTGCCACATGTATTCATTTTGTTGGCACGAAGTGTAGCCATCGCAACAACAGCGTTAGCATTGCTAAAAGATTGCAAATTTTTTTTCTCCCATTCATTAATTTCTTTAAGAGTGCAATCCTTACTGCCGTGGATGGGTCCTACTGTAAGATCAGCTGATGGATTCTGTAACATGCACACCTTGACATTACCTGTAAAAAATGGTGTGCTAACATATACTATGGCAGTGGGGTAGTACTCAATAGTACCCCCGAAGGTCATACACCTGATGTGTTCCCCTGTAGCATAACTGGGGTGAACGAGTGACTGTCGGACTCCGATAGTGGTTGATCCCGTATCCCTTAAAACTGAGACCACAGTACCATTTACTAATCCTGTATTGAACATCAGGGTGCCTGTGCCGTTGTTCGCCGAAAGACCAACTGCTGTATGAAGGTGTCCACAATTCAGCACAGTTTCTTTGACCTTCTGAAAAATAGCATTACAATCTTGGCAACTATTTGCCACATTAAAGTTAACAGCACAACATGAAGACGAAGATTGTGACTGATTATTATTATCAGAAACACTAGGGGTCGTACCATCCGTGAGTGCCCCCCCTGCATTGTGATCAAACTGTGATGGTCTACGTGACTGAAACCGATGACGAGAATAATCATTTGAATTATCCCGTTGTTCCCTATTGTAACTGTTATCTCGATGTCTCGAGCTATGATTATTGTTATTCCAATTGCTGTTATTATTGTGGTTATTTGATCTATTATAATTAGTGTTATGTTGACTGTTGTTGTAGCTTGACTGAGGTGAATAATTCCTATTCCGTGATCTTCCTCTATTCAAATCATTTTTATTGTTGAAATTATTATTATTATGTCCTTTCTGAAAATTAACATTGTAATTTCCCTTGAACCTACTTCTGTCTACGCTGTGGGTTCTTGGTTTGTTATGGTTGTAGTATGCCATATTGGAAGCCACAGGTAGAGGTTCTCTTATCAAAGAGTGAGAAATGTTCGCATTCGGATGCGCAGTACAATAGTTCAATGAAAATTTTTCTAACTCTTCAATGGTAGCTGGCTTTCGTTCTTGCAAATATGCAAAGAACGGTGGGCTGACAGAGGATAATACCTTATCCCGTAGCAACAAATCAACTAATTTGTCATATGATTTGTTGACATCTGCTAATTCAAGCCATCTATTAAATGTATTGCATATGTTCGCAATAAACCCTGCAAAGTCTTTAGTAGATTCTGGTAGGATATTTTTAAATTTTAACCTACAATTTTCTTCGTCCAAATGAAACCTCCTTAAAAGTAAGGTTTTAATAGCATCGTAATTAGTAGCTATTGTTGGGTCAGCATTCAGAGATGCCGTCAATGGTTTCCCCATCTAAAAATTCATTTAGCTTAAGTACCCATGCATCCTTAGGCAAGTGATTTGTTTTGCATGTCTGTTCAAATCTTGATAAAAATGATGATAAATCGTCAAAATTTAATTTAAAATGGGGTAATTTAAAGTTGTAAAAATGTTTGTTTTGGTTGGATGAAGACCCATTTTGAGCGTTATCATACTGGTTTGTAGCAGCACTTTGTGCCTGTAATCTAGCTGCTTCCACCTTAAGACGTGTTAATTCTATCTCTTGTTCCATTTCATGCCTTCGTTCCTCCCTTTCCTGTCTAGCAATTTTTCTTTGCCTATTTTCTTTTTCTATTTCTTTCATCTCCTGTCGTGCTCTCCTGACTTCTTCTTTTTCCTCTTCTTGTTTTAAAATTGCTATCCGTTCTGCTTCGTCTCGTTTATATTCTGCTTTATATTTTTCAAATTCTGCTAGTGCGTATGCTTCTAAAGATTCTCCCTTTTTCCCAAAATCTTTACCATTTTTAATAAAATGATCCAAGGTAAGCATCTTGACTTTTATCCTGTAAGTAATTATAGATCTATAATAATCGACAATAAAATCTATGTCCTTATTTGTAACCGCTCAAAGTATGACTACTCAATATCACCAACTATAATATCCTCTTAATAATTGTTGTAAGTTCAACAACTATTCAATATTTTCTAATAATAATATATGTAATCAATAATATATATCATAAATAGTTATGATATTTATTTATTTAGGATGCCGAATTTATATCATGCACCTAATATCACTATTAAATAATTATGGGCATTATCAGTCCATAATTATATTAATCAATTAAAGATATGTGCTAAGTCAACAATATAGTACTATGAAAGTGTAATAATTATTATATTATAGATATAGTTTTTCAATTCAACACCTATCCATAGTGTGAATACAAGAAAATAATTCAATAAATTATTTTAATTTAATATTTACTTGCAATTATCAAGTTATGACTTTATGCCTTATTCATCATCTATAAAATGCTTTATTAAAGACTTGGACTACTACTGCAGCTTTATAATATAGCTTAAGTCCATATCACTTTCAGAAAAAATTTAATTAAATGACTTTAATATCTTATTATTGATCAAATTATCATACTATAAACATATTATTAATGTATGAAATACACAGAAACAATACAATTCATCAAACAAGGTTTTACAAAACAGTATCATATCACAAAGTTACAATTTCAGACCAAAAATGAATATACCAAAACAAGCAGAATAATCGGAAGTAAGAAGTTCAAGGTCGAACGAAATTCAGAATGAACCTGCGTACACAAAAAATGGTGACATAACAGTGGACTCATTAATGGTCATTACATTAGAAATAAAAGATAGCAAGGTCAGAATAACACTATAGATTACGAACATTATTTTACAAAACTGAATAAAATAACAACTGAATACAATTTAGAATACACCAGTTATTAACACGACTTCACAGCTAAAACACTGAAGTCAAATAATTACAAATGCAGACGAAGAGTCCAATCGGTAGAATCTTCGATAGGGTTCTCTGCAAAAATGTAAATATTTAACTACCCTATAGAACATTCAGAATCAATTTTGTCATCCTTAGAGCCATATCATTGATTCCGAACCGCCGCACCAACATCACACGACATGTAAAATAACATAAACAACAATTAACATTTAGCAGTATAAAAATGAACATGGCGTTAAGCAGGACAAATAGGACCAAATGTGTAACGCTCAAACAAGTTACTTATCTTTTTAGTAGTAATCTAGTACATTGTCTGCTTCGCCAACAGACTCATGAGCTCGTATGTAATGATGAAGACGGTAGCAATTTGTTTCCTTCGTTGTTTTGGAGCTGCAAACGTATTTCTGAAGGGCATTGATTTTCGCCGGCATTTCAAACGATTCAGACTGTTGCCAAGGGCATGACGTCACCGGTGTTCCGTATAACAATGTCCGTTTAAGCTCGAAAGGAAAAATGTTCTAATTCTTCGGTTCTCTCTTTGAATAAAACTTTCAAGACCACTACTGGCTCACCAGTTGTAACGGGTGCGGGTTCCTTCAATTATATTTGTTGGTTGAATATTAAGATCACTCTCTTGACTTGTTTAATGTTTGTTATTTTGTTGGTTAGCTCTGACCATAAAGAAAGTCCCTTCGACGTTCTGATTTGCATATTTACAATAATTGATCTTTCTTGTGAGAGAGTTATCGTGCTGAGAAATATAAACATTAAACAGCTGTGGAACTAAACCCGTAACGTAATGAAGATATCAAGCCTTCAGTTTGAGTCCACATGTATTGACGTTTCACATAGATAATATCCAACATTCACAAACTTCATATACAGTTCAGCATAATGATAAATTCCAAGCAATACAAGTAAGTGTCTGTCCATGTCAATATAATGTGTCAGATGAACGTCATGGCTATGTACATGCGCTGCTGTAGTCAGACAGCCAGAAATGAGCGCATGAGTTCTCGACAGCTACAAAATGAATCTTAATTCGATTCTCCTTCCATCATTTAGTTTACATAATAAATCTCATACTTTATCTTAATATCTGAACTGACCCCTGAGTTCTATATTGAATTCATACATAGGCTATATACTAAGCCTCTCCTTGGAAGGAATACAAGACACTACTTCTCTGCTTGACGGACAGCATAAAGTAGGGCAACGTAACCAAGTCACCAAGCGTGACCTTCCCAACGCGAACACGTCATAATCTTAGCATATATTTCGCGTTCAGTAGTCCGTAAAATATCGACATATTCTATTAATGTTATTGACCCCAAACATTGCGCACTGCTAACCCCAGCAGACGCCGTCATTTAAAATAACACCGTAACACATGGGTAATACAGAACTATGCCAAGTTTCAGAGCTATTGCTCATCTGGAAGTGATTGAAAAATTGATTGTAAGATTTGAAGGTGACAAGAGAGTGACATACAAGGCAAGTTAAAGAAAAGCGTGTAAAAAATGGAAAATATTAACAAGACTGAACCTGATTTAGATTCATTTGCTATAATAAGAGCATGCAGAAATGAAAACTAAACATTTTTTCAGATCTTTCCATATATATAAACATCAAATTCTGTTCATTTGTACTCTATACAAATCTCCATGCCTTAAAATTTAATCTTGAAATTTGGCAGAGGTACTCTTTAGGATCTAGTAGAGAACGCTGTCAAGTTATATTGTAATAAAACGTTTTAGTTTTGATGGAAAAAATTATTTAAATATTCTCATTGTTTTCATGCACGCTATATGTTATAGACTGAGTTAATTGTAACTTATACTTCTTCTTCTTCTTCCTCGTTCGCCCTGAAAAGGACGGTGGTTGCGTTGTGTCTGTTTACGCCTAAGCTGTGATATCTGCACCTTTCGGTCGACACATCCGACTTCAGCACGGCATTTTTTAGGGACCGGGTTTGCCTTCCCATTGCGATCCGCACTCGCTCAGCCAGACTGCACTGCTGCAAACTGTTTCCAGGACCACCACGTGGAGGTGGAGTGCAGTCTTGACCAGCTCTGGTTCGCTGGTCCTGATGCAAGCAGTACAGCTATGGGTCGCTGACTGCATTCACTATTGCTGCATCTTGGGGTCCCATAACTTATACATAAACTTATAGTAAGTAACTGAAACCAAAGTTTTAACTGAGTTAATGGTAACTTACACATAAACTGTCATATTACAGTCTTACAGTAAGTAACTGAAACCAAAGTTTTAACTCTGTTAATTGTAACTTATATATAAACAGTTTACTTACGGCAAGTAATTGGCTGAAATCAAAGATTTTACTAAGCTTTTTGTGCCTTATACATGAACTTTCAACTTATGGTGAGTGCTTGGATGAAATCAAATATTTGACTGAGCTAACTGTACCTGGTATATAAATGGTCAACTTACGGAATGGGAACCAGTCAAACTGGTTAACTTCAGCTCTGGCTGCTTCCACTGCACGTTTGAGAGCAAACAGTACACAAGCCCCTGTACTTACTGGAACTTCTCCAATAACTGAGAAGCAGGTGAAATATTGGATTGATTATTAAAATCAATGTGTAGATTATAAGAATTATGGTTTCTTAAAGACATAATAACAATGTTAGATGCTGAGTGAGACAATAAAAGGCAGGGTGAAACAGTGATTCATATAAGTTATATTGAATGTTACTGAATGTACAGCGTGGTTGAAAAGTTACTGCCTATTTTTATATTTTGATATCTTCAGTCCTACCCAACTAATTTATATGATTGAAAGTCAAAATAAAGGTAATCAACTGCTATTTTATTAAATAAAATGTTAATTAACATTACAGCTGGACATGAGATCAGGCGTGTTCAACTCAGGACTTCACAAAGGGCAGCAATTTTTTTTTGTCTTTTGTAACATCAATTTACTGGCCATTTTAGATTTTATTTAATTTCGTTTCTGGAAATAAAAAATTTTAAAACTTATTTGCCAAATAGCAGTTATTTCTCCTTGTTCTGATATTTGATTCATGTATAAGATATCCAATATAGACAAGTGAAGATATAATAATTTAAAAATAGGAAGTGTTTTACATGAAAGATGATTGTGAGATGATCACCAGTATATAGTGTATTACATGAAAGGTGATGGTGAGATGATCACCAGTATGTAGTGTATTACATGAAAGATGATTGTGAGATGATGAAAAGTATATAGCATATTACAAGAAAGGGTATTGAGAGATATTTCCAGCTACATAGACAGGGCCACTAAGAGCCAGTGTTGGCCTGGGCTGTTTCTTTCCTGTGTTTTTGTAAGGTTTTCTGTGTTTCCTGATTTGTGTTCACCTCATTCCTGTCCTAGTCTCCCTCATGTTTGTATTCAGTTGTAACCTTACAGCTTCCTGTGGAGCATGTCTTCAACAAATATATGCCAAGTTTTCCTGGCCAGTGCCATCTGCTTGAGGTCTCTCCATGTCTTCACTATTCCTTTCATGTCTAGTCTAATTTCCTTCATGTGTTTCATGGTGTCCCTCTATTTCTGTCCCTGGGAAAAGCAGAAAAAGGCCTGCCTTGTAATGCTATCAACTGGTTTCACAATGTGTGTCCTATCCAACATCAGCATCGTCTCTTTACATCATATATTTATATTACTGCATCTTCATTCTATTCAGAAGCTGGAAATCACACACAATGACATTCGGTGTCAGAAGAAGGAAATCATTGATTTCTTATAAAAACACAAAGTAAAGTTTATGTGATACTAAAGTTAAGTGTAAATCTTAGTCAAAATTGTAGCAAAAAGATATTTAAGGATATTCTGTTAAATTCCATTAATTTTATGAGAAATCATCGCTGTTTGAATGTGCTGAGAACAGATAACTGTGGTAGCATGTCATTACTATGAAGTATTATTAGATACATACTTTTAGAACCAAGCACTCCCAGAGGATTTGGAACATTTCTCATGAATTTGGCATTGAATTTGATGGGTAGGTCTTTTCCCAAAGGAGGTTTGTATTCCTGTTGTTGATAAAATCATTCAGTGCAGTTAAGAGTTGTAAAAATGCTATTGTAATTTGAATACTAAAAACTGTCAACAGGATTTATCTGCTCAAGTTGAGATTGCCTGGTGCAGCTCCCCTGGGGGGTCTCTGATGAGACAAAGAAAGAACAGGACTACTGCTCCTGCAAGAATGTCGTACAAGGTAACTAACATGAGGTTGGGCTTGAGGTTGGCAACCTCATCACGTAAAACTAACTGCTACAGAACCCACTGGTGCAAGGTGTATGTTAATGCTTAGTGCAAGCTTCCTATAAGGGGACCAGCTACAGTGGTCACTTTATGCTCTGTGAGGAGTGAAATGGAAAAAAATGATGATGATGATGATGAATAATAATAAGATTGAATACACATTAAGAATTGTGAGGGTTTAATTAAACATAAACAAAAGCTGATTTAAAAACAAGCATAGCAACAGCAGAAAACTGAAGAGGAGATTAAGAGCTAATTAGATGTCAACAGAAACACAAGTGAAGAGAAAAACAAAAACATGGATTACAATGCCGAAGAAAAAGATGACAGTTGTGGCTATGGAGATGTAGACATACCCATGTTCCATCATTCAGAGCTTGACCCGTGACTGGGTCAAACTTCATGCCCTCCAGCAGAAAGAGTCCACAGCCCATGATAAAACCACCCTCTAACTGACCCATGTCCAGCTCTGGGTTCAGACTGTCCAAAGAGACAAGGTATTACGGTATAGTTTATATTAGGCAGACTAAAAAATTTAGGTCTTATAATTTATCTACCACAGTGACTTTACTTTTTTGGAATCAGATATGTTAGATAATGAGAGTTTATATGTTTTAAATAAGAATATGGGGTCGGTGGCTAAGACCTGCGGCATCCGCCTCGAGTTCTAGAGGTACAGGGTTCGATTCCCAGTTGAGGGAATATAATTTATGAAAAATTTTTTTTTTCAGAACCAGTGGTCCTAATGATGTCATACTCCCCCCAGTCTCCTGCGTAGTGACATCGGATGCCTAGCCTTCTCGGATAAGGGTGAAATAATAGGAGGTCCCATGTGCAAGTTGCGCACATTAAAAATCCCATGGCAGTTGGAAATCGTAAAGAGTAGGCCTATCAGGCTGCTGCCCTGGCAAAATTCAAAAAGTTAGAAACCTACCCACAACAAAAATATTTATAGAATGAGTGATTCTATATACACACTGGGATTCTTGCCGATGCTACGGAGTTTGTGCACTGTGCGTAGATCCTCCTTGTGTGATCTAAGGGGGAGGAGATCGGAGCACTGATGGAGTAGTCCATGTGCAATGAAGATAGTCCTTAAAACCAAACAACATAAGAATATATCACGTAAAGGTGTTTGAGTGAGGTCACGTAAAGGTGTTTGAGTGAGGTCACGTAAAGGTGTTTGAGTGAGGTCACGTAAAGGTGTTTGAGTGAGGTCACGCAAAGGTGTTTGAGTGAGGTCACGTAAAGGTGTTTGAGTGAGGTCATGTAAAGGTGTTTGAGTGAGGTCACGTAAAGGTGTTTGAGTGAGGTCACGTAAAGGTGTTTGAGTGAGGTCACGTAAAGGTGTTTGAGTGAGGTCACGTAAAGGTGTTTGAGTGAGGTCACATAAAGGTGTTTGAGTGAGGTCACGTAAAGGTGTTTGAGTGAGGTCACGTAAAGGTGTTTGAGTGAGGTCACGTAAAGGTGTTTGAGTGAGGTCACGTAAAGGTGTTTGAGTGAGGTCACGTAAAGGTGTTTGAGTGAGGTTATATGAAAGTTTATAAGTGTTTGAGTGAGGCTATATGAAAGTTTATAAGTGTTTGAGTGAGGTTATATGAAAGTTTATACCTTGTAAGTGTTTGAGTGAGGCTATATGAAAGTTTATAAGTGTTTGAGTGAGGTTATATGAAAGTTTATAAGTGTTTGAGTGAGGCTATATGAAAGTTTATAAGTGTTTGAGTGAGGTTATATGAAAGTTTATAAGTGTTTGAGTGAGGCTATATGAAAGTTTATAAGTGTTTGAGTGAGGTTATATGAAAGTTTATAAGTGTTTGAGTGAGGCCATATGAAAGTTTATAAGTGTTTGAGTGAGGTTATATGAAAGTTTATAAGTGTTTGAGTGAGGCTATATGAAAGTTTATAAGTGTTTGAGTGAGGTTATATGAAAGTTTATAAGTGTTTGAGTGAGGCTATATGAAAGTTTATAAGTGTTTGAGTGAGGCTATATGAAAGTTTATAAGTGTTTGAGTGAGGCTATATGAAAGTTTATAAGTGTTTGAGTGAGGCTATATGAAAGTTTATAAGTGTTTGAGTGAGGCTATATGAAAGTTTATAAGTGTTTGGGTGAGGCTATATGAAAGTTTGGATGACAGATGACATCTTGAATAAAATGGCAGAAAGAAAGAAAGCAAAAAATACTCCAGAATATAAAACAATAGACAATGACATACGTACTATGTGTAGAGAAGCAAAAGAACGGTGGATAGAAACAAAATGTAAGGAAATAGAAGACTTGGAAGCGAAGCACATGACAAGAGATATGCATGAAGAAATAAAGAAATTATCAAATCGGTCGCGGTTTGCACAAGGAGGAAGCTGTATCAAGAACAAAAATGGTGTAATATTACTTGATGAGAAAGACATATCAAACAGATGGGCAGAATACGTAAAAGAACTATTCGAGGACAACAGAGGTAAAAAAACCATCACCAGATTCTAATGAAGGCCCACACATTCTCAGATCAGAAGTAGAGAATGCCATTCATATGATACAAAAAGGAAGATCAGCAGGCATGGATAACATAAACATTGAAATGATAGAAGCTCTGGAGAGCTTTGGTATAGATACAATCACAGAAATATGCAATGATATATACAATACAGGATATTTACCACACGACATGAAGACATCAGTTTTTATAACATTGCCCAAAAAACCAAATGCAACAGAATGTTCAGACTTCAGAACAATCAGCCTGATGAGTCATGCAATTAAGATACTGCTCAAAAATCATACAGGAAAGAATAAAAAGTAAAGTAGACAGCGAAATCCAAGAAGAACAGTTTGGTTTTAGACGGAACAGTGGAACAAGAGAGGCAATATTTTGCCTAAGAAGATTAGCAGAAAAATATACAGAGGTCCAAAAAAGTATGTATATGTGCTTCATTGACTATAAGAAGGCTTTTGACAGAATCCATCATGAGAAAATAATTGAATGCCTCAAAGACATAGGTATTGATGGAAAAGATATAAGAATACTCAGTAACCTTTATTGGGAGCAAACTGCCACAGTAAGATCGGGAAGGAATTATTCACCATACATAGACATAAAAAGAGGTGTCAGACAAGGTTGTGTGCTGTCCCCCTGCCTATTTAATTTATACACCGAAAAAATTTTCAAACAGATACAGGAAATACCAGGACTGAACATCAGTGGAAGATCAATAAACAACCTTAGATATGCAGATGATACCGTGTTGTTAGCTGAAAGCGAACAGGAGTTACAAGAACTAGTGAAGCAAGTGAACAGTATAAGTCATGAATATGGACTCGACATTAATATTGAGAAAACTAAAACTATGATAATTAGCAAAACAGACGATAAACCCACATTAAAGATAAGCGTAAATGGGAAAATCCTGGAACAAGTCAAGAGCTACGTATATCTTGGTCATATAATAACAGAAGATGGCAGATGTGAAACAGAATCAAGAAGAGAATAGGAATGGCCAAAGCTACATTCAACAACATGAAACATATACTGACATCCAAACAGTTATCTCATAAATTAAAACTGAGAATCATAAAGTGTTATATATATTCTGCATTTCTGTATGGTGCAGAAACATGGACGATGAATAAGCATTTGGAAGAAAGAATTAGGGCTCTTGAAATGTGGATATATAGAAGAATGGGGCGTATCTCATGGAAAGAGATGAAAACAAATAAGGAGGTCCTAGAAAATCTAGGTATGAAAAGAGAACTAATGAGAGAGGTCAAAGTTCGGCAGCTAAAATACTTTGGCCACATAAAAAGGCATAACACCTTGCAGAAGACCATAACAGAAGGGAGAGTTGAAGGTAAACGTGCAAGGGGAAGACAGCGCTATAAGTGGGAAGATAACATCAAGAGATGGACGGGAAAGAGTCTATCAGAGTGTACCACCAAGACAAGAGACAGAAGACGTTGGAGATCCATTACAGCCAACCTCCGTTGTGGAGATGGCAACTGATGATGATATGAAAGTTTATAAGTGTTTGAGTGAGGTTACATGAAAGTTTATAAGTGTTTGAGTGAGGTTATATGAAAGTTTATAAGTGTTTGAGTGAGGTTATATGAAAGTTTATAAGTGTTTGAGTGAGGTTATATGAAAGTTTATAAGTGTTTGAGTGAGGTTATATGAAAGTTTATAAGTGTTTGAATTAGGTTATATGAAAGTTTATAAGTGTTTGAGTGAGATTATATGAAAGTTTATAAGTGTTTGAGTGAGACTATATGAAAGTTTATAAGTGTTTGAGTGAGGTTATATGAAAGTTTATAAGTGTTTGAGTGAGGTTATATGAAAGTTTATAAGTGTTTGAGTGAGGTTATATGAAAGTTTATAAGTGTTTGAGTGAGGCTATATGAAAGTTTATAAGTGTTTGAGTGAGGTTATATGAAAGTTTATAAGTGTTTGAGTGAGGTTATATGAAAGTTTATAAGTGTTTGAGTGAGGCTATATGAAAGTTTATAAGTGTTTGAGTGAGGTTATATGAAAGTTTATAAGTGTTTGAGTGAGGCTATATGAAAGTTTATAAGTGTTTGAGTGAGGTTATATGAAAGTTTATAAGTGTTTGAATATTAAAATAAATAATATGAAAGTTTGAGCTTTTACATGAGTTAATATATTAGACGAACGTTTAGAAGTTTTTAAATGAGACAATATAAAAAAAAAAAAGTTTAGTTTTGAATGAGATAATAATATATGATGAAAGTTTATAATGTTTTTGAAAGTTGAGAAACTTTTAAATGAGATAATATATAAGATCAAAGTTTATAAATTTTAAGGCATTAAACAACTTTTATTGCTTACACAGCAGTCTAAGATCCACTCCTAGAGAATGAAATGTAGGCATCAACAAGCAGTGTAATGCACTTGCATCATGGAGTTTGGATGCATGTTATTTCACTACCGTTCCTACATTTTTGAGTGTTATCATTATGTTGCAGACTTTCTTCTTTCATATGTGGGCTAATATTGTAATTTCATACTTGAGTATCATGCAATGTTATTTCTTCACTTCTGTCTTTCATGAAGCATCGTCTTGAGCTGCAACGGTGGATTCATTCTATATTTTCAGATATTTGAGTGTTTCTTTAGTTTTCTGATTGATATGACAGAGTTGTATTAATATGACCAATATGTTGAAGGTCAACGGTCAATATTCATATAACAGTCAGAACTGGAACTTTTGAACGACTTCATTGAATAAGTCTTGTTTGGACTCACTGGTCCTTAAACACATTATTATTTCATTAGATTTAACTCATTCATTCCAGAGTTATTTTGCACGCTGTGCCAGACTTTTTTTGTGGGCAGAATTTTATAGTGAAGTGTTCATCTTTCAGTCTAAATTTGTTTGTGAATTTTCCTTTGAACATGTACTTATTATATACCAAACTGTAGGTAAATGGATAGAGAATTCAAATATATAATGTCTGTGGTAGTATTTACAGAAGTATGTTCGGTATAATTTAATCATTTTGCATGTAAAATTGAAAAACGCTAAAAAGTTGACTGTAGAATACGATCTTACCAAAGACAAATTACTGTCGTAGACAATAAAACTTTCTTTTTAGTCTTCAAACGTCAAGTTAATCCATATACTAAGTAAAAAAAAACATGCTTATGGCTAAAATTAGTAGATTTAGTGTTATTCGCACCAGTTTGTCCGTGGTTCTTTGTAAGAAAAAAAAAAATTATGCAATCGTGCATTACGTAATTTTCAAACAAATAAATAAGAATAACGTCATATAAATACTTTTTTACTCTTTTTTAATGTTTTAATAGTATCCCTAGCTTCATCTTCTACCAAGAACTAGTGATTAGATGTTACGGTAGGTCTAGTTTTGTTGCTTTTTGATCGGCCAGAATATGACTACGCCCACTCATCAACTAAATCTAGTGTGTCTAGCTTTTCTGCATATATTCCGTATTTTGACAACAAACTGTGACTACCAAACAATCATCATCAATGTCAGCAAAGTTTCAAAGTAGTTTGACACAATTATTTGCTTAGGAGACTTAGAAAATGTAAATATAAAGCGTGACATATTTCTCTAGCAAAAACAACGAAAAACGTAAACACGCGAATCTTCACAAAAATTGTGATAATAACATCAAAACACGCACATGTGCTGATTAACTAAAGTCAAATTAGTTGTTTAAATAGTAGCGGAAGTCATTCTACGAGTTTTAATATATGAACTGCATTAAGCGGACGATTTTTAGGGTTTATTCGTGATAAACTAAAAACCACGCTCTGAGCGTTGCTGGGGCACGGCGTGTTGAATTTTGCAACGCTCAGAGCGTTGCTGTGGAGTCAAAGAGTTAAAAGCAACTATATTGACTGTTATACACATTAGTATAGGTGGTTATACCACACATTCAAAAACATTGTCATATGCCTGAAAGCTACTCAAAGACTCTACTGTTACTAGGTCTAATGTGCCATCCAATGTTTTACGCGAACCTTATTATTCTATTTAGTGGAGGTCTTGCAGGGTGCGACCATCCGAATCAAGTTAAAACCAAAATGCTCGCAAACCATGCAACAATCCTCAACACATTAAATGCCATAAAAGTGCAGCCTGAACAAGTCAATAAAACAAAGAAAACAACAGCAAAAGCACTGACCTGGTGCCAGTATCATTGAGGTAGTCCACCTGGGTGATCTGGTACTGACCAGTGAGCACATCTAGCTCCACTTCAACAGCACATGCACTCCAACAGCTGTAGTGGGCATCTGGATACTTGTCCACTATCTGTGGCCTTATAGATAAATGATTGTGACAAAGTAAATTCTAGAAATGTGACATAATAAATCAGGTAATGTCTGGTGTTGATCTTTAATAAGTACTTTAACTGCATCCCTTGTGATACTAAATGTTCCTTGCATATTTTTATCTTATGAAAATAAATGTTTCAAACAATTCCTTTGTGATATAAGGTGCTGCAAATCATTCCTTTCAGATACTAAGTGCTTCAAATCTTTTCCTTGCGATATTAAGTGTTGCAAATCTTTTCTTTACAATGCTGTTTCAAACGTTTTAATTTTGATGCTATGTGTTGTAAACTATTCCTTTATGATACTAAATGTTTCAAACCTTTTCCTTATGATACTAAGTGCTTTAAATCTTTCCCTTATGATACTAAGTGCTTTAAACATTTCCGTTATGATACTAAGTTCTTTAAACCTTTTCCTTGATACTAAGTATTGCAAACATTACTCATACTTTCTTACATATGCTTCTGCTTCTTCGTCACTCACTCATATAACATCTGCTTCTCTTAAGGGGTTGGTGAGGGTCATGCTGTCAATCTTCTCTCATGGAACTGCCATTCTATGAAGAAATATTCTACTGTTTTCTTGTCTTCCCCACATGGACATATGATAAATGTGCACGATTTTTTATTTGTTGATATTTGAGCTGCACTGGCTGGTTCTTAGTCTAAAAATTATCACTCTTCTTACTAAGGAGTAGCAGGCTTCTTTTAGTCTGGCTCTGAGTGTTCTCCATCCTATTTTTCTTTGAAGTTATTTTTGATTATTTGTAGTGGTTTTGATGGTATTGTATGGTTGAGATGTTACCTAATGTAATGTATGAGGTCAGCTGTGAAGGCTCCTGAGATAAATGTTGATGCGAATTACAGAAGGCCCTTCTTACTACCACTTACGACCTCAAACATATCTTTTTTTCTAATGAATGTCTTCTTCTTCTTCTTCTTCCGTCCTTAGCCAAAGACCGACCAAGCAGTCAGAGGCTATCACGCCTTGTGGCGTCTTAAGGGCAACAGCAGATTGATTTTCTCTGTTGTAGTTTCCCATCACGCCTAGCGGCGTCTTTAGGGCAACAACAAATAGATCCATCTGCCGTTGTTTCCGTAATCGGTGTGACAAGCCAACGGGTGATCAGCCCATTGGGCTCTAATGAATGTAGCTACGTTAAAAAGTCTAGGGTACTGAATTGTAATGTGTTGTAGTAGATTACCCACACACACACAGATATTTAATAAGTCTAATAATAATAATAATATAATGTATAACACACTGAACTAACTCAGGCTGTTTTAGTTTTAAATATTAAATTTTCTGTAAATTTATTTGTTCTGATCCAAACGTTTGTTGGTCAGAACATATGAAAGATTATGGAGTTATAAATGGAATGCATAATTATATGACATAATAAAATGGAATGTGATTACAAAGGTATGTTATAAGTCTAGTTAATATAATTTATATTAGATTGTCCCAGGAGACTAATACTGTATGTACCGTTGGGGTGGTATCATCACGCCCAGCCTATGGCTGCCAAACATTGTCCATTGACTTATGGGATGAATACAAGGTTTATTTTCCCACAATGGTATGTCTTTTATTGGGTGCTGAATTATTTGAGAAATTAGTTGATAAATCAGTTGGTGAACTTCCAGCAGGCCAGATCTCACGTATCTCGACTGTATCGATCTTGTACAAGAGTCTGGTGGTCCCACCTCTCCGTCTTCTTCTTCTTTGATCCATAACCGCCAACCGTCAAAGCAGTCAGCAGCCATCACGCCTGGTGGCGTCTTGTAGGGCAGCAACAAATTGATTCCACTTTGCTCGGTCGGCGGCCATCCTTCGTACAGTGCCCCAACTGTGGTTCATTCTTTGCATCTCAGCTTCCACAGTTCTCCGCCAAGTTGTTTTTGGTCGGCCTCTCTTTCGCTTTCCCTCGGGGGTCCATAGCATAGCTGTTCTTGCGATGGTATCAGGGTCCCTTCTGAGGACATGGCCAACCCAACTCCAGCGTCTGCCAGCTATGATGGTGTGCATGTCCTCCTGGTTACTCCGAATAAGTAGTTCTTGGTTGCTGATGGTGTTTGGCCAAAAGATTCGGAGAATTTTCCTTAGGCAGATTGTGTGGAAGGAGGACAGTTTCGACATTTCCTTCTCTGTTACTCTCCAACATTCCGCACCATAGAGAAGCACAGAAAGTATGCAGCTCTCATACAGTCTTAATTTGGTGTTTGTGCTGTACTGGGAAGACTTCCAAATGTTGTTGAGAATAGCAAAGGCTGTTCTCGCTTTATTCATTCTGTTGTTAATGTCCTTGCTTGTTCCGCCGTCAGGTGTTACTATGCTTCCTAGGTAAGTAAATGTAAATGTGTCTGTCTGTTCTAACTTCTGGTTCCTTACTGTTATTGGCTCAGGATTGCCCACATTTAGTGTCATGACCTCCGTCTTCTTCAGATTGATGTTCAGGCCAACCTGCTGGCCATACTTATTCAGTCTATCAGTTTTGTCTTGAATGTGTTGGTGTGAATGCGCGAGCAGTGCAATGTCATCTGCATATTCCAAATCTTCCAGTGTAGAAAACATTGTCCATCTAATTCCTCTTGGACTGCCCTCTGTTGTCTGGCGCATCACCCAATCTATGACTGTCAAAAATAATGTTGTTGATAAGGGGCATCCCTGTCGTACTCCTGTTTTCACTTCGAAAGTTACATTACTCGATCCAACACTGCACGTAAAGTTAGAATAGAGGCTTTTTATAATGGAAACAATGCGGCTGGGAATTCCATAAGCCCTCAGAATTTTCCATAGGCTGTCCCTGTGTATGCTGTCGAAAGCCTTTTCAAAATCAACAAAGTTAATGTACAGCTGTCTCTGCCATTCTGAGCACTGCTCTATAATGTTCCTGAGGGCAAATATATGATCTGCACATCTTCTGTTCTTTCTGAAGCCCGCTTGTTCTTTCCTCAGTTTATGGTCAACTGCTTTTGAAATTCTCTGGATGATTATCCTGCCTAGTATTTTGCTGGGAACTGAGAGGAGGGTAATTCCTCTCCAGTTGTTGCAGTCTGCAAGGTCGCCCTTCTTGGGCAATTTGACAATTGTTCCTTTACTCCACTCTATTGGTGTTGTCTCAGTTTCCCAGACTTGTGCAAATAGTGGTTCTAATAGTTCTGCTGCTAGTTCAGGGTCTGTCTTGAATAGCTCAGCATTCAGATTGTCGTGACCAGGCGCTTTTCCATTTTTTAGCCCTTTGATAGCTGTGATAATTTCTTCTTTTCGTGGAATGTCTGTATTTACGTCTAAGTCACTTTCAGCCTCAGGAACATTCAGCTGAGTCTCTGGTGGTTCCTTATTCAGTGTTTCTCTGAAGTGCTCTGCCCACCTTGTTTCCTGCCCCTGTGCTGTGGTGATGAGATTTCCTTGCTTGTCTCTTACTAACGTTATGTTGTTTGCACCTCGTTTTCCACTGATAGCTTTAGTTATTTTATAAACTGTGCTTTGTTCATTTCTCAGTGCTGCCTCTTCTGCCTGTCTTGCAAGGTCATCCAGAAATGTCCTTTTGTTAGCACGGGTTTGACGTTTTACTTCCTTGTCCAGCTGACTGTACTGTTCACTATATATTGCCTTTAACCTGGGAGACTTAGCTTCTGTTTTCTTCCTTTTCATTTCCTTTCTCTTCGCTATGGTGTTTAGCGTTTCTGGTGTTATCCAGTCTTGGCTCTTTCTTTCCTGGAATCCCAAGCATGACTTGCTGCTTTCTTTATATATTGTTGAGATGGTGTTGAATTTCTGGTCCACATCGTCGGTCTCTGTTCTTTCCTGGCTTTTGGTAATCAGATATCGTCTCTTTACGTCGACCACAAACGCTTTTCTGGTGAGGGGGTCCTTAAGTTTCGTGATGTTGTATCTTTTCTGTTTGACTGCAACTGGTCCAGCAGCTCTGAGTTTCACCTTCAGTCTTGCTACTACTAGGTGATGATCACTTCCCACATCTGCGCCTCTTCTTACTTTCACGTCTTGTAGTGCATGTCTCCATCTGCCATTGATCATTATGTGATCTATCTGGTTTTTGTCTCGTCCGTTTGGTGATTCCCATGTTAACTTGTGCACTTCTTTGTGTTGAAAAAGTGTTCCTCCGATGACCAGGTTGTTAATACTGCAGAAGCTTATTAATTTGTCCCCATTCTCATTTACTGTTCCACTGCCGCATTTCCCCATTACTCTTTCGTTATAATTATTGTGTGTTCCAACTTTCGCATTTAGGTCTCCCATTACTATAATAAGATCGTACCTGGGTACAGTTTCCATTTCCTTTTGTACCTGTTGATAGAACTCGTCCTTGATCTCTTCGTCGCTGTCATTTGTTGGTGCATAACATTGTATAATTGTGGTGTTGGTGAATCTCCCTCTCAGTCTTGCTCTTATTAGTCTGTTGTTAATGGGTTTCCATTCCAGTAGAGACCTTTCCATTCCTTTCTTAAGGATAATGGCTACACCTTCGTTGTGCTGACCGTCCTCTCTACCAGAATAAAGTACTGTTTCCCCTGTAGCTGTTTTTATTCTCCCCATCCCTGTCCATCTGCTCTCGCTTATTCCCAGGATATGTAGTTTGTAATTCCTCATCTCTGCTGTAATCTGTCTCAGCTTTCCTGCCTCGTTCATAGTTCTGACATTCCAAAAACCAATTCTGGTTTCGTGTTTTGCGGTCTGGGCATCCGTTTTCATGCCAGTGGCTTCCTTTCGGCTTTCACCACTGTCAGTCATACGAGCCTGAGACTCCGGATGTCCGTCCCGCATCAAAGTATTTCCATTTATTGCTGTTTCCGTAACGTGTGTGATTTTTTACACAGACAGGGGTGTCGACCCTGTGCTAAAACCCCCAACCTGGAGGACCAGGGTACCAGCTTTTGTCTGACCCCTACCCACGCAGACCAGTCCAGCATGGTTGAACCTACCAGGAGTAAAACTCCCACTGGCATAGCTCTGGGGATTGTCAGGGTACACAAGCTGCCATACCGCTACAAGGTATAGGTACCATTGATGGCAGACCTCTCCGTGCTGGGGGCAATATACGGCTGCTCTGACACAATGTTAGACTGCACTGGTCCACGCTTGTGTATTTTACAACAGCATTCGGCACCGCTTTGGTGCCAAACAGAAACTCACAATTCTGAAACAAAAGTATTGGGTCATGTGTCAGAACTCTACCTCCTGAGCCACTTCTGCACACAACACTACACAACAACACCACACAGACTGGGTCAGATCTCTCTGACCACACAGTACATCTTACCTAGTTGTTTTCATATAGTACCAGTCCCCAAGACTATCTTGCATCTGAGATATGTTCAATAGTTTCCTTCTATTCAATAGGATAGGTGATATGTTCCACTGATCTCAACAATAGATCCGCCTCCATATTTTTAGTAGGCGTCCATATATTTTGTTTATCTCTAGACCCTGAACTGGGGCTGGGGATCTAGAGCGAGCACTTACTTGTCGTAATCATTTTTATATAATATGGCAGTATCAATCACTCGAATTATTAAAATATACCAAATAAATATTATTCATTCTTACCAGAATTCAGAATTGAGAACACAGTTAAATTTGCTAGCAAAACTCAGCTGAGCTGCTGGCTGTATGATGGCGTCCCACTATATATTTGTATTCTTCTGAAATCACCACCACTTATTAATTTAAACTGCGTCTCTGAACAGACTTATGTAAAATGGCAAAATTTCACATCTCTATCCCGCTACTATAAAATGCGTTGACCAATCGCCGACTTCCCCCCTTGCTTTCAAATCTACAACCAAAAGTCACTTCAGTCAGCTCTCAGTCAAGTATGTATTACTGTCTGTTGGTTCGTCTGTCTCTACTTGTTTTTCATACAAAAAACACGCTTGGTTCTTGGACCCCTCCATGCAGTATCCTACACACTTTTGCCTCCGAAGTTATTTTTAGCCACAATACTCCCCCATTTCCCCTCTCTTTAATTACAGCTCGATTTTGCATCTGCGTCTCAAGGCCGCAATTTTTGAAAATTTAGTGACATTTTTTTAACAGTGCAGTCGCTCGTCTGATATGAACAACACAGTCTTTTGTCAATATCTTCATTATTATCTATCCGTCTGTATAATTTAAAGTATATTATTTCTCTGCTCAAGACGGGCTATCAAACTAGCTAGGTTTTATATTCCTACCATTATTATTAAGAAAAAGTTACTTTTTCAAGGTTAGTTGGTTTTTTGAAATATGTTCGAGAACCTTCTCCACGGCGTTTTGCCGCTGAATTCAAATAACAATCAAGTATCGTAAAAGTCCAAGAAATGACTGTTTCTGACACGAGCTAAAGTCCTTTTCTTGTCCATTTCCTTACTTTATGTCAACTAGGGACGTGAATTTTTTTCCTTTCACCCCCAATTGCGTCTTTTAGCCTTGCGATCTTCAAACACGTGTTCAGTCATATCTTTCCTTTTTGATCTCCGTTTCGTTTCCCCCTCCCGTCTACAAAGGGTAAACGTTTCGTCTGCACTTCCAACTTGTTAGTTTTAAATGGCGGTGGGAAAGGCTGGCATGGGCGAGCATGTCTCCTAGTATCTTACGCATTATTTTTTAACCCTACATTTCTTCGTTAAATTTGGAGATATTTTAACATTGTATCCTGGTGACATCATCACATTATTGCTTTTAACTCTTCCTATGTTTTCTTATCCTTATAAGCTATGCCAAAAGTAATATTTGGGGCAGCCATAAAACAATAAAAAAGCATAGATGATACTGTACCTGAAAGTGTTAAGCATGTTAAGTTTATACAGTAAAAGTTGACAAAAACAATGTTAATATTATTAGAAATTTTGGAAGACACTATTGCACATTAGTAATTTCAGTTCATGACAGTCATAAAACTTACATGTAATGTGCTCTCAAATCCACCATGTCATTGTAGGCTTGCTTCACGATGTCTTTCCATGTTGGATTGACCAATTTGGCTTTTGATGGGGCCAAACGCTGAAGGAGGTCATCACAGCATTTCAAGATTGCCTGAAATACAAATGATTTGGTAAAGTACAGTGAACAAGTTAATAACTTTATTCATCACTTTTTGGCATCAAATCCATCAAGTTAGCATGCAGTGTTTTTGTGCAGAATGTTTTCATGTAAATAGTCCCTTTGGCTTGTTTTATACTTTTCATGTAATGGAAACTTAATTACACCAGATGTTGATTCCAAAAAGCATGGTGTGATAGTGAACATTTTTCAATGCTCTTTTGTTTCACAGGTTAGACTCTCTCTCAGTCAGTCAATCCTCAAAATACTATAAATGCCTAGTCTAATGTGAGATTTAGTCAAGTACTTCCTCAGCTAACGGGAAGTGCGTACATGTAAGTAATAGTTTTAACTTAACATAACATAGTGTAAAACATTAAAGGCACTTAAAGGTGACATAATCATTAGGGATTACTGAAATTTACCAGGCAGACGAGTTCTGTTGTTGTTGATCCAGCACTAAACTTTGAGTTGGGGTTTACTGTTGTACTGAATGCCTTCACATGAATCTGGTCTAAAGGAATGCCCAGCTTGTATGCACAGACCTGGATAGCCTATTTTTGACAAAAAATGTTTGCTTTCTTTTAATGAACAGAATTTTTAGTCACTAATAATGTTCCTTACAGGCTAAGAAAACTTCCTAATAAATCAACAATTTTAATATCTTTGGTTCTAATTTGTAATAAATGTTTGAACTTTATCCAAGAATGTTTACTTTTAAAAAGCTGAAGGTAGTTACTTCCAATTCTTGAACATAAGAGTAAAATATATTTTCTGATGGTACTAGAACTGCCACAGTGGCCTTGACAATCAATCATGAATAAAATTCAGTTTAAAGGCAATCCCATGAAATGTTCAATTTTTGTTGTTGAGGAAAGTACAATTTTACAATATATTAGTAAACAGAGTAGACCCAAAAGTAACATGATACCTTTGTGTTGATACCTTGACCCATATCAATACCGCCATGGCAGAGATGCACACTTCCATCTCCATGATTGATATACACTGACGTGGTGTAAAATCTTCCCTGCCAGATCATGGCATATCTGTTAGGCATGACATGAAATCCACGCTTTGTCCAACGATTATTCTGGGAAAGATGTCATTTTAATATTGACAATTTTATTTAAAATAATAACTGTGCTACACAAATGAAAACATAGTGTTGTTATATGTCAGCAGAATTGTGCCTGCACTCATACCAATTTGCCCAGTGGCTAAACAACTTACAACCAACCTAAAAGCTTGCTATCAGTTTTTAGCCAGGTGAGGTAGATAATAGCCAGGCAAGATGTGCTAGAAACTGACCACTGTAGCTGTTAAGTTTTACCTTTTTTAAAATTGAAATAAGAAAATATAATGTTGTTGAGAAAATGTGTAAATAAAAGTGGCAGGGATAATATAACAAGTAGCTGCCATGAAATAAGTGGTGGCTTCTGGTGTCTGTGAGACAGAATATGACCACTACTACAATCAGGAAGGTTGTTAGAGGTGGCTAACATGAGTCTGTGCATAGAGCTAACAACCTCATCATATTAAACAAATTGCTACCAGAAACCACTACAACAGGGACAAAAATAGCCAGTACAGCCACAAGTCCTTCATCAGGGAAAGGAAAGAAAGCAAGAGTTAAATAGGGAACATGAGAAAATATAAAAAAATGGGTAATATCTGCTAAAACCAAGCATGGCCTATATAGTCGCTCTGAGATCATGCCAAGAAATTTGACATGTTTAAGGGAGTATTCTTTCTCTGTCACCTCAATGACCTCTGGGAACTATACAGGGCAACAGAGAGGATTTGAAACAGATAATTATTAGGTGAAAATTCTTCAGGCCTGGAACGGAAGAAGAATATACGTAAGAATAAAGCAGTTGGAGGAAAAAAGCAAAGTGGAGCGAGGCAGCTGACTCACTTGCAGGAAACCTATGGGATTTTGGAGAAGGAAACATTCTATAAGAAAGAGGGAGAAAGAACTAATAGTTAAAGATGAAAGCAAAATAGAAGAAGGAGAGGGATACAAGATGTCACGAAGTGGATTTAAGTTATAGAGTTTGCCTGAATGAAAGCAAGACCCTAGTATGAGAAAGTCTGAGAAGATAGAATTTAGATGAAAAATGATATGCCTGTGGACAGATGAGACTATTGGCTCAAAGGCTAGAACAAGGATTTGACTCTCCCCTAGCCGCTTCGTGACTTCAGAAAAGCTATAGAATCAAGCCCTTTTTAACTACCTTTAAACACAAGGAGATAAGGTGTATAAAACGACCACCGACACCACTATACAGACAACATAGAGTAAGTACAGTAAAGTGTAGAAGCTGATCCAGTGTACAGTAAAGATATATTTATTTACACAATAAAACATTAAAATTCCATCATACATCAATCAAATAAATAGCGTGCACTGTTGCACTGCCTGAAAAACAAAGTAACCATTTAAATTGATAGACACTAGAAAAACCCCAATCACATTCACTCTTTCTGTCACCCTGCTGAGGAACAATAAAAATGGTTAGTGATTTAAACAACTCTAATCTTGTGGGGCTGTCAACTTTAGCCTCCACTCTCTAATACAAATACGTTTTCTACTGTTGCCGTCCTGTTGCCTCCTCCTAAAAGAACATCTACACAGCTTCCAACTTGGTAGGCGTTATGCGCCGCTCACGAACACCACTGAAAATGCTAAAATAATAGACTTGGCTTACAACGATGGCTCAGTGTCTATCCATCAAATGGATAATGAACAGATCCTACTGGTCCTTTTATTTTCTCCCTCTTTCTCTCTCTCTCTCTCTCCCTCTCTCCTTGGTTCAGTGTCTCTCTAACCCTCGACGACTGATGATGCGGCATCTCCGTTACGCTCTTCTCTCGTTACTTTCAGGACCCAGGTATTGTAACCCTATCACCTGCTCCTGAATTCGGTGATGATGATGATGGTCGGGTATCAAGCATGAGGTACTGGATTAACTGTCGAAAACTTCTCTGCTGCTGAATAGCTTCTATAACTTTCCACTTTTAACCCGCTCCGGATTTAGAGGAAAACACAGCCTTGATTTCTGGCTGTATGCAATTACGCCAGTCTCCCGGCCACGTGCCGTTGCTGGAGATTATAATAGCGATGAGCTCTGGGCTTTAGGACAGATAAACCCGTTCCTGCTCCTCACTGCAAAAAGAGCTGTTTAGGTCTTGCTGAAGAGTTGAACTTCACTGAAATAGACCGTTTAGGTTATTTTCTTTTCGTTGCTGGCAATATCTCGAGTCCTCTGACCCCTGAGATATGTCCTGTTGCCGTGGGTAATTTGTATATGGCAAATTACGCTCCCCCACTGTTTGCCGTGACCCACTGAAATTAAAAGAAAATGCGTCTATTGTACAATAATACATAAATAATACTACCCACGTGGCACTTAAATCTCACTCCTCCTACTCCCCTTCTCTCGTTCTGAACAACTATACATAAAACATTCCTACCCACGTGTCTCTCTATCTCACTCTCCTTCTACTCCTTCCTTCCCTCAACTTAAATCTTCCAGGTAAGTAAACAAAGCCCCAGACACTGTCTGATGGGTTACGTGGTTGATACGCATGGCTAACCATGTGTCCAAACATTTCAACTAGGGAAATCCTTTGTCCGAAATTCCCATTACCTTTTAACATTTACCCATGAGGTTTCCTACTTAAGCCCCAATTTAAATTCAACCTCCTGCTATAGGAATAATCTACTCCCCTAAACAGTATAATTCACTGATAACATAAATCTGTACCCTTCAACTGCATTTCTCACATTTAAGGCACAGTAAACTTTACGTACACACAATTGGTTTCCCAATGAAATTACTTTTGTAAATACACAGGAATAAATGGTGGTATTACACAACACTCTACAACTATGAGCACCCGTGTCTCTCATAACTTCACACGCTCCTATCTACTGCCAAGAATCCTAGGAAGAATTATGCACACTTTTACATTTACATCGTTCTTCAAAGATAATAATGGATGGCGCTACCGTTAAAAACTTTAAGTTAATGTCCCCGAAGAACTTTACTTACGGGTCGAGATTTCTCAAAGAACCCTCTAAAAAGTAAAACGATAATAAAATTACTACATACCAATTACCGCTTTTCTTCCCCGCAATGGAGACGATAATGCGTAGCTTCACGGCCGGCAATTATTTCTTCATATAGAGAAAGATCCCAGGTCTAACTGGCTATATATACACACAGGGAACCACTCCCGCGTATCTGCTAAGCTACGCACTCGGGCCAATGGAAACGCTAGAAAAATAAAATACTGCGACCTACGCCAATAGATTTGAAGACCGCATGTCCAAAAATTGCGTCACGTTACGTGGCGGCCGTGTGCATTTCTGACTTGCGTGCATGAAGTGGCGATTTTCGTAAACAATGAAAATCTACGTGATCGCGAAAAAATCTATAAGAGAAGAACTGGCCCAGTGTAAAATAAACCTACCGACATAAAGGAACCCATTTAAATTACCTAAACAAAAATACCCAAAACAATATATATTCATGGAGAAGATACATGGCAAACACATCTAGTTACAAAGAGAAGAAGACTGGTGAAAATTCAAAATAGAAGAACAGAATCGGGCCTGTTGAAGGACAGAATTTCAGTACAGCATCACACAAGAAAGCCCAATGGGCTGATCACCCGTTGGCTTGTCACACCGATTACGGAAACAACGGCAGATGGATCTATCTGTTGTTGCCCTAAAGACGCCGCTAGGCGTGATGGGAAACTACAACAGAGAAAATCAATCTGCTGTTGCCCTTAAGACGCCACAAGGCGTGATGGCCTCTGACTGCTTGGTCGGTCTTTGGCTAAGGACGGAAGAAGAAGATCACACAAGAAAACTAACGTATGCTGCATGTTGTTGCAGAAAAACAAACTGACCTTGTTAAAGTCATTGACAGCCTGGACCCTCTCTGCAATTTTAATATCTGCTTCCAGCTGGGCAACAACATTACTAATCAAACAGTGTTCCATCACCACACCAGCCAAAGTGACCTGTGGAATGGGACAGTTTTATAAATGGTTCAAGTTGTCTCATTTAGATGATCAAATATGCTTCAAGTGCTTTTAAGTGTGTTAAAAATATACATGATATGTGTGTCTGTTGTCTCACTCACAATCCATGCATTGAAAGGTCCAAAGTGAATGACTCCGGCATGAATGTAAAACTTCTATAGAAGCCTCAAATCTTCAGGAACTGATGTGGATCTACTGTCCTGGTCATGCAGGGGTTCACAGCAATGAAAGAGCTGACAAACTAGCTTCAAGAGCACCCATTGAAAGTGCACTGGATATGGATAAGGGAGAGATTCTGAGGGCAATTAATGATCACCTATTAGAGAATGACACTGGAATCAATGAATCATCAAGACTATGATTGCTGGAATTTGGCATCAAAAGTAAGACCAGCAGGGATGGACGTATGAGAGGAATGTTGACTCTTTACAAAATAAATGTAACTGCTTAATTTTACAATAAATAATGCAAAGAAAGTCTTAAAATGTGCAATGACAGCAAGTTTAAAGTCTATTCTATATCTGAAATCTTAACTCTTTCTGTTCGTAGCAATTTTTAGGTTTCATCCATTCACCAAAATGGATTCCAAATTTATTTGCATAAATAACGCTTTTAAACAAGCAGTAAACATAAAATTTATGAGAAATTAGAACACTTTGAAGTTTTGTAAATCTTTTTGTAAAACAAGTTTTGTGTTCTACCATGCCAAGTACAAACATGAGGAAATCTTGATATAGCCAAGCGAATGTACCAGATGGCCTCTGGGAACATAATGTATCATATCTTGGTGTATCATAGATCTCATGTGGCAGACAGAGTTAAAATTATTGATTGATGGGATGATTGAGGGAAATTCAGTAGTAAAAGATGAAGAAAACATAGTTCCAACAGAAGAACAATATATTTCAGGGTTTCAAGAAGTTCTAATGGGAAATTGAAATATAAGTCCTTGAGATGGTAATATTTAGTCCAAGCACAAGAAACCTGGTGCATTAAAGACCCTGTTCAACCCCCATTTTGGTTATGACATGGGTATACAGTGTTTTATAGTATATTAGATTTGTTGTTTTTCTTGTGTTTGTTCTTCCAGGTTGTAAACAGCTCTCCTGGCAGATGAAGTGGTAATGATGGAGTAGGACTTTTAAGACTTCTTCTTACTATACAGTTTGTCTTATGAAGCTGAAATAGTCTCACGCTAACAGACAAGATGAATCAATTTTGATTTACAATTTTAATCACTTCATTTAAAATATACTGTGCTAGCAAACATAAAGACAAATGTGACCTTACATCTCCATTTTCCAGTAAGTTGATTTTTCGAACAGCCAGATGATCCTTTTTGAGGTAGGTGGCCACATGATCAATCATACATTCCATGCCATAAATAGCAGGAGCAGTACCTTTCAAATATTGGAATGAACATATCAGTTGTTGTTTATATCAGAAGAATCAAGTTATTTTGATCATACAGTGACCATATCATATGTGAATAAGAAGTGAGAAATTTAGTTTTAGTAATGTTAAGTATCTTATACAAAAATACAAATGGAAACTACAAAAAAAAAAAAAAAAAAAAAAGTTTCTTTAATAAATTAGAATTCTTACTTTGAATTATGCACTTATTTGTTTTCCATTTATTTGATTTATGGGTTTTCTGTCAGATTTATTTGGATAAATGGACATACAGTTTCAATGTAAAACGTTAAAAGTAGTCCCATAGCAACTACTGCCTTAGGGGAGTGAAGTGTTAGAGACTTCACTATACTAGGTCCAGCATCAAGAGGTGGGGGACCAGTTCCATTCTTCACTGCCTTTTCCTTCCCTAACTCAAGAGCAAAGTCAGGTACCCATTTACAGCTGGGTAGACAAGTGTGATGATACAGTGAATCAAACCCTGCACCTTAGCCACGAGAGACCAGCGCTCCATGATCTAACCACTCTGTCAATCGGACACTCAGTTTCAATCTATAAAGTAAATTTTAAAATATATAAATAAACTTAATACACTATTTACCTGGAGCTCTGACAGATGTACTGACTGGTTTGTTTGTTTTTAGTGGCTGGACAGTCCATGACCAGTTTGGACAGGCATAAACTAAAAAAATAATATAACAGAGACAAATTACCAGAAACTGGTATCCAGAATTTGCACCACAATGGATGACAGAAATAAAACAAAACGATATTTACTATTTTTTCTAGAAGCTAAAGCTTGAATGAGAAACAAAAACAACCAATAATGTGCAGGAAGGAGAAAAACGAAGCAAGGAATGAAAGTAGATTAGATTGTAAAATAGTTGCGATATCACAGAAGAAAAGATACCAGGTATGGATCTTAAAGATGAGGGATTAGATAGTTAATTGATACAATCGAATTTGTTGTGGAGTAATGTCAATGGGCCACCACTGATAGAGTCTAAAGTTGACTATATATAAATAGTTGTATGTATACGCCCACACAGAGCTATAATGAATATGTTACTACTGTCACTGTGCCTGGACTGTTCAAAGTAAGTGTGTACTGGTACATTCATCCATCACAGTAACACACATATAAGCCATGTAGCGTAGAACGACTGGTAACAGTTAATGAACAGTTTTATTAACGCTACACACAGTCACAATGACACAGACGAAAATTACAGCATAAAGTACAAAGCATCAGGTAATTGAATTCATAAGCTCAAAACACCCCACAGAGCTCAGTTACCGCACATAGTGGCGCACTTCTCATCGAAGGTACGCATTAACAATGTTCCTTAATAAACGGCATCCACCACAGTTATAAATACGGCCTCATACATATGGCCTCATCCAGAAAGACTGCTCACATCGCAGTACTATAATAATCATCATCAGCGCTCTCTCTTTCGGTAGCCTGCAAACATCACAGTGCTACTAATATACGTTCCTGGATCCCTCCAGTAATAATATATGAAATCATCAGCGCTGTCTCTTCTTAGAGCTCAATTATAAATAGCGGTGCACTCATTGAACGTGCACAATAGCAAAATCCCTCAAAGACTGCCTTCACCGCAGTTATAAATATGGCCTTATAAAGTCGATAAATCTCTGACTCTTAAATGTCTTCTTCATAGAGCTCAGTTACAGAATAATAGTGCACTCCTCATCGAAAGTGCACAATAGCAAAATCCCTCAAGGACTGCCTTCACCGCAGTTATATCAAATACGGCCTGTACAAAATCCTGGCCTTCATAATAGCTTCATAATAGCTTTATAAATCTTCACACTGCAGTTAATATCGAAGTACGTACTATCTTCAAATAATGTAACACATGAAAGAATATTCAATACAGTCCTGTACAAAAGTCTCCATCGAGACACACATTGCAAAACACTCTAAACATCTTCACCGAACACTGGTCAGGAACACACACTTAGAGAAAAACACCCAGGGTTGACTTTTCTCCGTCAACGCCTAGGACAGACTGCATGGGGATACACATTTCCCACTCAAACAGTCACGAGAATCGGCCGTTCACACACAGCCGATCAGTCAATTCACGGACTAGCTGCGAGCTATACACAGCTCTACAATACAGAACAACTACATCTCACCACTCGAGATGATCAGCGCTCACGACGCTCTTTTTTTCTGACTTACAAAAACTTCTCGAACATACGAGGAAATTTCTTAAAGAATTCAATCATCTAATAAATAAACAAGCGCCACAAGTGACGCAACTCTAAATTCACTCTGACCAACTTAGCATACTAAGGATCACTTCCCTTTTGACCTTAACATTAATGATTTTTTATTTTATTTTAAATTTAGGCATAAAATTATCATGTTCAACCCATGATGAGTTTTAATTAGGTGACATGGTGTCTATGGTTTAATAATATATTCAGTTGCTGCCATTTGCTTATGGACAACATCCTTCTCAATCGCTTGTTCCATATTTTACACTAGTTAATTAAAAGTGTTAACTGTGCATGTTTTTTAAATATAAATTAAATAATCATAACTGTTGCATTACTTTCAGAAATATAAGAAAATGAGAAGCACTGCAGCAAAGCAGTAAGTGTGCATACATTTAAGCAGTGTATACCTTATTATAGGACAAAGAAAAAAAAAATTCCTTACAACGCCTTCATCAGAGACAAATAAAAAAAACTATAGAGAAAAGATAGAGAGGCAAGCTAAAGATACCAAAATAAATAAATATTATAAGACCGAAATGGAAAACATGGTGGTCACTGTGGTAAATACAAGAGTATAGATAAGTGAACTTCTTGGAGGCAGCTTTGTTTCGGAAACCGGACTCTTCGGTTTTCAGATGTCTCCCAAATCATGTTAACAGGTAGCCCAAATCACCCAAATTTGCACAAAATAGCCCAAGTCACAATATCTGCACTAAAAAATAGCCCAAAGTCACCCAAAACAGCAAGAAATTGCGCAAAATATGATTTAAAAGTAGCCCACAGTATCCCGAAGAAACTTTTGATATTCAGAATATTTTTGTTTTCAGTTCGGATAAAACGTTATAGACCTGTACCACCAAGATACAGTGGAAAAACTATGTTTTAATTTACTTTTTATGTATATAGTTTAGCTTTGACTCTCTTTTCTCTGCTTGTTTTATTCATTTGTCTATGACGAAGACACTGTGGTTGTAACGTAAGCTGGTTCTTTGAACCAGTAAGGCATACACTTCCAATTTTCATTTAACCCACTGTTTAAGACATGGTTTTTTAAACCTGTGGTTCATGGACCCCTTGGAAGTCCATGGATAGATTCTAGGGGGTCCAAGTACAAAAAATAGTCTAAAAATTAAAATAAACATTTTTTTTATTATGCTTCTATTTTTGTTTTCCAAGAAGGGGCCCATAGCCTTCATCAGACAATCAAAGAGATCCATGGCTCAAAAAAGGTTTAGAAACCATGGTTTAAGACAAAAATAAAAACATACATAAAAAAATATATTAAACAAAATAAAAAGATTGTGTGTGTACGTGAATGTATGTGCATGCACTAGGCATGTGGATTCCTATTTAATATAAGATTTTTTATTCATATGTCATAACAGTCAAAGGTGAAACGAAGCAGAAAATGTAAGAAAAAGGAAAGAGAAAGAACAGAGTGGAAGAGAGCTGGATGTGAGAAGTTAGAAGGAAAAAAAAAGATGGAGAGAGACAACAAGAAAAGTGTAAGACCACAGCACTAACCGTTATCAATGTAGCCTGTTGTATGTTCATCTGCATTAGTGAAAAAGAGAGCTCCAATATCAGCATAACCAGTAGCAATTATGGCCAGGAGTTTGCCATCATCATCAAACCCAACCTGAAAATAACATTTGAAGAAATATTCTCCCGAAGTGCTCAGACATGCATGTAACACAAATTATTAGTTTAAATTGATTTTTACAATGATTTTTTTTTTTTCGTTCGCCCGCTAATACTTGAGGCGAAATCTCAGGTTATTATTTATGTCTAACCTGACATTGATTTTACGTGAGTATCCCTTTATTTATTGTACAGAGACAAATGTCCCACGCCATTCAGGCAAATACTCGCCGATTTCGGAGGTACCCATTGCAGCTGGGTCGGCTCAGGAGCCGCCAGTCCCTGGTCGATGACACTCCTTCAAATGTACTCGCCAGGTCTCGAGTTAATCCAGTCCAAATCCCGGTCGACGAAAAATCCTCAAATGCCGTCGCCCGGGTTTGATCCTGTATCACCCGGTCGCCAGAGCGGTGTTGTAACCACTACGCTAGCACGGCTCCCTAAAAAGATTTAAACCTCCCAATAGTTTGTAAGAGCTGTTTTCTTTCATATATGTCACTGAACAAAATGGGAAAATAACTACTGTATATACTTGAGTATAAGTCGAGAAATTCTTTTCCTTTTCGGACCTTAAAAATACACACCCCCGACTTATATTCGAGTAAAAAAAAAAAATTTATGAGACCGGTCAATGTTGCCCCTTCACCCTTACCGCCGCACATTGGTATCCTTCAGACATAAGCTTGTGTGACGAAAGTACTGAGATTCTGTCTTTCAATTGGCCCATGTCTTTTTCTCCTTGCAATTTGTTCACTATTTTTAGGAGGGATTACAGGTAATCCTTCTCCATGTTTCTTCTCCTTCTATTATTTACGTTTTTTCAAGATGAGATCACGATGGAGTTTGATCTATGTGTTTAGAGTGTGTGTGTGTAGGAAGATTGGTGCAGTATTATTCTAGATTCAGATTATAGAGGCTAGATCAGGATTTGCACCAGTGTGTCCTTTTTTTTAAAGATATTGCGTGGCCATAGACGCCTTTTTCGGGAGTTAAATTATTTGCGGCCATTTTTGCTTCATTTCCGCAGTATAGGGCTAGGACGAATTCCCGTTTCTTTGTCTAGCAGAAACTGGTTGCATCAGCATGATCTAGGTTCTGATTGGCTGAGAGCTAACTGCAGTTGAAATGCAGAGCTCCCATTGGCTTTAGAACCACGCCGCGCATATGACGTCATGAAGTCGGCGCGTGGGGGTCTTGATAATAAATAGGCTAGCATTTCATATTTTCATTCTCTTCGTCTGTAAATTGCCAAAGCCGGGTGCCAGAAGCAAATTGTCGATTGCCTTTCAGTTGGACATTCAAGATTTGGTAAGCATTAATTTTTGCGTGAGGACTTTATTTAATTTTTCTAGGCCTAGGCCGATCATTTAAGTTTCTTTGGGCAGTTTAAGTTTAATGTTAATTCTTAAAGCCAGAGCCATCAAATACGATCTGAGTGATAGACATGAGAAACTTACTAGGTCCATTTAATTCCTTATTTCAGGAATAGCGGTATTTAAGATGATTTGAAAGTTGAGTTGCCGCGGGCGTGCTTGTATTATTGCAAAGCAGGTCTGTAGAGAAACCCGCATCGGCGAAGTTTATTAATTTACAGAATGACGGGAGTCTGTGTATTTGTGATTTTATTGAGAATGTAATGCTGCAAGTTATTTATAGTATAGTACACTGCTATAGGTGGACGAGGGGAAAAGAGGTGGAATTTGTAAAGCACGTGGCGCGTTGGTTACGGTATATTTATTGATACGATGTTCAGAGGGACGAGGGGGAGAGAAGCACGTGGTCATAAAATTGTAACCACGTGTTTGTAACCTACTGAGATTTTATTGATAACCATTATGTATAACTTTTGACGGCAGGTAGATGCTAGCGTAAACAGGGTTATGTTATTGATTGTGCATTGTTATTCTGGGTATTCAGAAGATGGAGATGAAATTTATTTCTGTTAAAGGAATAATACTTTATTTCAATTTTGAGGTGATTAATCATACTGACGGGAATTTTAGGAATTCCTAGAGAGGGCTAGTTTTATTTTGTATTAATCATTACGGCATTAGTGTCAGCGTAAGAAGTAGGCCACAGTACACTGCCCAGACAGGGCCAGTGAAAATATTGTTGTTGCTGGGAGTTAGTCATGCAGAACCCTGGGTCAGATGGTCTGCGTGATTGTATTACCGGGAAATGTTTATTTTGGGGCTCAGGTAGAGACGGGGAGAGAGAAGAGAGGGGAGTTACGTGTTGAAGAGTAAGGAAGTTAATTGTTATTTGCAGAACCCTGGGTCAGATGGTCTGCGTGATTGTATTACCGGGAAATGTTTATTTTGGGGCTCAGGTAGAGACGGGGAGAGAGAAGAGAGGGGAGTTACGTGTTGAAGAGTAAGGAAGTTAATTGTTATTTGCAGAACCCTGGGTCAGATGGTCTGCGTGATTGTATTACCGGGAAATGTTTATTTTGGGGCTCAGGTAGAGACGGGGAGAGAGAAGAGAGGGGAGTTACGTGTTGAAGAGTAAGGAAGTTAATTGTTATTTGTACTAGAGTATTAACGTTTTGTTTAGCTGTTGTTTTTGCTTTTGTCTGAACAGCAGGTACCGGCTTTTGTGGGGAAGAGCAGAATTTTGATACTACAAAATTTCTCCATTTTCCAGCGGATAGGATTTTTGTGGATAAATCCTGAGCTCTGACGCTCGTTTGGTTACACACGCAGATTTGGCATGCTGCCAACGTTGTGGTAATTGTATGTTCGCTTCTTCACGGCCATAATAACGCCGAAAGCCCATAGCCCAGTCATAGGTAATCGGGCAGGTAATGTCAGAGGTGTTAGGAGAAGCCAGCTACAGTTCCAGTCCAGAATCCAGGGGGGTTCTGTTAAACCTTAGTCATCAATTCCAAAGTAGTGGAGAGAGAGAGGGTAAACATTCTCTCTACTGAAGTCAGCACAGATAGGCAGAACTGATAGTTTTGGTGAATCATAGCAGAGGACCGCTGCTGAAGTTTAGAGGTGCAGTTAGTGTGTTCAGGAGATTTCATGATAGGCTGTGTAGAACCGAAGTCTGTGCAGAGATTGTGTAGACACTTCGTAGTCGTTCCAGCTATCAGTGGACTTAGAGTTAGAGTTAGAATTTAGAACAGCTAGTTTGGAGTGTAGGCGACATCAAGTGCAGTGTCGTTCATTTCAGTTAACCTTACCTTCTTTCTCCATACAGGTTGCAATTGTGGGAGAAGGGTTGGGGTTGATGCATTTTTTTAACTGTGCTTGATTTTGTTTCAGGAGTGCATCCTCGCACTTTATGTATTTGACATGTATATGAGTTTGTTTATAGGTGTATAATAAACTTGTATAAATTGTAGCTGGCATCAGTCATTTCCTTTAAGTACAGTAGCTATATGTTGTCTGTATCTTAGTGTTTGTGAATCTTGATATAACCTTATCCCCTTAGGGTAGTTAGAGGTGGTTCGAGGCCATAGCAATTTAAACGTCCGAAGTGGCGAGGAAAGAATCAACCTCGGTTCTCAACCTCGGAGCAAATGGTCTCAACTTTCACATTTTGCACTATATTTCTATCTGAATCTATCATTTCAGTCTTTCTTCTTACTATTGTCTTGTCACTATATGTAGACAGTCTCTAGTCCTAAATCCATTTCGTGACAAAGTGGGTGGCGTCATCCTTGGGATCATCTTTGTTGGGATCAATTCTAGACTCATAGATTGTCTCTGAAGAAAGTTCTGGAAATAGATTTCTTAAATATCCCCTAGACTGAGCTATATTAAGACTGATCCAGCTATAAAGTTTTTTCCACAGGTTACAGTTAGTTAGATGATAGTTGTAGTAAGGTTGTTTATGACTTAGAGGTAATTGATGGCTAATCGAATTTTTTTCTTGACAGGAAAGTAAATTCGGGTTTTGGGTAGCTGGATAACTTGAATTTTTTCAGGTAGTTATTAGTCAGACTTGGTGCTAGTCTGAGTGCGGGTTTTTGTGACAGCATTTTTCCTAGTAGGTAACGGGAAGTTATGGGGCCTTCACGTCTCTATATTTGTGAGCTTACGGCAGAATTTGCAGGTAACATGGCAGATCTCGATAAAGTACATAAGATTGCACTTGAGGTAGCTAAGTTCATGGAGTACGGTGACAGCGAAATTCCATCCCTTCTGGAATATGCAGAAAGCCTGCAGGGGCAATATGAGGTAGACAACTTATTTGGCAATCGTCTAGCCTTGGCATGGACCTGTGCAAAAGCTGGGGACAGCGAAGCATTCATCCGAGAGTTGGTAGACGAAGCGATGGAACAGGACCTGGAATCGGAAAGAAGAAGACAACAGAGGGAAAAGGAGCTACTAGAAAAGGACAACCCCTCTGAAAATCTTGCGCCATTAAATGATAACTTGTCGACTCAAACTGCGCCCCAACTCCAGGAAAAGGACTTTCCGTTGGAAATGGACCCGAAGTCCAAACAAGGTAGGGGTTAAGGAAGGAAAGCAGCCCTTACAATGCTGGGAAGATTACGAAGCGATCCCAGGCGTGGAAACTGCATAACAGGGGGAATAATGCGAGCAAGCATTATAAATCGGATGGCTACCGATTCTCCCATGCTCGTGAGACAGCACAACATACTCGACACGGAAAGTCGAGGGCAGGGTTCGAATCCCTAATAAGGCATGTTTCGCCAGCTCCCCAGCAGGACAGCGAAAAACAGGCAGAGGCGCATTCGCCTCACATCCCTGTGCAGCCTAATGGCAAAACAGTGGTGACTGTGGAAATAGTACATTCTTTGTCGTCGGGAACTAGGCCCCCGATGGTATTAGCTCCTTCAGGAGAGGGACATACTGACAAGAACTGTATTCAAGGAACAGTAGAACAAGTCACTGAGAGCTTTATCTCAGATTCTCCGCGATCAAACGGGATCTTAAACCGTCAAGTGTCACTGCAGGACACATTCCAACTGACGCCAGTAACTCTCACAGGGGAGGGCAAGGTTGAAGGTAGAACCAGGGTGTTAGACGGAGAGCTCCCGTGGTCTACAGTTTCATCTCGCCAACTTTTCAGGCCAGAAAAGAGTGAGAAAAGCGGCCTTACGCATTTGCAAGGAGCTACTTTGGAGAGCTCTGTCCCGCTTCATATTGGTAGGGGAAGAGCGAGTACAGAACCACTGCCAGGGGCAGATATTACCTATCTTTTCCCAAAGATAGAAGCTACTGGGATCAGTGAGGATTCAGTAGAAACCCAGCAAGAGATTGGAAACTCGATGTCAGAGATACACGAGAGTTCTCATCTTCATTTTAAAGTACCAGCGGTTTCAAACCCACTGATGAGCAGCAAGGTAGTCACCATCGCCAGGCCTCTACATAGCAATTCGGTCATGTCAGTTGACCAAGCCAGCATTTCGCCGGACAAGGCAAGGGAAGTTCCAGACCCGCCATTGGAGGGCACAGGTCTGAAGAGAGGTCAACTCTCCCACCGGAGCATGGGAGTAGTTATGGAGAGGAAGAAGAAGAAACAGGTGCGCGTTTCTTTGGCGAACAAACTTTTCCAATTTTGGAACAGTGATTCTCGCTCGAGGGACATTACAGTCGGCCGCAGGTATCTCAGGTCAACCAGGTACAGGCCATACAAACGTAAACACCCAGCGAATAGCCTTTATCGGACAGCACATAACCCGCTAATTACCTGTACAGTGGTCAGGGAGTTGTGCGGAAGCTGTACTCCACCAAGGCCCAGGACACTTATCAGGAAGAAACCCTGGAGGAGAAAATTAGGTAAACATGGCCAGGTGCACACAGGAAGGAAGTATGTTATGGTTGATTGGCCCAGCCGTCTGCCAGTTGCAGAGCGACTCAAAGACAGAGGGAGAGAACAGGCAAAGAGCGACCATTTGTGTTGCAGTCGCCAGGTGGAAATCACCAGTCGTGACCATGAGACTTCAGGACTGGCAGGCAGATCTGTAGACTTATATAAGGGCCAGTGTGAAACACAGAGATTTCAGTAATGAGATCGTTGCTCAATCTTTGAGGGTGGGTGTGATGTGACGAAAGTACTGAGATTCTGTCTTTCAATTGGCCCATGTCTTTTTCTCCTTGCAATTTGTTCACTATTTTTAGGAGGGATTACAGGTAATCCTTCTCCATGTTTCTTCTCCTTCTATTATTTACGTTTTTTCAAGATGAGATCACGATGGAGTTTGATCTATGTGTTTAGAGTGTGTGTGTGTAGGAAGATTGGTGCAGTATTATTCTAGATTAAGATTATAGAGGCTAGATCAGGATTTGCACCAGTGTGTCCTTTTTTTTAAAGATATTGCGTGGCCATAGACGCCTTTTTCGGGAGTTAAATTATTTGCGGCCATTTTTGCTTCATTTCCGCAGTATAGGGCTAGGACGAATTCCCGTTTCTTTGTCTAGCAGAAACTGGTTGCATCAGCATGATCTAGGTTCTGATTGGCTGAGAGCTAACTGCAGTTGAAATGCAGAGCTCCCATTGGCTTTAGAACCACGCCGCGCATATGACGTCATGAAGTCGGCGCGTGGGGGTCTTGATAATAAATAGGCTAGCATTTCATATTTTCATTCTCTTCGTCTGTAAATTGCCAAAGCCGGGTGCCAGAAGCAAATTGTCGATTGCCTTTCAGTTGGACATTCGAGATTTGGTAAGCATTAATTTTTGCGTGAGGACTTTATTTAATTTTTCTAGGCCTAGGCCGATCATTTAAGTTTCTTTGGGCAGTTTAAGTTTAATGTTAATTCTTAAAGCCAGAGCCATCAAATACGATCTGAGTGATAGACATGAGAAACTTACTAGGTCCATTTAATTCCTTATTTCAGGAATAGCGGTATTTAAGATGATTTGAAAGTTGAGTTGCCGCGGGCGTGCTTGTATTATTGCAAAGCAGGTCTGTAGAGAAACCCGCATCGGCGAAGTTTATTAATTTACAGAATGACGGGAGTCTGTGTATTTGTGATTTTATTGAGAATGTAATGCTGCAAGTTATTTATAGTATAGTACACTTCTATAGGTGGACGAGGGGAGAAGAGGTGGAATTTGTAAAGCACGTGGCGCGTTGGTTACGGTATATTTATTGATACGATGTTCAGAGGGACGAGGGGGAGAGAAGCACGTGGTCATAAAATTGTAACCACGTGTTGGTAACCTACTGAGATTTTATTGATAACCATTATGTATAACTTTTGACGGCAGGTAGATGCTAGCGTAAACAGGGTTATGTTATTGATTGTGCATTGTTATTCTGGGTATTCAGAAGATGGAGATGAAATTTATTTCTGTTAAAGGAATAATACTTTATTTCAATTTTGAGGTGATTAATCATACTGACGGGAATTTTAGGAATTCCTAGAGAGGGCTAGTTTTATTTTGTATTAATCATTACGGCATTAGTGTCAGCGTAAGAAATAGGCCACAGTACACTGCCCAGACAGGGCCAGTGAAAATATTGTTGTTGCTGGGAGTTAGTCATGCAGAACCCTGGGTCAGATGGTCTGCGTGATTGTATTACCGGGAAATGTTTATTTTGGGGCTCAGGTAGAGACGGGGAGAGAGAAGAGAGGGGAGTTACGTGTTGAAGAGTAAGGAAGTTAATTGTTATTTGTACTAGAGTATTAACGTTTTGTTTAGCTGTTGTTTTTGCTTTTGTCTGAACAGCAGGTACCGGCTTTTGTGGGGAAGAGCAGAATTTTGATACTACAAAATTTCTCCCACGGCACAGTGGGGGCATTCGCAGACACCCAAAGTCTCGCGTTAATTGCCAGTGGTGGAAGGAGAGAAAGAAAAGACGTTTTCCCAGGCAGGGGAAGACATTTTCCAGCGGATAGGATTTTTGTGGATAAATCCTGAGCTCTGACGCTCGTTCGGTTACACACGCAGATTTGGCATGCTGCCAGCGTTGTGGTAATTGTATGTTCGCTTCTTCACGGCCATAATAACGCCGAAAGCCCATAGCCCAGTCATAGGTAATCGGGCAGGTAATGTCAGAGGTGTTAGGAGAAGCCAGCTACAGTTCCAGTCCAGAATCCAGGGGGGTTCTGTTAAACCTTAGTCATCAATTCCAAAGTAGTGGAGAGAGAGAAGGTAAACATTCTCTCTACTGAAGTCAGCACAGATAGGCAGAACTGATAGTTTTGGTGAATCATAGCAGAGGACCGCTGCTGAAGTTTAGAGGTGCAGTTAGTGTGTTCAGGAGATTTCATGATAGGCTGTGTAGAACCGAAGTCTGTGCAGAGATTGTGTAGACACTTCGTAGTCGTTCCAGCTATCAGTGGACTTAGAGTTAGAGTTAGAATTTAGAACAGCTAGTTTGGAGTGTAGGCGACATCAAGTGCAGTGTAGTTCATTTCAGTTAACCTTACCTTCTTTCTCCATACAGGTTGCAATTGTGGGAGAAGGGTTGGGGTTGATGCATTTTTTTAACTGTGCTTGATTTTGTTTCAGGAGTGCATCCTCGCACTTTATGTATTTGACATGTATATGAGTTTGTTTATAGGTGTATAATAAACTTGTATAAATTGTAGCTGGCATCAGTCATTTCCTTTAAGTACAGTAGCTATATGTTGTCTGTATCTTAGTGTTTGTGAATCTTGATATAACCTTATCCCCTTAGGGTAGTTAGAGGTGATTCGAGGCCATAGCAATTTAAACGTCCGAAGTGGCGAGGAAAGAATCAACCTCGGTTTTCAACCTCAGAGCAAATGGTCTCAACTTTCACATTTTGCACTATATTTCTATCTGAATCTATCATTTCAGTCTTTCTTCTTACTATTGTCTTGTCACTATATGTAGACAGTCTCTAGTCCTAAATCCATTTCGTGACAGCTTGCTGATTCATTAAAATTTTAAATCAGAATATCTTAAGTAATATATGTTTGAATGCCTATTAATTCACAAATTTCAAGTGGAGTCCTCCTTGTTGACCAGCCTCCGTCGTTTGATCTATCAGTAATACCATTACTTCTTTCACTAGATTCAATTTTGTCAGTCGGCACTGTCAAGAGTCTAAACTGGGCCCTTATTCAACCAGAACCAGAAAACCTTGACATTTTTTAAAAAATCACGAAAAATCATATCAATCATCTCTAAAAAAAAAATGCAGAAATACGGAAGAATTTTAATGTAATGGAAATCTATTTATAACTCAGATCTTGCTAAAAACTGAGATCTCGTTGCTTCTTAGCAACAACCAACAACAGTAATCCGACTTTCCAGACTAACGAACGAATGAACTTTATTTTCAAAGCGTTATGAATGGGGCATGCCGTCTGACATTCTGCCCTTCCTTTTT
Organism: Oreohelix idahoensis; assembly: GCA_024509875.1. Lineage (NCBI taxonomy): Eukaryota > Metazoa > Mollusca > Gastropoda > Stylommatophora > Oreohelicidae > Oreohelix > Oreohelix idahoensis. The sequence goes on along the minus strand of JAMPIV010007872.1, from coordinate 38,061 downwards.
CTCATCTTTTATACTGAATTAATTTATTCTCACAAGTATTTTACATATTAATGGGGCAATTTCAAGCAATTTAAATGGGAACGGGTTAAGTTGAAAGTGAAAAAAATTTGCAGAATGTCACGGAAGCTTCAATGCAATACGAGAATTCAGAATCAACAAAAACTCATTCGACTTATAATCGTGTCTTTGATTTTGGACGGTTTTTAAATCCTAAAATTTAGGGGTCGACTTATATTCAGATCGACTTATACTATAGTTTATATGGTATAACAATTTCAAAATTACTTAAAAATTTAGGCTAAATAAGTTTCACGGGTGAAAAAGAATACATTCGTAGAGTATATCACTGGAAATAGGTACAGTTTTAAACAGCCACATCCTCCCACACAGACATACACTCTCTCTGACACACAGACACTTGCACATCCAGATACATAACAAAGTGTAGTAAAATTAATAACACTTCACATGCATTCTTATTTCCAAACTACTTACCTCATACTCAAAAACATAAAAAGTCCTTTTTCCCTGAAACTGCATGTTAGTATGGATGTCAAGGTTAAGCAGAACTGGGCTGTAGAAAAACATAGACATAGAATTATGACCAGCCAATGGTCTTGTTTAGTAGTCAGGGGTCTCTGAAGAGGCAATGAAAGACTACGCTTTATGTTTCTAGACCAATATTACAATTTTTGCTGATGGACTTTCCATCCATCTTTTTCTAACTGTTCACACATCAGAGATAAGACCTAAGTTTTATGTTGGGCATGTAGAGCTAGATTTTAGTTTCATGGTCATTTTAACCTGCAGAATAAAAATATATGTATTCCTAATGCTATATGAATTTTCATACACCTTCTGTACCTATTTCTTGTTAATTTTGTCAACACTAGATCATACTTGTTGCTCATTTGTTATTGCTAATCTTATTCTTATCTTTGCCATTCTCTTGTGTTAGTTTTCTCACCATCAGAGAACAGCAAGGGATACTTGCCAAGAAACAACCAATGGTTACACCACCCACTTTTTCCAAAGTTGGAGATGCATTTTGCGCTCTTTATGTCAGCCTGAGCTGGACTGAAATGAAGATGTAGTGTGACAGATATGGATACCACATTTTTTTCTGCATGATGCACTGACCCTAAACCAAAAACAGTTGCCCAGAGCCACAGCCACAATGGTGCTGATTTCTAAACATCTAAATCATAGATAATGGTTAGATAGTGATTTTCTACTCACCTCTTGGTGACATATGCAGTCAGAGCACACATAGCAGCTACAGGAGCATTGTAGTAAATCTTACCACCAAAGCCTCCACCTAATCTTTGATTTTCCACTGTTATCCTGTTACACAACACAAGACAGTGGTTAGCAGACTACATTTGTAAATTTAAACAAATATGTTTTCTCTTTCTATTCCTTTTAGCACCTTGTGCAGCATAAGGGTCTTCAATCAGTTCTTTCCGTGTTAGTGGGGGCCTTTTTCCATCCTGGATGGATGGTTTAAATGACATGTTGATGATAATATCAGATATGCTTGGAGTTTTTGTAGCCAGCTAAATTTCTACAGGTTGGAGTTGCCAGCCACATGTTCAACCTTTCATGATCTCTTTCTGCAACATATCTTGTAGGTCACAGATGCCAGTACTTTTATGTCCATATAGGCTATGGTGCCGATATTAGTCAAAGAAATATATATATATATATATATTTTTTTTTTTTTAAATTTATAATGCACAAAATAATAAATTATCATTTTGTTGCAGAAGCCAAAATTGTTACATTTGTTCTTAACTCATGTTCTACAATCACATCTGTTTCATTAAATTTCCCAACTCTGAGCTCATTTATACCCATCTTACAACCTTCTGTCATTTCCTGCCATGTTCTCAAACTCATGACACAAACCAACAATCTCTCTCATTTTCAACATTTCTTACTGTGATTCTGACAGTCCCAACACTTGCGATATTGCTTCTATGCAAGTATCTGGCCATTGGGTAGTTGCCATGACATCCATGCCACCAGTGTCAGTGGGTACACAGAGGGCTGCTTGGTTCTCAAGGTGAAAGTTGTACTGGTCAGTGCAGCGGACAGTCCCACTCACTCTGTGGGGGGCAGCAGCCATAGCGGCTGCAAAAATATAGTTTTTTAATGTTTTTACTTTCTATTTATATACTTGTGGATCTAATTAAAGATGAAGATTTTTTGATTTTAGTTTTATCAGCTCAACCCTTTCTGCCCCACGACCTATTTAGAACACAATGATGTAATAATTTACATTATTCTCACAAGTGTCACAATTTGGCTACAGTCAGATTTCCCTGCATCTGCACATTAATCGATATAAAACAAAGTTATTTTTGCACATAAGCTTTACAACACTTCAAAATAATCTTCAGCTAATTTACAACTATTTTATATATATTATAAGATATTTTCTAATAAATACATGTGTTTAATAACACAGCTGATTGAAGACATCAAAGACCTTAGGAAATGGAGAGAGATGTCACCAATGCCAGTCGGTATGGCACTTGATAAGAATCTAAAATTAAACATAATTCACCTGTGGCATCGCCTTTAGTCGCCGGTCCAACCTTTTCAAAGAAAGATTTTTTCTGAATGGCCTCTTCTACATCAGTAAGGGCTGGCTGGATGTCTGTATAAGTAATGTTGACCCCATATCTTGAACTCTGAGCTGTGGCTTCATCCTCTAGAAGTAAAAATCCATGGACTCTTTATTTGCTGTTATCGATTTCTACTTTCTAGCTCAGAAGATTGATATTAACCTTGTTTCAAATATAACAACCAATGGAATCATTTCTAAACAGTTACACAAGAACCAATGAAATCTACACATAATTTATTTTCATCTAAATTATGAATTAGCAACCAACAGAATGGCAGTCCTTGTTCTGAAACCCCCCAGGGCAAGAGAGGCAGAGGTAGACCAAGAAGCACATGGAGAAGAGAGCTGGAAACAGAGGTGAAAATGATGAGGAGAACATGGAAAGAACTTGAGAGGATGGCACGTGACATGAGGACTTGGCATGTGTTTGTTGAATGCCTATGCTCCTTGGGAAGCGAAGGTTAATGAATGAACCAACAGAACCTACTCTGAATTCTTATACAATAGCAACTCTGTTTTCTATAAAATTTTATACAAGAAATGACAGCGCCAACTTGACATTTTAATGAGAATACTGTAAGGAGAATAACAGGCTGAAACACTAGTTCGATGGGGGGGGGGGACTTCTTCTGATGATCAGATTGCCTCCTGTTGTATCACTCTGTATAGAGTTTCCTATCATAAACAAAGATTTCTTTTATTCCAAGAACATCATTCATAATCAAAATTTTCATGATAGCTGAGATGGTGATGTTTTTGATCATGAGAGGAAAAGATCAACAACTGTACAGGGTGATCCAAAAGTTACTACTTATTCTTAAATTATTTCATCATTCCAATCCAACAAATTTATGTGATACAAACGTCAAAATAAAGACAATAAATTGCTATTTTGTTACATAATATGCCATATCACATACACATTACAGCTGTGCTTGAGCCTGGTCTGTTCATGACATAATTTATACTGTCTTGTGTAACTTTAGTTTACTGATCACTTTACATTTTATTTGACGTTATTTGTTTCATGAAATAAAACAATAAAAAAAAAAACTTATTCCTCAAAGTGCAGTTGTTGCTCCTTGTTTTGACATATGTTTCATGCATATCCAAAAGGTCAATGCTGAGGAGTCGGAGCCGTAGTCAGGAGTTGGAGCTGAGGAATTGGTAGTTTTGTGCAGAGGGAGTCGGTTACAAGCTCTTGACTCTGACTTCTCTCATAATTTTAATATTGAGGAAAAATCAAGGTATTTCTTAAGAAATCAGGAACCTTATTTTATTAAACCCCTTTATCTTAGTCAATGCTTATTGCGGACAAAACGTCATGCAGCAAAACCCTAACAAATGAACAGCAAAAAAAAAGAGCTAAAAAATGCATTATGTGAAGTTGCCATTCGAATGACAAGTTTAATGCTAGAGGAAGATCCTTCATATAAGTCACCACTAATAGTTCCCACTTACTCGTAGCAAGCAAAAGGACATGCACACCATCATAGCTGGCAGACGCTGGAGCTGGGTTGGTCATGTCCTCAGAAGAGACCCCGATGCCATCACAAGAACAGCTATGCTTTGGACCCCTGAAGGAAAACGAAAGAGAGGCCGACCAAATACAACCTGGCGGAGGACTGTGGAGGCTGAGATGCAAAGAATGAACCAGAGTTGGGGCACTGTACGAAGGATGGCCACCGACCGAGCAAAGTGGAATCAATTTGTTGTTGCCCTACAAGACGCCACTAGGCGTGATGGCCACTGACTGCTTTGACGGTCGGCGGCTAAGGATCAAAGAAGAATAGTGCCCACTGTGCGCTCTTTAGCTTTGGATACTGAAGATCATCTGGATTTTGAAAAACATCTAGAAGAACTGGAGCAATCAAAGTGCAACCAATTAAACCTAAAGGAAAGTGGAGAAAGAAAGCCAACTGAAATATTCAAATTTAAGCTGGAATTGAACAATACATTGAAAGAGGTTGAAAAACTGACCACAAATCAAAGATAAATGTAAAAGAGGCAATACCTCGATACTCTCAACTGAGCAAAACGCGGCTCTTATTGTCACAGCTAAGTAACACAAGTAAGCGTGGAGTGCTTGTTTTCTGCCCTCCAAATCGTAAGATCCAATTTGACAGGAACAATGAAGGAGGATATAATTAAAGTGATTCTCTTTCTTAAAGCAAATTTACCATTAAAAAGTTAACTTTTCTAGGAAACGAAGATAAGCTCTAAGTGTTATAAAACTGTTTTGTTTTAATTTTTTTTAGTTTTGTAGTTAGTAAAAACATTGTAGTTTTTAGCATCATTTACCAAATGATAAAGTTCAAGAAGAATATTTTTGATTTGCCTCTCCTATAATATTCATATTAATTACAAGTATACATAACCAATGTTTATGTACAGTTGTTAATGTTAAAAACCCCGTGACGTAATGGTAAGGGTGCTGTGCTTTTTAATTATTCATTGTTCTTATATCAACAATATGATCATATCTTCTTCATGGATCATCATCTCCTGATTAACAAAGCAGTTTTTTTGTAGGACAGCAATGAAGATGATCGATCATAAAGGGTGCAGTTAATAATTAAATTACTGGAGTCGGAGTCAGAGTTGAAGTAACAAAAACTGTTGTCCAACTCCACAGCCCCTGCGATATATACAAGTGATGATATAAAAATGTTAAAATAAGACGTGACATTTCAATCACCGAGTACATTTCTTACCTGCCACAAGTATGCCAATAGGCTGTCCGGCGTATAAAACTTGACCTGAGCACAGTAGCTAGACAGATTAAAAATATATTTTGTAAGTTTTTGTTATCTTTACCATAATACTGAAACAAAATAGAAGATGACCATTGGACTTCTATTCAAGAGTGGTTGGGCAAATTTTTAACATGGACAAAATTATATCTGACATTTTCAAAATATGATTAGTTTACTGAGCTGCTCAAGACAGCACTGTGAGCCACCTGCGTACAACTAGCTGTCAGCAATGTTACAGAATGTTATGTGGTTTAAATGTATTCTTCTTCTAGTACCATGCTAGCTGCCACAGGTGATCATGTCTCTCTACAACTTCCTGTCTCCAGTACAATTTAACAATTCTGTTGTTGACTTCTTTTCATGCCACGATGTCATACTGTCCAGTATTTGCTCTCTTTGTCTTGCTAAATACCGAAATATCGTTGCAATGTGGCAATGACGGACAACAGATTTTAGCGGGTGTTTTCAGGTGTTTTTGGACAGTATGTTAGACATTGCACGTTAGACATTTTGGGCAAATGAAACTGTAAGGGATTAAAAAATAAGTGAAAAACCTGTACAGAAAGTATGGACAGATATAAAAATGAAAAAAAAAACTATACAGAACGTGGGTAACCTGTACTACTTGTAGTTGCCATGTATGCTAAATTTCTCTTCTTCACCTTCTGTTTCATAGGTGTTTAATTCACAAGTAAATGTTACATAGTCTTAATAATGGCAATGTAACATACCAAGTGACATATCAGGCTAAACAAAAAATGGTTGGATCACCACAAAGTTTATTTCACAATATGTACATTTGTTCGTGCCTGAAGTCAGAACCCTATGTTGCATTCATTCATTCATAACCCTCCACTCCCAAAGGAGCATAGGCCTTCAACAAACACATGCCAAGTCCTCCTGTCACGTGCCATCATCTCAAGTTCTTTCCATGTTCTCCTCATCATTTTCACCTCTGTTTCCAACTCTCTTCTCCATGTACTTCTTGGTCTTCCTCTGCCTCTCTTGCCCTGGGGGTTCCAGAACAAGGACTGCCTTGTAATGCTATCAACAGGTTTCCTCAGTGTGTGTCCTATCCATCGCCATCGTCTTCTTCTCATCTCTTGTTCCACTGGCACTTGTCCAGTTCTTGTCATCAGTTCCACATTGGTAACCTTGTCATACCATTTTAATCCCTCTATTCTACGCAAGCACCCATTTATGAAAGTCTGTAGCTTTTTGGTTGTTGTCTTTGTTGTTCTCCATGTCTCCGAGCCATACAATAGGACTGACTTCACATTTGAGTTGAAGATTCTTATTTTCGTGTTGGATCCTATTTCTCTTGATCTCCATATATTTCCAATGCAATGAAAGCTCCTCTTGCTTTTTGTATTCTTATTTTGATATCGCTGTCTGTCCCTCCAACTTTGTCTATATTACTGCCAAGATATGTGTATGATTCTACATCTTGTATTGGCGTTTCTTCAAGTTCAACCCTGTTTTCATTACCTGCATTTATTCGCATTATTTTTGTCTTTTCCTGTGTATTTTCAGACCCAATTGCTGTGACCTCTCATCGAGTGTTTTCAATTTGTCCTGCATCTGATTACGGTTATGGGACAGGAGAGCCAAATCATCAGCAAAAATCCAGATCATCCAACTGCTTAGTCAGAGTCCACTGGATTCCATTTCTGTTGTGTGTTGTCGATGATCTCATAACCCAATCTATTGCCAGCAAGAAAAGAAATGGAGACAAGAGGCATCCCTGTCGCACTCCTGTTCTTATCCCAAATGGTTCTGTAAGCTGTCCTTCATGAAGAACTCTGCACGTCATGTCTTCATAGGTTTTCTTTATTAAATTAATGATTTTCAGGGGAACTCCATAATGCCTCATCAATTTCCAAAGTGATTCTCTGTCCACACTGTCAAATGCTTTTTCGTAGTCCACAAATCCGATGTATAGTGGTGAATTCCATTCCAGACTTTGTTCAACTATTATTCTCAAAGTGGCTATCTGGTCTGTACATGATCTGTTTTGTCGAAAACCTGCTTGTTCATCTCTCAATTTCTTGTCTATGGACTCCTTTAATCTCTCAAGGATAATCCTGTTCAATACCTTTCCTGGCACTGATAGTAACATTATTCCTCTATAATTTGTGCACTCTTGTAGATTTCCCTTCTTAGGCAACTTAACCAGATATCCTTCCTTCCATTCTGCTGGTATCTCTTCTTTTTCCCAGACTTTACCAAGTAATTTATATAACATCTCTGTAGCCGTGTCGATATCTGCTTTGATGGCCTCTGCTGGAATGCCATCAGGTCCAGACGCTTTTCCATCTCTTAGAAGCTTTATGGCTTTCTTTATTTCTTCCTTCGTTGGTCTTTCACCGTTAATTTGTAGCTCTTCTTCTGCTGGCTGGATGTCCGGCGGGTTTTGTGGAGCTGGTCTATTGAGAAGGTCCCCAAAATATTCTGTCCACCTCTTCATTTGCTCTTGTATATTGCTGAGCAGTTTCCCATAAAAGTATAAAATTCAACATTTTGGGAGCAACAATACATTACTGTGATTAAGTTGTTGAAATTACTTTTGGTTTTAAATTTCTACAACATGATGTTGCTGGCCTCATGCTGACCCTCCTTAGTTTCCTTCTACAGCATGCCTGGTTCTTTGCTCCCCTTTCAGGCCACAGTAACACAATGGCAAACATGGAGAACAACAACTAAGAAGTAAGAGATTTTCATAAATAGGTACCTGTGCTGGATAGCAGAATTGAAATGAGACAAGATCATCAATGTCTGTCTGCTAAAATAATCAAGAATGTTTGGAATAATGAAGATGATAATAGTGCTAGGTGGATATTTTCATTCATTCATCATTAATTACTCTTTAGATCCCCAAGGAACACAAGCCTTTTACAAATACAGACCAAGTCCTCCTGTCATGTGTCATCAGGTCAAGGTCTTTTGAATGTCTTCCTCATCATTGTCATGTCCATCATTTATCTTCTCCATGAGTTTTTTTGATCTACCTCTGCTTATGTTATCCTAGGGTTTCCAGAATAAGAATGACCTTGTAATGCTATCAACTGGTTTCCTCAATGTCTTTCTTATCCATCTTTAGCATCTTTTGTTAGTTGACGTTTTTGTGGCTTAACGTTTCTGCACAATGGGATAGCCAGCCCCATGTCCAACTCTCCTTAGCAGCTTTTTACAACATGCAGAGCAGGTTATAGTACTGCTACTGTTTATTCCCCATTTCAGGCCCCGGTAACACACAGATGAGATGGATATATGCTGTTGCTAATATTATCGGTCTGCTGTTTCCGCATACTAGAAGTATGCGTGCAAAACTTGTTTGCCAAAAAGATGTGAGTCAGTTTGATGAATATATGTTATAAAAGTAATCTAAGTCCTTACTTCCTGTTTCATATTTACAGGGAATATGCCATGTGGTCTCCAGTCATTCACACCTGGAATGTCTGATGCTTGTATAAACTTTACCACACCTGGAATTTGCTGAGGGTAAAAGGGTTACATGGTGAGTGCGGCTGTTATCTAAGGCTGTTATAGATCATGACAAAATAATATAAGAAAGTACTACTTTGTTTTGTTGCAGCTGAAGGTAATATGGTAATTTTTTTATTTCCTGTCTACAACTGCATACAATAAATAATCAAATAATGTTACCGATGTTAAAGCACAGAAGCTAACATGACAGTTATATTCATTAGACTTCATCTTCTTTGTCATTCACTCTAATATAACTACATCTATTTCTCCTTCTTTGTCATTCGCTCTAATATAACTACATCTATTTCTCCTTCTTTGTCATTCGCTCTAATATAACTACATCTATTTCTCCTTCTTTGTCATTCGCTCTAATATAACTACATCTATTTCTCCTTCTTTGTCATTCACTCTAATATAACTACATCTATTTCTCTCATAAAGTTGGCAGTCTGTCTCATGATTCTCTCATGGCCAGTTTCTTCCTCATAGGGATTGGTGAAGACCATACTGACAGTCTGCTCTTTCCATGGAGCCAACATTCTTGGAGGTTAGACTGACACCATTACTTTTATAATCCCCGTGAGGAAAAAAAACTTTGGTAGTGAGGGAAGCTTTAGACAGATTGGCAATTTTATGAAAGAGATAAAAACGTAAAGGTAACTGCATAACAGATACTGACACAGGAGAAAGAAGTGTTGGAAACTACCTACAATATGTCTCAGCTTTATGAAGTGAGATGACCAACTCCTTTCCTCAGTACCATAGCTTTCCCTTACTCAAGAGTCAGGTGCCTATTTTTACTGCTGAGTAAACTGGAGAGGGACATAACCTGGTTTTGAGCTCAGTAAAATTGCTTTGAGATGCAAGCAGTCTAACTACTCAGCCACTTTAATGCTCATGAAAGAGACTGATGTGGTTATTTGAGAAAGAATGGTGAATTTGTATTAGTATAGCTGGAATTACATCGAAGCATGAATTTAATGTGTTTCACCAAAGTTTGAGTACTAACCAGTGCTCCAGAGGGGTCAATACTTTGGATCTTGGCATTTCCCTGAGTGCTGAGTACAGGAGCTGCATAAAGTTGGCCTTGTCTAGGAGCTAGGTCAGCCACAAACTTGACCTCCCCTGTTGTCTGGAAGGAGTGAACATGAGAATTTAAATAATAGATGAAATAAAATGCGGCTGTCAGACTTGAAAGTCTATATAACAGAAACAAATATACAAACATTTTGTTTTCTTCTATCCCAGGAGAAAGTGATAGTCTAAGGGCCTAACCTTATAAATTAGTTACATGCAGATAGCAAAATAAACTATGAGTATGGGTTAATAAAATCACTGAATATGTAAGCATGTGGGACCTATGTACAGGTTCAGCATTATTTGATCTTACTAATAATAGAGAAAATGTATTTAATAAACAAGACAGGTAAAAAAAAAAGATATATGACAAGGAAGCAATTCTAACTACCTCACAAACTTACAGCTGGCCCTCTTTTTTATTCCTTTTTTTGGTTTGAAAATGTCTACAGCACTGTTCACCATGATGCATACTGTTTAACTCTTTAAGTCCCAATCGACTTTATAAAGGCTCAGGGGTTAGACGCGCTTGGCCCAATCGACTTTAAAAAGCCTTTAGTATATGTGCCTCTGTTTGAGACTGTTTCTAACACAAACCACCCAAAACATCATTTCCGACTGCAAGTACATTCTTTTAAATGCCGCACATGTTTAAGAGTGAACGTGTTTCTGTTTTGAGATATTTATTTTTAGATTTTTTAAAGCGCATATCCTCCATTTTACCTTGAATAACTAATCATTTTTTTTAAAGCGCATATCCTCCATTTTACCTTGAATAACTAATCATTTTTCAATGAAAGCTTTTATACTTGTAGCACAAGAGTAAAGTACATCCAATTACCTTCAGTTTCATATACAACAACAAAGTTATTTATGCATATGAACATTTAAAAAAAATATTTCCAAACAACAACAATAAAAACGCACTGGGGTGGCCATTTTTGCTTGGGCCAAACCCACTTTTTTGCTTGGGAATGAAAGAGCTAACCCTTTGAGGCCAAAGTAAAGCTTCATATTCATTTAAAACCTCTTGCTGTGGCTTCTGGGTCAAAATATGATTTTTTTCTAAGCATGCCTTTAATTAGGTATCAATTAATCCTCCATTGACTACAGATAATGTTTATATCAATGTGGAAAGATGAAAACTCAATTAGACCAAAATTATTAATCATTGCATCACCACCATCATGTGCCCTACTGCTAAATATGGCTTTTTTTTTAATGAACATGCACTGTGACATCAAGTAAGATGAGACTGACCATAAACAATATTTATTTCCATGTGGGATAATGAAAATCTGGAGTTCATGTTTTGTTCGTCATCATCACTATGTGCCATGTTGTGAAAAGTATAACTATGTTTGTGAACAAGCACTCTCACATTAGTTAACGCAAGACTGAAGTTTACCATCATTATCATAAGCATTATCATTCAGCATCCCAGTGACCATAGGCTTTCAACAAACTTATGCCAAGTATTTCTATCCTGTGCCCTCTAATTAAGATCTTTTCATGTCTTCTTTCAATAATGACTAGTTCTCATCTCCATGTGCTTTTTGGTGTCCCTCCACCTCTCTAATGCTAGGGATTCCAGAACATGAGCTCTTCAAATACTATCGGCAGATTTCCTTGTTGTATGTTTGATCCATTGTTGCCTGACACTTGTCCTCATTTTCACATTGTATGTTTGATCCATTGTCGTCTGACACTTGTCCTCATTTCCACATTGTATGTTTGATCCATTGTTGCCTGACACTTGTCCTCATTTCCACATTGTATGTTTGATCCATTGTCGTCTGACACTTGTCCTCATTTCCACATTGGTGACCTAATCACAACATTTCAATTCACCATTCTATGACAGCAATATAAAAATACAGAAGGCCAGATGGACTTTCACTGGGACATATACAGACATCAAAAGAAATCTGCAAGTCTAATACAAAATAAGGAATTTTTAGGTCAAGTATCAAGGCAGTAATATTGTATAGCTTTGATACTCGGAGAACAATAAAAAAAACAACCAAGAAGTTACAGACTTATGTAAATTGCTGCTTGCACAGAACAGAATGACTGAAGTGGTGTGACAACATCACCAATGTTAAACTGATGGAAAGAATCCAACAAATGTCAGTGAAACCATTAGGTGGGAAAAAGGAACTAGCATTGGATCAGACACAATAACATTAGGGAACTTTTGATGGCAATACACAGAAAACAATAAGAATCCATAAAGTAAAAGAAATAGTAGGCCCAAAAACATTTGAAGATGGAAATTGAAGACAGACTTACAAATAAAAAAGAAAAAAAGATAAAGAAGATATGGAAAGAACTTGCGCTGATGGAAAAAGACAGAAAGGTCAAATGTGAACTTACTGAAGGTCATGGCTTCACATCGAGCTGTAGAATAATAAGTGAATGTATCAGACGACACAGGCTGTACTCTGTATCATTTGTTTGATTTGTTTACCATTAGAGATGAGAAAAATTAAGCAAATGCATTCCAAAAAAAAATTGCTCGTTAAGAGTGTAAGAAAGGATTAAGAGAATGTTTGCTGCCATATTCATTCACTGAGGGATGTAAGAAAAAATTAAGCAATTATCTGCCAAATAGAAAGTGCTCACTATGAGGTTTTAAATTAAAAAACTGAGGGAATATTTACCATAACATTAACTCACTAAGAGGTATGGGAAAAGATTTAAGCAGATGCCTTCCACAATATCTGTTCACTCACAAATGATGAGAGACACTAAAATGGCCGTTAATCATTATAACCTGATTAAAAGAATCTCCAGCTCGAGTCAATGCCTTTAGCAGCACACATTAATAAGGAAAGTCTGATTAATCCCTTTTTTTTTTAAAACAAGGTCAAGGGCTTAAAGGATTACAATTGGAGATGAGTTTCTTAATCAGAAAATTTAGTGTGACTGCATTTACTGTGTGAAGATGTTGTGAACTTAACTACTTTGTTTGGATCAGACCTCGGCCCCTTACCAGGTAGGAGGATGTCAGTTTCATCATAGATTTAGTGGCTGGGTAAACAGATGGGTCATCAGTGCCATAGTCCTGAGTTCCAGTCATCACTGGTCTAACTAGGTCAAGGCCACCACTTGCATAGCGTGTTGTACATTTGTTCTGACACACTCCCAGGACAAACTGTAATAAATACACATATGACTAAACATGCACTAAAAACAAACATAGCTATTTAAAATCAGAAAGTATATAAATATGAGTTTTTTGTTAACTACACAGATGAATTTTATGATAAAAATAAGTTAGATTCTTTACATCTATTCTAGTGCCATGCAGCATCTATATTCCTGGGGTGGGCAACCTAACCACTATTTGCCACATGTGGCCATTGGCCATGAAAGTGTGGCAAATTCGAGTCTGCCATATCAGACAAAATGGTTTTGTCTTTTGTCCTCATAAGATGAATCACCTTTTTTCGATTTTTTTTCCATATCCATCCATTGTACTCTGTCTTTACTCAGTTCTCCTCATCTTCCTCTATTCAATTTTAACATTTTTTTAGTCTGAAAAAGTGTTTTATCATTTGCATCTGAGGTAGTTGTAACAGATTATTTAGTCCAAATTTACATGTTTTGAATAAACTTGTTCACGCAGTCGGTTATTTTTGAAATTTTTGATTGAGCAATCTGCTTCTCAATTTTTTATTATTATTCTTGTGGTGTGGCAAATTTAACTTCTCTGCGAATAATCTGGGAAAAAAACATTACCCACCTATTCTAATTCTTAACCTGTAGACAACCTGTCACAGGTCGAATGGTCATGTGGTATGAAGTAAGACGCATCACTGTTATTTTTGTGTGTACATATGGTAACATAGCCCTCAATATGTGTCTGTGCCATAGAGTCATGACAGATGCCAATATTAAACTGACAGATGAGGTACTACCAAGAAGGGTCAGTGATGTATATTCTGCATAAGTCTCCTCTTGAATCTCTCTCTCTGTGCCATTACTTTTCTGAATGACTTTTAAAGTCCCTAACTTTAATACAATTATGTTACAGGTATTTTGGCTGCTGCCAGTTCCATGGGTTTGTCCCGGTGGGCACTATATGCTGTATATTAAAACAGTAACTGACCTACCACAATGGCTGCTCCTGCTATCAATGCTCGTTCTCTTGTTTTTATTTGTATTTTTTTAGTTAGCAGAGAACTGTCTATCAGGATTACCATGCCCCTCTTATTACCACCCCTGTCTGCCCTTATGGTTTTGTACCCTCTTTTAACCCAGTTAGAAGGCTTAGTTCAGACTTGTTTCTTGAATGCAAGCCACATCTTCATTTTCAGCATGCAGTCTTGCTGCAAGCACTTGTTTCTTATTCTTGATTCCTTCTGCATTCAGCTGGAGGATGTTTAATTTGTTGATGGTATATTTTTTTTTATTAAATGTGATATAATTTTATTTTTTGTTTCTTTCTTGCAAACTTTAATTCCAGCTGGTCCAGTATCACTTACTGATAATTTATTTACTTAAGGAACCTATGTCCTAGTACATTTTATCCAGGGTCACAACTTAAGATTGTGTAGCACTGTAGTCCTCATGGAACAACTTTCATGTGATAAAGTAATCAATCACATACTTTTGTTTTGGAGGTCAAAATACGCATATGAATAGTTATCTACAAGTGATACGAACTCATGTCCTTGAAGGACTTACACACAATTGTAAATTATATAATCAACAATTGAACGGGTCTTTTGACACATCAGTGAGGACTAATTTTGCTGATAACTGTTAAATACTAGGTCACAGTTAATATCATCATAATCGCCATCATCACTATCATCATCATATTCATCCCTATCACTATCATCTCCAACATCATCATCTCCATCATTATCATCATCATCATCCTTGCAGAGCATGGAACCAACACTGCTGGTAGGCCCCTTGCAGGAGGCCTGTACCAAGCATTAACATGCCCTTCCAGTTTTGGTTTCTGTGGCAATTTATTTGACATAATGAGACTGCCAGCTCTAATTGTATGACATGCCTGAGGGCCCAGTAGTCCTATTCTATCTGTGTCTCTTCAAAGACCTCCAGGAACTTCATGGGCCACAGTTAATTTTAACTTCTGTAAATGTTGTTGACAGGCAGGGTTTTTATAATTAACCTCACAATTAACAGTCAAAATACTAGACATCAGATATCATCCCATAAAGTTTTAAAAAAATGTATACATATATATATATTCTCATTTCTACAATCAGCATTGGCTTGTCAACAGTCAACACCCCCATATGATAAGTGATACAACTCATTCTCTGCTTGTTATTAACAATTAATTATCTTAACTTTTCGTTTGGGAGATATCAATTACAGTAAGTTATCTCGCATAAAAAAGATACCATCTCATTGACCTGATTAGTTTAGTGACTTATGCTTCCTTGTGATAACTGGATTAGAACTGACTATTATACTTCATAGCTTCTATCATACTGATGCAGATCACAAAAATTAGTAAATCTTCAGTCTGAGAATTTCATCTCTGTTGTATACACAGTGATTTATCTAGTACATCAGTAGGGTCCTAATTATAGCCAATCATGGGTTGAACGAGATACTTTAAAAAAAAAAAAATAGTAGGCATACTGCAACAGCAGAACTATCTGGCTAACTACTGTTTACAATCATTTCTCTTTTTGCATCTGATGGAGCATAGAGTCACCACTGCAGCCGACTCCCTTGTACGAAGCCTGCACTAAAGCATTCAAGTGCTCTTTCAGTTGTGGTTTCTGTAGCATTTTTTTAACATGATAAAGCTGTCAGGCCCATGGACATCTCAAATTATCCACCTCTTACAACATAGCAATGGTTCTTTTCTTTCTATGCCTTCTCAGAAATCCCAGGAACTACAAGGAGCACTATTTAGAATATGAAGAGAATAAACATAAACCTTTATGACAATAATAATAGCCCCTTCAGTCATAACTGACTATGGGAATGTGCTCCTGAGGTGACAGACTTCAGCTGCTTATTTCCCTGGTGCTCCTTTTCACGTTTTCTCCTCTCTTCTGTTTGCTATGAGAGCTTCTTTTTGCCCATTCTGAGGCGGCGCTGTAGAGAGCATTGCCACTTGTTGCAATCGGCAGTTTCATCCTCCAAGGTTGCTGGTTCTATGTCCAGTGCCCTCATGTCTCTCTTGCACACATCTTTGAACCTCAGCTGAGGTCACCCAACTGTTCTTTTACCATCTGCCAGTTGTACGTAGAAGATATCTTTCAGGATGCGACCATCTTCCATGCAGCAGACATGGCCAAGCCCGTGTAGTCTGCACTGTCTAAGTAGTGTATACATGTTTTGAAGGCAGAGACATGATCTTCTACACCCCTAGGGATGGTACTTGAAGAAGAAGAAAAAGACTAAATATCATAAATTTGAACGACTGAATAAAAAATAGATAAATACTTTTTTAAAATTCTAATTTTTTAACTCATCAAGCATCAAGGTCAAGTATTGTCACCCCATGGTGTTAGGTCACAGTTTGTTCTGAGATCACTTTAAAAACAGAACATGAGAAAAAAGTTACCCACCTTGTAGAAATGACCAATAGCTAGTGATTTACGATATGTTGGACTGGCCAGCAGAGTTCCAGTGGTTGGAACTATCTCCCCAGACAAAACATTTATAGCACCTAAAAGTTTTAAAACAAAAAAACAGCATATGTAAAGCAAACGTACAGAGAGTATGCATAGACATTTATTAGAGACTACAAAATTATACCACAATAGAAAAAGAGATTACAGTACATACAAGTTGATTTTTGTGTGTGCAATAATTAGAAGCTTCTCCTAGAGCAACTCTGGGGTGGCTGATGAGATTCTGACCACATCACCCCTAGTGTGCAGTATGGTCAAGTAAAAATGGTCTAACATCATATCCCCAACATGCCTCAATAGGTATGTAAACGTGATCCACCTGTGGATGTCCCAGAGGTTATTTGAGACAATCAAGAAAAAACAAGACTACTGTTCCATGAGGCATATCAATAAAATGCAGCAAATATGAAGGAGTATTTGCATCTTGCATCCTTATCATGTAAAAAAAATTGCTTCAGAAATCACAGCTGCATGAACATGTTCTTTATGTAGGCTTCCTCAATGGAACTTTAAGTTTGTTGATACATCTCCATAAGCAGGAAAAAAAAATGATTATGATGATGATAAGAGGCACATTTTTTACTGAAATTTAAAACAAAATCACAAGAAAATCACTAGGAACATCCGTCTTAATTAAATTTAAAATAGCATTAACATATAATACTATGCACATGGTGGTCAGAGTGGCTAAGAGGTAAGGCATCTGCCTCGAATTCTAGAGTTACCAGGTTCAATTCCCAGTTGAGGGGAATATATTTTATGGAAAATTTTTGCCAGAACCAGTGGTCCTAATAACGTCATACTTCCCCCTGGTCTCCTGGGTAGTGAGATTGGATGCCTAGCTTTCTCAGATAAGGGGAAAAAAATAGGAGATCCCATGTGCAAGCTGCACACATTAAAAATCCCAAGGCAGTTGGAAATTGTAAAGAGTAGGCCTATCAGGCTGCTGCCCTAGCAAAGTTTAAAAATTAAAAACCTACCTACCACAAAAATATTTATAGAATATGTGATTCCTATATTCACACATTGGGATTCTCGCTGGTGCTATGCTGTTTGTGCACTGTTCTGAGATCCTCCTTGTGTGATCTTAGGGAGGAGTCAGAGCACTGATAGAGTAGTCCGTGTGCAACGAAGATAGTCCTTAAAACCAAACCAAACCAAACCAAACTAAAACAGCACATATATACAATAAAGTCTACATGCTGGGAGATGGGTGAATGCAGCACTTTTCTCTTGACATGATATTATTATGAAAAATGGTATTTCAACAACAATAATATACCTGGGTATGTGTGCGCTATACTACTCACTTTGAAGTACAGATGGGTCTCCTAAAGCCTTGTTTGTGAGGAAACCTTCTGTTTGTACTGCATGCACCTAGTCATAGAGAAGAAATAGAAACAATGTCATTCCTCTTCTACCTTGGGGTTTAGAGGTTTGCCAGGGAGAGCATCATACTTACTTATTGGCTGTCTTCCTCCTGGCCTTGTTCCAATCTGGTCCTTGGTCCTTCAGAGATAGTCTAATGTTGGAACCCCAGCAAAATCTGGGTCATCCTAGAGGTCTAATCCCTGGCTCTTAGTTGCCCATATTTGTCGTGGTAGCCGATCTTCTCCCATTCTGCAGACCATCATAATTGGGACTTCCACTTGGGTCTGCAGAGGCTGGGTTTTGAGGCCATGATGCATCGTCTTTTTGCGGACCATATTTCTTCTTGTTACTTCAACCACCTTCCTCAGATACATCATTTCTGAGGTTGGAGCTGGCTTTTGTGGGTTGTAGTCATTGCCCATGACTCGCATTCATAAGTCAAGAATGGAACATAGGTGGAGCAGTATACAGCCATCTTTGTCTTCTTGTCAATTTCTCTTTTGCTGAGGAATCCTCAATTTATAGCCTGACAAATTTCTAAGCTGCTGCTCTTCGGGTAGCCAACTCTTCATAGATGCTGCCTTTCCAGTCTTTGACAGCTCCGAGGTATTTAAAGTGGTTGACCTGCTCCAGGACTTGTTCTCCCAGCATAACCTGATGCCTTTTTTCCTCCCATGATATCACCATAGTTTTTGCTTTAGAGCTGCTGATGACCATTCCTCTCTTCTCCAGCTCTTCCTTGGATCATACAATTTTAAATGTACAGCACGTCCAGATAGCATTACATCAAAGGGAAAATAACATTTATTTGTATGGATGGTTCGTTCATTCATTATACTTCAGCTTCCCACTAATCATAGGACTTCAACCAGTTGATGCCAAGTCTTCCTGCCTTGTGCCGTCTGCTGAAGGTCTTTCCTTATTTTCTTTACTCCTTTCATTCTGTCTCCAGTTCTCTTCTCTATATGTTTTTGGTCTCCCACTTCCTCTCTTGCCATAGGAATTCTGGAGCAAGGATTACCTTGTAATGCTATCAACAGGTTTCCTCAAAGTCTTTTTCTTCATTGATCCTTAGCCACCAGCTGTCAAAGCAGTCAGTGGCCATCACACCTGGTGGTGTTTTGTAGGGCAGCAACAAACTGCTTCCACTTTGTTTGGTGGGTGGGCATCCTTCATGCAGTGCCCCAGCTCTGGTTCATTCTTTGTATCTTGGCCTCCACAGTTCTCTGCCAAATTGTTCTTGGTTGGCCACTCTTTCACCTTCTTTCAGGGATTCATAACATAGCTGTTCTTGTGATGGCATTGAGATCTCTTCTGAGGACGTGGCCAACTGAACTCCAGCTTCTGACTGCTATGATGGTGTGCATGACCTCTTGGTTGCTCCGAGTAAGCAGTTCTTGGTTGGTGATGGTATTTGGCCAAAAGATGTGCATAATTTTCCTTAGGTAGATTGTGTGGAAAGAGGACACTTTTGACATTTCCTTCTGTTACTTTCCAGCATTCTAAACCGTAGAGAAGCACAGAAAGTACACAGCTCTTGTATAATCTTTATAATCTTAATTTTGTGTTTGTACTGTGCTGGGAAGACTTCCAGATGTTGTTTAGACTAACAACGGCTATTCTTGCTTTATTCATTCTGTTGATATCTTTGCTTGATCCACCATCTAGTGTTACTATGCATCCCAGGTATGTAAATGTGTCTGTCTGTTCTAGCTTTTGGTTCCTTATTATTATGGGCTCAGGATTGCCCACACTGAGTGTCATGACTTCTCTTTTCTTTAGATTGATGTTCAGACCAATCTGTTGGCTATACTTATTCAGTCTATCTGTTTTTCCTGGATGTGTTTTCTTAATGTGAAGTGCCATTATGTAGAAACGATATTTATTTTAAAATTATTTTTCTTCTTCATGTTCAATGCAGCTGGAGTAGGTGATCATGTCTCTGCACAGGCTTCTGTCCTCAGTGATGTTTATCAATTCTGATGTTGCGCTCTTTCCATGTCAGAATGTCAGACTGTTCAGCATCTTCTCTCATTTTTACTCACTATCTCTTTTTTCACTCAATCAATTTTGCCACAATATTTTCCAGCTTTCCTCTTCTCGTAACATGCCAAAGAAAAAAAAGTGGATTACTGCCTTCTAATATGAGTGACATGCTTCCTTTTGTGCTTGTCTCTTTCATGACATCCTCAATGCTCTTTTCAGCTGTCTACTGTATTCTTAAATTTCTCTATGGTCACAAAAGATTCTTGCTTGTTTACAGGTTGTCCATGACTCAGTTCCATATGACAGGATTACCTCTTTATATAACACTGAAAAACTCTGTTTTACTTCTACTGACTAAGACTTTTTTGCATAAAATACTTTTTTTTTTGTGGAACACAGCTTTGCTTGGGCAATTCTATCCTTTACCTCTGAGATGCATCTTGCATGTGATATTAATGGATGGAGGCATATCTGGAGTCATCCTTATACAACCGCCAGCTAAGCACAATGTTATATTTTACAGTGTGGAGGTGAACCTATGTAGGCTAATTACACCCCTATTGACTCTTCAAATAATCCACACACTTCCAGGGATTCCCCCTGTTGTGAAACATACTGAGAATCAAGCATTGCACAGCAGGCTTGGAGGAGTCACTTGAGCCCCAAACATAACTCGGGCTTTTACCTGGTTGGCTGCATGTAGGAGGATCTCACTATGGACCCATGATAAGCAGGGGGAGCTGAGAAGTGGCTCTGTATGCAAAGTGATTATTCCTTGAAAGAGCCCAGAACCAGAGCAAAGTATTTGGGCTTTGCACATTTGGAAAGCCCGCTTGGATGGCATAGAATGCACAGTATACCATGCACTTCTCCTAGCTTGAGACCAGATGTAATGATTTTTTAAGTGCACGCCAGGCTGGAGAAACTGCAGCTTATGCTTTTGAATCAACATGTTTTGGAATGGCAGAAAAGCCACAGGAAAAGCCTAGATCTACAGCGTAAATAATGTCAAGGCGTCTTCAACTTGGTATTGGCTGCTAAAGAGCAAGAAGTTCAGCAGCCCTAGTTCAACAACAACAACAACAATATTTGATACTATTAATGTGCCCAGGTATTTGAATCTATTGACCTATATTAAAACTGTTCCATTTATTGTAATGGTGCATTCTGGAGAAGTGTTATTTTTTTAGATGACCATTACTTCCGTCTTTTTGCTATTTATCCTAAGGGTTTATTAGTATCATTTGCCGTTTGCATGTTTTTTAAAATTGTATGTGCATCAACTGATATTTCTGGTACGCCCGCAATGAATCTTATATTATCACTGTACAGAGAAGAAGTCAAGGTCAGAGAAAGCCAGTATCACTGCCTAACACTTTGTTTTATCCACTAAAATTTCTCTGTTTGGTTGCCAGTTCTTATAGTTGCTGTTTTTCTTCCAATATATGTTCTTTATTTATCTCAGATATTTTTCATCATCCTTTATGTTTTTTAACATCTTGATAATGTCCTCATGTTTCACCTCTGGTTTTATTTTAAATCTCACTCTTTTGATGGTAATTTTTTAGAGTATTTTGGTCACATGACTTATGGGACTAATTTTGCAGTTGTCTTCACATTCATCAGCCTTCTTTGACATCACCACGAATGAACAAACGAACGAACTTTATTTTCGAAGGGTTAAGAATTGGGCGTTCAGGCCCGTCTAACATTCTGCCCTTCCACTCTCATTTATCTTGCATATTATATCCTTTCATTCCCGAATGGATTAAGCAGGTCATCAGGTGTATGTATCCACAATTGTATATGTCACTTAACAGTTTTTTTATCACTTCCCTTTCAAATTCTTTTACAGCCTGAGTTACCTCTACTGTTGTACCACTTGCTCCTGGGGCCTTGTCTTTCTTCATGTGATGCTTGGTGCTCTCAACATGTCCTTCATTTTGCCAGCTGTTCATCATAAATTCTTTAAAGGTGTTTATACGGATGTTTTTCCCCCTACAACTACACCCCCTTGCTCTCATTGACAGCCACCTGTTCTAGTTTATGGTTACTGATTCAGTATACATAGCTAACCTCTATATCTAGACTTCTCTAACAAGGGCAAGAGGAAGGATGGCTAAATTGGACACAAAGTTGTGTGACATCACCTATGAGTTGATCCTTACTGTAGCACGCCTAGTGAAACAAAACACACATACAGATGCAAGTTCACAACCAAAAAACACAACCAGCAATACAAGAATACAACCATAACATGACAAGAACACTAACCAGTTGACCATTAATGCCCTGTATGACAATGGTGGGCTTGGACTTGACCAGATAGTTGTTGTTTGTATCCAATTTAAAGTTAAAACCAGAAGTGACGTGAGCATGACACAGCTGAAAATGGAAATAATTCTCTGCTTTTTTTTCTGTAAGTTATAAAATGAAGAACATTATAACAAAAGTTATCAAAGGCAACATTCCAAAATATTCCTTAGATGATAGTATTTAAAACCTTTAGACTGGGAATGTCGGTCATAAATATTCAAAACTTTCACTCACTTGTTTCATCTTGTTATGATTAATGGTCGTGCTGTAAAGCAGGCAATTTATACACAAAGCTCTTCTATGAAGATGGCAGTGATTTTTATGGTTATTTGGAGACTGCAGTGGCATAAATACAGCTTTTTGCAACCCTGTGTGCGAAAATGGCTATTTCAAAGCAAAAGCATGGCAGTCTTATCTCCCATGACAGTGATACTATTCTCAGTGAAGATAAGGATGAAAGAATGTTGATGAAGTCAGTGCTTAGTGTTTCAATACAGATAAAACTGAGTCAAAAACAGAAGATGGAAGTGGTGACAAATATTAAGAAGAACCAGTAGGTGTGGCTTAACTATTTGTTCCAAGATGATCTGAGTAATCCACATTTATATTTCTTGGATAGTGTATTGCATCAGTAAAATGAATATTTTATTGCACAAGCAAATATAAACTAGCCAATTTAGTGGCACAACCCAACTTGAAGCCTCAATCAAGAGCTGAGAGTTTGGCAGAGACAAATATGCATGACAAAACATTTGTTGGGCTTCATTTTGAAAGGGGCAGATCATTAGCTAGAAAATTGAATGTTCTTCTCCAACAGGAAAGATCTGTGACCACAAGCTTCTGTTCACTTCATCTGTCACACTCTCAAACTCTCTCCAGGTATATCCTCCATACTTCATTTTAGTTACCTGAAATCTGTGAGCAGTCTTAAATGTCCGAATAACAACATCAGATGTGCTGTATTTGGGCAGACGCATGGATACAATCACTTTCCCCACTAAGTTCACAGACAGGAAATCTACCAGTGAGTACTGATTGCTCACTCCATCACCATCCACTAGAAAATATATTCATAAGTAAATTAAAATGTTATCTGGAGTCAGCTATTATGTTATGGCATATAAAATATGTCATTTTTTTATCTCCAATACTTAAGATAAACCAATAGCCATATAATCTAAATCAGTGATTTCTCAAGCTTTGAAGGACCACAACCCAAGTTTCAGTCTGGCGACCAATGTACCAAAACTGACAATGGGAATTCAACTCTGTGGGCAGTCCTGAGCCCATAACTAAGGAACCAGAAGCTGAAACAGACAGACACATTTACATACCTAGGATGCATAGTAACACCAGACATCAACAAAAAAATGAATAGAACATCCTTTGCTAGTCTAAACAACATCTGGAAGTCCTCTCAGTACAGCTTACTTACTTACTTAGTCATTCCCCTTCTACCATGAGGTGTAGAGGTTTGGAAGAGAGAGCGCCAGACTATCCTATCAGCTGTCTTCCTCCTGGCCTGGGTCCATTCTAGTCCTCGGTCCTTCAAAGATTGTCTAATGTTGTCCTCCCAGCGGACTCTGGGTCGTCCTCGTGGTCTGGATCCTTGGCTCTTTGTTTCCCATGCTTGTCATGGTATCCGATCTTCTCCCATTTTGCAGACATGGCCAAACCATCTTAATTGGGACGGTTCTACTTGGGTCTGCAGGGGGTAGGATTTAAGGCCTTGACGTGTCGTCTGGTTGCGTACCATGTCTCTTCTTGTTACTTCAACACCTTCCTCAGATACCTCATTTCTGAGGTTTGGATCTGGCTTTTATGGGTTGTAGTCATTGCCCATGACTCGCATCCATATGTCAAGACTGGGACATAGGTGGAGCGGTATACAGCCATCTTCGTTTTCTTACCAACCTCTCTCTTGCTGAGGAATACTCGATTTATGGCCTGAAAAAGTCTCCCAGCTGCTGCTTTTCGAGTGGCCAACTCTTCTTTGATGCCTCCCTTTCGGTCTATAATAGCTCCGAGGTATTTAAAGTGGTCGATCTGCTCCAGGACCTGTTCTCCCAGCGTAATCTGATGTCTTCTTTCTTTTCGTGATATCACCATGGATTTTGTTTTAGAGCTGCTTATGACCATCCCTCTCTTCTCCAGCTCTTCCTTCCAGACTTGCAGGTTGGATTGGAGATGTGCCTCTGATTTAGCAATCAGGGCAACATCATCAGCAAATACCAGCTCCGAAATATAGACTCAGTACAGCACAAACACTAAATTAAGATTATATGAGAGCTGTGTACTTTCTGAGCTTCTCTATGGTGCAGAATGCTGGAGAGTAACAGAGAAGGAAATGTCAAAATTGTCCTCCTTCGACACAATCTGCCTAAGGAAAATTCTCCAAATCTTTTGGCTGAACACCATCACCAACCCAGAACTGCTTACTCAGAGTAATCAAGAGGACCTTGCACACCATCATAGCTGGCAGACGCTGGAGTTGGGTTGGCCACATCCTCAGAAGAGACCCTGATGCCATCACAAGAACAGCTATGCTATGGATCCCTGAAGGAAAGTGAAAGAGAGGCCGGCCAAAAACAACTTGGCAGAGAGCTGTGGAGGCCGAGATGCAAAGAATGAACCAGAGCCGGGGCACTGTTAGAAGGATGGCCGCCGACCGAACAAAGTGGAAGCAGTTTGTTGCTGCCCTACAAGATGCTACCAGGCGTGATGGCCACTGATTGCTTTGACAGTTGGCAGCTAAGGATCAAAGAAGAAGACAGGAATTTAGCTAAAGGCATGCCACTTAAAATTTTGAGTAAGGAAAACGTAAGAATGCGACCCACCGCAATGTTTCCATGGACCCAATTTCTGGTTTCGACCAACAGGTTGAGAACCACTGATCTAAATAACCTACTCTTTGTTTATGACATTTAAAGGTAACAGGAAGTTCCATAGCAGACACTGCTGGTGGGGAGTAAGGTGTTAAATACTTCACTTTACTAAGTCTCATTTTATGCGGTGGGATGTCCGGCTCTTTTTCTCACTGCCTTTGTCTTCCCAAGCTCAAGAGCAGAGTGTGATGCTGCACTGTAATTCTGTCCTTCAACCGGCCCGATTCTGTTCTTTTATTTTGAATTTTCACCATTTTTTTCTTCTCATTTGAATATATATCGTGTTTGGTATTTTTGGGTAGGTAATTAAATGGGTTCTTTTTATGATGGTAGGTTTATTTTACACTCGACCAGTTTTTCTTTCTTCTGATTTTCCGCGATTTTTCGTTGTTTACGGAAATCGCTATTTTCGGGCACGCCCGTATGACGCGTCAGAAACGCACGTGGACGTGATGTCATTTTTGGACACGTGGTTTGCGCGGTTTCAAATCTGATTGGCGCAGCTCGTAGTTATTTTATTTTTCTAAGCATTTCCATTGGTCCGAGTGAACGCTTAGGTTATGCGTAGGAAGGGAATCCGCGGGGGCGGTTCGCTTGTATATATTGAGATAGGAAACGGCGGGCAAGTCTCTATCGTAAGAAATAATTGTCAGCCGTCAGACTTCGTATTATCGTCTCCACTGTGGGAACAAAGCGGTATTGGTATGTAGTAATTTTATTATCGTTTATTTATTAGAGGGTTCTTTGAGAAATTCGCCCGTAGTTAACTTCTTCGGGGACATTAACTTTTAAGTCCTAAACGATAGTGCCATCCATTATCATTTTTGAAGAACAATGTAAATGCAACAGTGTGCTTATTCTTTCTATGATTTTGGCAGTAGATAGGAACGGGTGAAGTTATAAGCTACACGTGTGCTCATAGTTGTAGAATGTTATGTAAAACCACCATTTATTCCTGTGTATTTACAAATGTAATTTTATTGGGAATCGATTGTGTGTACTAAATTTTATTATGCCTTAAATGTAAGAAATGCAGTCGGAGAGTAAAGATGTGTGTTATAAGTGGATCATACTGCTTTGGAGGAAATTATTCCTGTAGCACGAGATTTAATTTAATGTTGGAGTAAGCCAGGAAACCTCATGTGTAAATGTTAAAAAGGAGGCCACGGGATTTCGGACAAAGAATTCCCTAGTTGAAATGTTGGGACACTGGGTTAGCCATGCGTAACAGCCACGTAATATGTCAGACAGGTTGGGAGGTTTTTGTTTACCTACCTGGCAGACTAGGAGCGTGAGATAGAGAGACACGTGGGTAGGAATATTTTAAGTATGGTGGTTCAGAACGAAAGAAGGGGAGTGGGAGGAGAGAGATTTAAGTGCCACGTGGGTAGTATCATTTTATGTATTGTTGTACATGACGAGAGAAGTACTGAGTAAGGGAGTTATAAAGATTAATGGGTTAGAGATGCGTTATGTTGGAGTTGGTATACAATAGACGCATTTTCTTTTAATTTCAGCGAGTCACGGCGAAACAGTGGGGAGCATAATTTTGTCAAATAAAATTATCCACGGCAAAAAGACATATCTCAGGGTCAGAGTACTCGAGTTATCGTCAGGAGCAAAAGAAGATAACCTAAACGGTCTATTGCAGTGAAGTTCAATTCTTCAGCGAGACTGGTTTCAATTGCGTACAGCCGGAAATCAAGGCTGTGTTTTTCCTATAACTCCGGAGCGGGTTAAAAGAGGGAAGCTATTTAGCAGCAGAGAAGTTTGTCGCAGTTAATCAAGTACCTCATGCTTGACACCAGAACTTCATCATCATCCTCCCCAGATTCAGGAACAGGTGAGAGAGTTACCATACCTGGGTCTTGAAAGAAACGAGAGAAGAGCGTAATAACAGAGATGCCGCATCATCAGTCGTCGAGTATTAGAGAGACACTGAGATCAAGAAGGAGAGAGGGAGAGAGAGAGGAGGGAGAAAATAGACAGGACCAGTAGGGTCTGTTCAGTGTCCACTCGAAGGATAGACACTGAGCCATTGTGTTACTCCAAGTCTATTATTTTAGCATCTCCAGTGGTGTTAGTTAGCGGCGCATATCGCCTAACAAGTGGAAAGCAGTGTAGACGTTCGTTGAGGAAGAGTCAACAGGACTGAGACAGTAGAATCTTATTTTGTTAGAGAGTGGAGGCTAAAGTGGACAGCCCCCACAATAGTAGAGTTATTTTAATCACTAATCATTTTATTGTTCCTCAACAGGGTGACAGAAAGAATGTGATTTGGGTTTTTTTTTTCTAGTGTCTATCAATGTACTTGTTACGTTGTTTTTCAGGCCGTGCAACAGTGCACGCTAATTTTTTTAATTTGATGTATGATGAACTTTAATGATTTCTGTGTGTAAATAAATTTATCTATAATATACTTACTGGATCAGCTCCTACACTCTATACTTACTCTATGTTGTCTGTATAGTGGTGTCTGTGGTCGTTTTTATACACCTTATCTCCTTGTGTTTAAAGGTAGTCAGAGGAGGGTGAGATTATAGCCATTTTGAAGTCACAAAGCGGCAAGGGGAGAGGCAAATCCTGGTTCTATCCCTTGAGCCAATAGTCTTATCTGTCCACAGGCATGTCAATTTTCATCTAATTCTATCTTCTCAGACTTTCTCATACTAGGGTCTTGCTTTCATTCAGGCAAACTCTAATAAACTTTAAAACCACTTCGTGACACAGAGTCAGGTAACCATTTACAGCTGGACCATGATACTATCTTGTTTTGAACCCGATAACTTTACCTTGAGAAGCAAGTTCTCTAACCACTCCGCTACTTGATCTCTCTTATTTGACAAGCGCATATATTAAAAAAACAAGAGACTTATTTCTTCCAAGTCAATTTATTTTTCACTGGTGACGTTAAAAAAAAGCTGTACAAAATGTGTATTTATGAGAATATCTCTCATAATATGTATATAATTTAATTGGCATAAATTGACAGTAGAATATTTAGAAGTGTGTAACCTGTTAATTTTTTTTTTCATTGTACAAAGCAGGTTTGTGGAGTTGGCCGTCGGCCCAAAAAAAACTCCGACTTCTGAAATTTTAGAAGTCTGACTCTGACTACAGTTGTTTTTTAACTACTGTAGTCATATGGTATAAAATGATGCACTTAAATGGAGTTATATGTATAAGTATGGTACATGTGTGAATAAATGACTACGTGGCTTTTGTAGATTACATTACATTTTTAACTATTAATTTGTATACAATAATACAAAACAAAAACTCTAAAAGTATTTAAAAATATGATAATTTGTTATTTAAATTGAATCGATTCTTAATAATAAGATCTGCCTGAGCTTAAGCCTTGTAAAATTTGGAGTCAGAGTCAGGACATTCTTTACCGACTCCAACTCTACTGAAAAAAAAACCCCACTCCATGACTCTGACTCCTGACTGACTCCACAGCCCTGGTACAAAGCACAGACGTGAGTACATCTGACTATAAACAAACAGGATTATCAGGCGACCCTTGGAAGACTAGTGTACTATATCAAGGCATACCCTGTGGCTTGTGCAGTAGAAAGAGTTAAAAAGATACTTATGAATCAAGGTTACAAAACCTAGCAATGATCTTGCATTTTACATACATACCATAGTGTCTCAAATTTATTAATTAATTTCAGAAATGGTAGAAAATGTATGTAACTGTACCAACAGTCACTTGTGTCCCCACTGTTTCAAGCATGGTATACACATCTGAGCCAAAATCATTGTGACGATTCTTCAGTGCAAGATTGCCTGCCCAAGAACACATCTGTAAAGAGACATTCAAGATTCTAACATACTAAATATGTATCAGCAACTTCAAAAGAAGAAAGTAATGGTGTATGTTAAAGCTAGTCATTTTCAGCTAAGATTCTAGATTTGGATTTCGTAACATGTATCATAATTTATTTAAAGCTTCTCACATTGTGTATCATAATACACTGCTGTATCTTTTTCACATGGTGTATTATAACACACTGCTGTATCTTTCTCACATGGTGTATCATAACAAACTGTTGTATCTTTCTCACATTGTGTATCATAACAAACTGCCGTATCTTTCTCACATGGTGTATCATAACAAACTGCTGTATCTTTCATTAAAAAAGTAAATGTAATCCCATAACAGATACAGCCATAGAGGAATAAAGTGTTCAAGACTTAACTATACTAGTTCCAGCTTTCTGAGGTAGGGTGATCAGGCCTTTTTCTCACTGCCTTCACCTTCCATAACTCATGAGCAGAGTAAAGTACCTATTTGTGATACTATACTGTAATTTATTTTTTCAGAAGGCCCCATGTCTTTCTCTTTGCATTATTTAGTTCACTATTTTTAGGAGGGATTACAGGAAATCCTTCTCCATGTTTCTTCTCCTTCTATTATTTACGTTTTTTCAAGATGAGATCACGAGGGAGTTTGATCTCATCTGCTTTATGGTTCTTCTTTATGTGTTTAGAATGGGGGTGTAGGGAATTAGACAGTATTTTTCTAGAAGAAAGATTATAGATGCTAGATCAGGATTGGCACCAGATTGTCTTTTTTTAAAGATATTGCGTGGCCATATACGCATTTTTCGGGAGTTAAATTATTTGCGGCCATTTTTGCTTCATTTCCGCAGTATAGGGCTAGGACCAATTCCCGGTTCTTTGCCTAGCAGAAACTGGTTGCATCAGAAAGATCTAAGGTTCTGATTGGCTGAGAGATAACTGCAGTTGAAATGCAGAGCTCCGATTGGCTTTAGAACCACGCCGCGCATATGACGTCATGAAGTCGGCGCGTGGGGGTCTTGATTATAAAAAGGCCTATATTTCATAGCTTCTTTCTCTTTTAATGAAAAAATTGCCAAAGCCGGGTGCCAGAAGCATATTGTCGATTGCCTTCAGTTGGACATTCGAGATTTGGTAAGCATGAATTTTTGCGTGAGGACTTTATTTAATTTTTCTAGTCCTAGCCGATCATTTAAGTTTCTTTGGGCAGTTTAGTTTAATTTAATTCTTAACTCCAGAGCCATCAATTCGATCTGAGTGATAGACATGAGAAACTAGGTCCATTTAATTCCTTGTTGAAAGAATAGCGGCATGGTTTAAAAGTTGAGATATCACCGCTTTGTATTATTGCAAAGTCGGTCGGGAGAGAAACTCGCATCTGCGAATCATATATATTTACAGAATAGTCGGGAGCGTGTGTAATGTGTATTTTTATTTGTGATTTTAGTGAGAGTATTGATGCTCGCTATTTATATAGTTACGCATATATCTGTGGACGGAAGTGATAGAGGTATTAATTGGAGCACGTGTGTGCTATCAGTAATGAATATGTATGCAGGAGCGCGTGGTTGGAAAACTGCGGCGCCACGTGGCTGAGCTGCGGGGTTTTCAATTTGATAATCGGGGGTTATGTATAACTTTTGACGGCAGGTAGATGCTAGCGTAAACAGGATTATATGTTATTGATTGTGCATTATTGTTCTGTGAATTCAGAAGATGGGAGAAGTAATTTTAAAGGGAATTATTTTGTATTACATTTTGAATGTGATTACTATTATTGACGGGAATTTTAGGAATTCCTAGAGAGGGCTAGTTTTAGTTGTGTTAAACATTACGGCATTAGTGTCAGCGTAAGAAGTAGGCCACAGTACGTCTGCCCAGACGGGCCATTGAAAATATTGTTGTTGCTCGGAGTTAGTCAGGCAGAACAAGCGATCTGGGTTAGCCAATGTTTACTTTGTAGGCTCAGGTAGAGAGGGGAGTTACGTGGTGAAGAGTAAGGAAGTTAATTGTTATTTGAAATGTATTATTACGGTTTGTTTAGCTGTTGTTTTGTTTGTCTAAAACAGCAGGTACCGGCTTTGTGGGAATGAGAGCGGAATTTTGAGACCACAAAATTTCTCCCACGGCAAAGTTGGGCATTCGCAGAACCGCAAGGGTTTTACGTTAGTTGCCAGTAGTGGAAGGAGAAGAAGAAAATACGTTTTCCCAGCCAGGGGAAGACATTTTCCAGCGAATAGGATTTTTGTGGATAAATCCTGAGCTCTGACGCTCGTTACACACGCAGATTTGGCAGGCTGCCAGCGTTGTGGTAATTTTGTGTTCGTTTCTTCACGGCCATAATAAAGCCGACGGCCCAGTTATAGGTACTCGGGCAGGTAATTTCAGAGTGGTAGAAGTCAGCTACAGTTCCAGTCCAGAATCCAGTGGGGTTCTGTTAAACCTCAGTCATCAATTCCAGAGTTAGTGGAGAGAGAGAGGGTAAACATTCTCTCTACTGAAGTCAGCACAGATAGGCAGAACTGTTAGTTTTGGTGAATCATAGCAGAGGACAGCTGCTGAAGTTTAGAGGTGCAGTTAGTTGTGTTCAGGAGATTCCAGGATAGGCTGTGTAGAACCGAAGTCTGTGCAGAGATTGTGTAGTCACTTCGCAGTCGTTCCAGCTATCAGTGGACTTAGAGTTAGAGTTAGAATTTAGAACAGCTAGTTTGGAGTGTAGGCGACATCAAGTGCAGTGTAGTTCATTTCAGTTAACCTTACCTTCTTTCTCCATACAGGTTGCAATTGTGGGAGAAGGGTTGGGGTTGATGCATTTTTAACTGTACTTGATTTTGTTTCAGGTGTGCATCCTCGCACTTCATGTATTTTGACATGTATATGAGTTTGTGTATAGGTGTATAATAAACTTGTATAAATTGTAGCTGGCATCAGTCATTTCATTTAGTACAGTAGCTATATGTTGTCTGTATCTTGGTGTTTGTGAATCTTGATAGAACCTTATCCCCATAGGGTAGTTAGAGGTGGTTCGAGGCCATAGCAATTTAAACGTCCGAAGTGGCGAGGAAAGAATCAACCTCGGTTCTCAACCTCGGAGCCAATGGTCTCAACTTTCACTTTTTTGCACTATATTTCTATCTGAATCTATCATTTCAGTCTTTCTTCTTACTATTGTCTTGTCACTATATGTAGACAGTCTGTAGTCCTAAATCCATTTCGTGACACTATTTACAGCTGGTAAACTGGAGTTTGACGCCACCAGGTTTTGATCCTGGAACCCAGTAGCTTTGCTGCAAGAAGCCAGTGCTTAAACCACATAGCCAATTGGACACTCTATCTTTGACACCAGACTGCTAATCTTTCTTCATTTCCTCAAACATCCAAGAAACCACATGTTCACGGCTAACCATATAACACATTATTCCCCTCCTCCCTATGATACTCATATGCTCCCACTTGTCTACTCACTCCACTCTCATCAAATACCTACATTTCTAAGACTGGATGATGCTGTACGTCCCAGATGAGCGACAAATGCTTTGGCATATGGCAACCCAGGATCAGTGGTCTTCTCAAAGACTTCTTTCAGAGCAGTCAGAGATACATTGGCCCCAAATGTGATATGGTCACTTGGGGTTAGCTGAGGAATAACACCACAACTAATCATTAAAACTGTTGACTTAAAACTGAATGGATATATCAAAAGATAACCACAAACTGCACATGACAGTTGCATTTAAGATTTTACACTCATGCAAGTTGAAATGATAATTTTAAAATTGACATGGGTGTCCACTTTTAAAGTATAAATGTAGAGGATGTGCAACAAACGAGATATTTTGAGGGCTGATTTGGAGTAAATAAGAAATATATTTATCACTGTAAAATGACTTACATCAAGATGTCTAATTTACTGTGTAAAGTATACATTTAAAAATACCTTTACTATTAATTTAATGTTTTACAGATAATTTAGACTTCATTATTTAAAATCCTGTCCAAAGTTTATCCATAAAAATGATACATAAAGTCATTATTTCTTGACAGAAAGAAGCGTTAGTTGCCGTAATAACAATTCATTATAATAAACATTTACCATAAGAATAAATGAATTAAAAGCTAAATTACATCAACAGTGTATAAGTCCTTGACTCCCCTGATGTCAATGAGTATGTTATAGTTCCATGGTCCAACTTCACCAAAAATACCTGTAAAATGAAATTTACTTTCAGTACAGCACACTGAATTTTGTTATATTTTTTTTAAAAGAATATTACTGTTCGAGCTTAATCACCAACAGAGGATTAGCTGTTACAATGAATGTTTTATACAGAGTATTAGCTGGTTCATTGGTTTAAAAAAAATAGATTATTAGTTGGTCAAATGTTGTTTTTAAATACAGAATATTAGCTAGTTCATTGATTGTTTTATACACATAAACAGAACGATGTAAAAGTCATAATATACTACTGGACAAAAGTTAAGGGCCGCCATTCAGTTTAGACAAGGTTTATATAATTGATTGGCAAACTGTAAAGACAAGTGAAAATGTCATTAAAACTGAGCTCAGAGAAATGTGTATACATTTCTGTGTGCACTAGGTTAAATTTTTTTTAAATGTCCAAAAAATTGCCATTGTTGCTGCAAAAACTCGTGGTTTTTGCAACACGCCCCACTAGTTCAAAAGGTGAAAAAGTGAGTTGAATTTGAATGCACGTGGAAAATGATCATCGGTAAAGAGTGTTCACCATTGGTATGCAATAAATCAGTATGACAAGTGGTCAAAATGATCACTGCATTAGCCATGCCACCAAGGAGAAGTCTCAGCACTGTAGACCGTGGTCGAGCCATGGCATGGATTCAGGATGGTCAATCTGTTCGTCATGTTGCAAGACGTTTAGCAGTGTCCCACTCTACCATTCAGAGACTTCTTGAGAGATTTCAAGCTACCAGACATTTGGAAAATCGACCCTGCTCAGGAAGAATTATATAAACCTTGTCTAAACTGAATGGCAGCCCTTAACTTTTGTCCAGTAGTATAATACTTAAAGGTTGATTACTGCCTTTTTTTATCAAGTACACCTACTTTAACCTGATGTGTTATCATATTGTACTTCTTTCAGATGACTTTCACATTCCCCCCACCCAGTCTATCATCTGGATTATCCTCTAATCATGGTCTCTTCCAGTTAAAGTTACATGACCATGTTGCTGTCTGTGTGGGGTTCATTCTCACAAGGTGTTAGGTTTAACAAGAGGGGAATGATATGAGGTTGTGTAGGGTTCATTCTCACAAGGTGTTAGGTTTAACAAGAGGGGAATGATATGAGGTTGTGTAGGGTTCATTCTCACAAGGTGTTAGGTTTAACAAGAGGGAAATGATATGAGGTTGTGTAGGGTTCATTCTCACAAGGTGTTAGGTTTAACAAGAGGGAAATGATATGAGGTTGTGTATGGGACTGGCAACCTCATCATGTAATACAAATTACTATTGACACAAATGCTGCAAAAGCACCCAAATGCTTTGATGCAGTCGTCATGCAAGGAGACCAGCAGCAGTGGTGGCTCTATGCTCTATGGGGAGGAAACAGAGAAATGATGATGATATTTCTTCACTTGAGCTATCCCAGCAATGTGCCTGATTTTCTTCTTCTTTCACCTTTCAACTCTTAAAGGAGCATAGGCTTTCAGCAAACTTGTATTAAGTCTTTCTACCCCGTGCCATCAGGTCAAAGTCTTTCCATGCCCCTGATCTTACTATATCTTTAATAATAGACAACTCTAAACACAGAAAAAAAACAACCTGATCATCAGACGTAGCTTTCACACTTTAGACTGTGAGCCCATTTCAATCATGACTCACTCCCCTGTTATTTTTTTTCCTCTACTCGCCTGCATTAGGAACTGAACCCACTCCACCTTGGATGCAGTTTTCAAATTGGCTGTTTCCTCCTGATTCTATTCACTCTGTCAACTTGAGGTGTTTGTGAAAGTAACTATTTACTTTTCTTAATTTCAAAACTCAATGCAGTAGTAGTTTCACAGCCAATGCAATGAATTTAAATGCCCTTATAAGCTGCTTTTCTCAGATTTCTCATTTCTGTATTCGTAATGACAAACTCAACTGACAAATTGCAATGACTGATAAACTAAAGAAAATATTACGTTACTGAGTCTACAACACAAACATTAAATAACTGGGGCAGGAGTGGAGTGGTTACTCATTATAACAGTGACCTTTACACAGGTCAGCTATTCATCATCATCATCCTTCAGCTGCCCAAGGAGCACAGGCCTTCAACAAACGTATGCCAAGTCTTCCTGTCCCATGCCATCAGTTCAAGGTCATTCTGTGTCTTCTTCATACCATTCAGGTTTGTCACCAGTTTTCTTCTCTGTGTTCCTTAGTCTCCCTCTACCTATCATCAAAATAAGAACTGCCTGGTAATGTTATCAACAGGTTTGGGTTATGAAAACATCAACACTGACATCTTAGCTGTTATATAATAAAAAAAATATATATTCTTTTCTTGCAGACTAACCAAATCCTGAGTTTCCAAAAACCAAACTGTAGTTCTGACCAGCATACTGCTTCAGCAAGGGGTACAACTCTGCAAGGCTTAGGGGCTTAAACCACTGAGCTTGGTCATTGACAATATGCAGGGGTCTGGGTGCACTATTCTCACAGCTGATGGTGGTGCCATTTTTAGCATGGCCAGTACAGCGACCCACACATGCCTTGCCTGTCTTCTTGCATAATTTACCATTCAGTTCCTAAGTTCAAAATATAAAGAAAACCATACATTTTTGGGAGCGATTCCAAAAGTTAAAAATGTACAGAAAACATGAATATATGTGTAGCTATTCCTAAGGTAAAAACATAAAGAAAACAAAAATATATTTGTAGCAATTGCTAAGTTAAAAATATACAGAAAACAAGACATTTTCTTTACCAATTCCTAAGCTTAAAACACAAAGAAAACAAGACCAAATTTATAGCAATTCATAAATCAAAAACATAAAGAAAATATGCTTAAGAAGACTAAAAGGAATGAAATGGTATGACAAGATCATCTATGTGGAACTGATGGAGATAACCAGACACATATTAATAGAACAAGAGATGAGGAAATAATGCTGGTACTAGTTAGGCCACAAAATGAGAAAAACAACTGAAAGCATTGCAAGGCAGCCCTTGATGTGAAACACCCAGGGAAACAAAAACAGAAGGAGACCAAAATGTACAGGGATAAGGGAACTGGAAACGGATAAAAAGAACTCATGGAAAGACTTTGAACTGGTGGCACAAGATATGAAAGCTTGGCTTGAATTGTTGCAGGCATATGCTGGGAAGATTAAGGCGGCCGACGTGATGCTGACCACATCACCTCTAGTGTGCCGATGGTCAAGAAAATACAGGCCTAACATCATATTCCCAATATGCCTCAATGGGCATGTAACGGGATCCTTTACCCCCTTTTTTTTATCTATGCTCACAACAGCTTAAGAGTAATGAATGAGAACAATACTAACTCTTCGCCATCAAAGGCAGAAATTTTTACTACCTCTAGCACAGAAGATGTCCATTTTTTAAATTTCATTAATGTAGTGGATGTGAAACAATATAATGTAATATATTGTGAATGCCCATTTGAAGTAGATTCGAAATAAATTTAACCCTGTGAAAAATGATTTAACGGAAGATATTTAATTTACCGTGCAGCTTTACATTTTTTTTTTAAGGCCTTTACAGATAATTCAGTATTTATCATTTAAAATCTTGTCCAATATTTATCCTTGAAAGTGAACATAAACAAGCTATGCCTTATAATAGAATTCAGTTGCCTGAATCAAAGCTTGTTGAGGTACCTGTGAATGTTTCCTGAGGTCACCATACAAAAACAGAAAGTAAAACAACAAATCAAAAAGTTTTTGGCATACATTATACAGAGTAAAAGACAGATATTATAACCGTATGGGGACTTAACAGAATACATCTAAATCAGTCATAAGAACAAGTCTTGAACAACAGACAATTCAGATTCAGAGCAAGTTGACCTCCAAGACAAATGTGGACAGACAATAAAATAATAGACACCTGATAAAATAGACACATTATGATGATCGTACATTTCACACATGAACCAAACCTGAGTCTCCCAGTGAAGCTTCACAGCATATATAGAAAGACAATGTAAAAGTAATAAGATGGATTTTAAATAAAATAATGTATGATCTAGTACCAAAAATGTAGTGATTGATGCATATATGACAGAGCTGGTGTTCAGATTTTGTTGAGAAAGGTGCACATACAAACACATACTAAGATAGAGTAATAGTTCAAAAGCTCTGTATAGCTCTGGCGGATCTCTGAAGATACAAAGTAAAACAGGACTACTTTTCTCCCAGGCATGCTAAAAAATGTTACTAATATGAAGTTGTGCAGGTGGCTGACAACCTCCACCAGTAAAAGAAATTACTACAGAAACTGCCTCTGTAAGAGCACACACATGCTTTGGTGCAGGTTTCATGCATGGGGGTCCCAGGCTCCAGAGGGGACAAAACAGGAAATGATGAATGGTTCATCAGTTGTCATGGTAACATAGATAGTACCTCGATATCAATAACTCCTCCCTTGTTTTTTAAAGAAGGTGGAGCATCGGAAGCAAATGATTTCATGGCATCTAGGATAGATCTGTAGCCTGAAAATAACGAGAACTGAGTATTATAACAATGGACTATTAAAATAACAATGTTAATCACATTTGAAACAGATAATAAAACTCAGCATGCATTTACTTTCCAAATGTTTGTTAAATGAGTTGTTATAGGGTTTTATAAAGATCTGCACTCTGTGCAGTTCCTGAGTGTCTTTGAGAAGACAAAGAAGAAAAGGACTACTCCAAATTTAGACATGACATAAGAGGTGAGTAATATGAGGCTGTGGATGGGGCTGGTAACTCTGTCATGTAAAACTAATTGCTGCAGAAACCATGAATGTTTTGGTGGAGACTAGCAGCAGAAAAGACTCCATGCTCTGTAAGGAACAAAGTGGGATATAACGATGATGATGACAAAAGATTTGCTGAAGAAAATATGATCATGAA
>JAMPIV010007871.1:0-86683 GCA_024509875.1 Oreohelix idahoensis | reverse complement strand
CCATCTTTATAAACCTCAACAGGAATTGAATCGGAGCCAGGGGCCTTTCCACTAGACAGTTGACGAATCGCTTTTTTAGTTTCCTCCAGAGTTGGTACATCATCTAATGCTTCATTTATAGGAATTTGGGGCAGGCGGATGATGACTTCGTCGTTAATAGATGATGGCTGGTTCAAGATATTATTAAAATGTTCAGCCCAGCGTTGGAGCATTTTTTCCTTGTCTGTAATTAGTGTTTTTCCATCTGCATTTAGGAGGGGAAATGATCCTGATGATGTTG
This sequence comes from Oreohelix idahoensis, assembly GCA_024509875.1. Lineage (NCBI taxonomy): Eukaryota > Metazoa > Mollusca > Gastropoda > Stylommatophora > Oreohelicidae > Oreohelix > Oreohelix idahoensis. The sequence continues at coordinate 86,403 of JAMPIV010007871.1, read as the reverse complement.
GACCATAGACCGCTTTGAGTGCAAGGTAAAAGTTTTTCAAGTCATGGCTGTCAGCAAAGGCTTGGAGCTCATCTGCTTTATTACTCAGCCATGAATCCCGCATCTGGCGTGGTTTATGTTGGACAATTCTACGCATGTTGTTGAAAGCGTCTTTCTTGGATGTAGATTTTGGATCATTTAAATATGCTTTATGGAGATGGTGTTTCTCAGCCAACATCTGCTTTATATCATCTGAGTTCTCATCAAACCAGTCATTTTGTTTCTTGATGGAAGGACCCAGGACCTCTGTAGCTGTGTTGTAGATCTGCTCACTTAGGGCTGCCCAATTTGTTTCCACACTTTGGCCGTCTAACGAGATAGATTTGAGACGGTCTTCTAAGGTGTCAGTAAATGACTGTTTGATTTTTGTCTTCTTTAGTTTGGTGACATCCAGCCTCTTTTGAGTTTTCTTCCCTTGAGGGCGCCTGGCTGGTTGGATACGAATTTTAAGTTTAGATACAATGAGGCGATGATCAGTCCAGCATTCGGCACCACACATGGACTTGGTCACCCGGACATCTTGCCTGTCCTTCTTCCTAACAATTACATAGTCAATTAGGTGCCAATGTTTTGAGCGAGGGTGCATCCAGGAGGTCCTGTTGCGGGTAGGAAGTCGAACAATGGTGTTGGTGACAAGGAAGTCATGTTCTGCGCAAGTCTGGAGGAGACGAAGTCCATTACTGTTACAGCGACCCACGCCGTACCTACCAATAGTGCCATTCCAGGAGATGTTATCTGAGCCTACTCTTGCATTAAAGTCACCAAGAATGATGAGCTTATCTGCTTTAGGAACTGATGCAATGACTGCATGTAGTTCTTCGTAAAACTTATCCTTGACATCATCCTGGTTTGTCATAGTTGGTGCATACGCGCTAATGATAGTGGCATGTTTTCTTCCATAGAACAGAGGGATCTTGACCGTCATGAGTCGGTCATTTATTCCCTTTGGGGGCCCAGCTAACTTGCTGACAATTGCTGTTTTGATTGCAAATCCAACCCCTGCTTCTCGTCTTTCTTCAGTTCCTCTTCCGCTCCAAAAGAATGTATAACCTGCACCCTTTTCGCAAAGTTGGCCCTCGCCTGCAAGTCGAGTTTCACTCAGTGCTGCTATGTCAATGTTGTACCTGGCCAGTTCTCTCCCAATCAGGGCAGTTCGTCTCTCAGGTCTGTTTGCGTTAAAGTCTTTGTCAAGTAAAGTGCGCACATTCCATGCGCCTAGAATGAGGGGGAAAAATCTGTCCTTTCTTTTTCTTATATGTCGACCGCCGAAGTAGGGTACCCACCAACCGCGGTAAGCTGGTTAGGTAATGGTGAAGCAGGCAATGTTTAGGGCACCTTTTCTAGCCCCTTCCTCATGCCATGGAGGTGAGCAGTGCTGTCCTAAAGAGGGCTGCTTAGACACTCAGGGGGCTGCCGAATCCCACTGCTGCTCCGATCAGTGGAAGACGACCATATGGCCTGAGCCGCCTGTGTGTAGGTCTGCGACTACGACTGCCAGCGTACCCACGCCTGCCGCTTCGCCGCTCGCCCATCGCCACAGGACTTGTTGTGAGTGGATGGATGAATGGATGAATGGATGAAAGAGTGACTTGCGCGGTGATTTGGATTAAAGTGAGGAAGAGTTGCGCAATTCGTCGACCTCACTCTCTCGCCTGGGTCCATCTCAATCCAGTGGCAAGACAAGTCAAGACGACTGGAGATGAAGTCAGGTGCAGTGGATGACCAGGGCTTTCTACGTGCCTCGCCGTGCTCCTTACGCTCCACAGCGCGTTGCTGGTAATCGCCGTCATGTCCGTTGAACCAACAGGTGGTTTCTTCCGCGCAGTCTATCGAATCCAGTCTTCGCATGCATGGGTAGGCAGACCCTAACTCACCGAAGGTTTATAACCATTCGGCTACCCTCACCTAGTTTAGCCGGCCTGTCAAAGCCGTTGTCCGGGGGTGGCCGCTGTCGCATGCTGACAGCTACGAGGAGCCACAGGTGAGAGCTGGATGCCAGGTTTGGACCAAAGGTGGCTGAGCTGCCCTGAAAAGGGCATGACAGCTCCTTCACCAGAGCAACCCTAATAGATTGCTATTGGATAACAAGGTGGGCAGCTGCCTTAAGGGGAGGAGCTACACAGAAATGCTATTTTCGTTATTAATCATTGGATTTCAACTAAAATGCACAGACTTAACCTACATTAATTATTGATAAGCATAATAAAGAGTTTGATGGTAGTGCATCATTGGTTGCCATGGAAATGGCTGCCATATTGGATTCTATTGTTCTTTTTCAAATTGCTAAGGCTTTTTTTATTTATTAAGCTAGGAACACCAAATTTTAACAGAAGGTTTATGATTACATTATAAAACTTTTATCAGATTGGATTTTTGATAACTTTAGTAGATCAAACGTTATAGGGCTTTGAATTTAGTGTCTAATAATAGTAACAAATTTTGCTAAATTTTACATTCATTTTTTCAATAAATCAAAAGTTTGACAAGATATCAAAAATTAATCTGACAAAAGTTTCTAAATGTTATGGACAATACATGTCCAAAATATCAAAGCAATTAATTAATAAATGTGCAAGTTATAAGAAATTTAACAACAGAAAAATATATGTTGAGAAAATTTTATTTTTCTCTGTAATGAAACTATAACTACAGAAATATATAATATTATCACACACAAAAATTACTGAATTGTATTTAAAAATATACCAGCAGCATATCTAGCTTTCTTTGAACATTCCTGTCTGGCCTTTTGCTGAGATTATTGCCTCAATGCCTTCTTTGTCTTAACACAATTCTCCGCCTTTTTAGAGGTAAGCGCTAGTTGTTTTCGCTTTTGGAAAAGCAAACTGTAAATGTGTTTGCGTAAAATAAAGGGACGTAACCATGTGAGCCGAGGTAGCATGTTAGTGCACTGGCTTTCTAGCTTGGTGGTACATGGTTCGATGCCCAGTTAAGGTGGGATTTTTTTAGACCGCAAACGGCTCCGAGGTCGACCCAGCATCATGAATTGGGTACCAGAGCAATTTCTGGGAAGGTTAAGGCGGCCGGAGCGATGCTGACCAAAACATCCATAGTGTGCTGATGGTCGAGGAAAGATGGGCCTAACACCATTTTCCCAATATGCCTCAATGGGCGCGTAACGGTATCCATATATATATATATATATATATATATATATATATATATATATATATATATATATATATATATATATATATATATGTATATGTCTATATAGATATATATATATATATATATATATATATATATTTAGGGTGTCCTAAAAGTTACTGTGCAGTAAAGTACCTCGTACAACGTTGCAGTACCACGTAGCAGTTTCTTCTACAGCAGATGTTGGAAATGTCCACCATGGGCCTCATGACAACTCTCACATCAAAAAAACCTTGCTCTCGTCTGTTGTCAAGGTCACGCCTAGGGTAGAACGGACAACTCTCACATCAAAACCGCTACTCTAGTCTGCCTTAAATTCAAGTGCACAGTAACTTTTCGGACACCCTGTATATTTATATATCTCTCTCCAACATACCCTGTACAACATCTCCGATGATACATTGAGGGTTTATTGCAGAAGCGTACATAAATGTGCTTAAAGAAACGGTGAGAGATAATGATACAAAGACTACGAAGTGCCACCAGAATATATATAAAAGCGTCCTACAGTAGAACAGTTATTTACTTTCTATTTCATATACTCGTATTTATAACTTTTAAAATGAAATACTAAAAAACGGCATAAAGAAGCCATCTTTGTCAGAACGGAAGTTAGTAAGGATAGTTATTCTGATTTCTGTAATTCTCATCTTATGTTTACTCAGGGACTGATCAGTTTCAGCGCCATGGTCATCGACCAGAGTACACGGTTCGGCGGAGCTTATGACAATATCTTCTAATACAGGTGATCTTTTACGTTCTTTTGGCAGACCATCAATTCCAGCGTCAACATCTTTGTCTATTACAACATGAACTCCAAATATAGGGAAACATTCAATAAAACCTTTGCAGGTTCTCTCCTCGTTTAAGAAGACATTATCTAACAGATTACAATAACTTGGAGTAGTTATTAATCTTTGTTACTGCCCCGAGCTCAAAGACAGACAGATTACCAAACTGTCTCTGACACAACGAAATCTAACAGATCATCAAGCTCATAGACACACAGAACGAATGTAACAGATCATCAAACTCATAGACACACAGCACGAATGTAACAGATCATGAAGCTCATAGATACACAGAACGAATCTAATAGATCACCAAGCTCATAGACCCACAGAACGAATCTAACAGATCACCAAGCTCATAGACAGAAAGAAAGTTACCTGAAAAATCACAATAACTTGTAGCAGTCATAAATCTTTGTTACTATCTGGAGCTCATAGGCAGACCAATATCTGACAACTCACCACAAACTGTAATAATCAATTTTGCTACTGCCCGGAGCTTGTGACTGTTTAGACTAAGGTGTTTACGGAATGTGGTTGGAATACTCATAATCTGATCAGAGCGCAGCCACAAATTACTGTAAATACTCGAATATCTGCCATTATGTTGTTCCTACGGCGCTGCTTTATGCATATTTTTGCAGCGGTTCATAAAAAATAGAAAAGGTGTGGATGATCACTTATCTGCCCTCCTATGTAAAAAAGATAAAATCGTGTTGACTGTACCAGCAGAAGGATAAGTGCACCAAATCGTAACAAGCAGAATGGAGGGACGCTGGCATTTTGAAACAGCGTAGAACAAATATTTCGTCCATTCTGAACAATAAATATTGTGGACATTTATATGTAATGTGTTTATAATAATTTTACAATCACAGTATTCGCTTCTTTATGATACATTGGTCAGTGTCAGAATCTTTCAAATGTCTCATCTACGTAACGCTTCTTCCTCTTTCTCCAGTTGCACCCTCCAGCTTTCATTTCTACCACAGTGTCTCTCTTCTATGTATTCATTGCTTCTCTCACCTTTTTTTTCCAGAGGTCGATTTTCTCACGGTGTGGCTATGTTTAGTCAATGTGATTCTTTGTTCTGTCCAAAATGTCTGCATTCGTGATTCTCTCATACTAATCAGTTTTATAAAAAAAATTTTTTTTTTAGTTATTGCTTTGGTTGCGTTGTTTCCAATTCACTTGTGTGCTTTATATGGGATTTCTCCCCCCCCCCCCCCCCACAGTTTGTTTCTGTACCTTGTGTCGTCTGTACTATATTTATAATGTTACTCTTCTCTCTATCTCTTTTAATGTGCTGTGGTTGAAGAAGGATCGTCCCTGCGTATCTATTGTTATAATTGTGTTGTTCCTTGAATCACGTGAATGCTTACCATTTTTTTATATGATTCTATATGAAATTAACTTCTGCTTTATACTTCATTAGACACCTATGGATAAGATATATGATGAGCGCTTAAGCGCCCCAGGCTTTTTGTCAATTTGATGTTACATTTTAACTGCAAGCTATGAACTCCTTGAAATTTTTGTTTGTTTGGGTTTTTAGTGCATTAAAAGCCTATGTTTAAAATATGTTTTTTAAATTTTTTTATGTTTGTTGTTTTTAAATTTAAGTCAAATGTAATCGATCCGCTAATGACATTATCAGTTTGCGATAAACGAGTGCACAGCACAGGAGGTGGATTTCATTATTCAGTATATTACACGGAAAGTAAATTTAAAAAAATATTTTTTATGTTTTGAGAAGAGTTGTAAATTAAATTTTTTTAAAAATGTATTTGTCAGTTGTGTGTATGTCTGGGATGGGTGTTGGGTTGGGTGGGCCTGAGTGGGGGTATGAAGTTTCAAGAGAGACAATCTTGTTGGAAAGAATACACATAGATTATTTGCAGTTATCACCCATTTGTTTTTATACCAAATAAAAAAAAAAAAAAATTAATATTAATTTCAATTTTATTAAATTTATTATTTTTACGACTGATTATTGTATTGTTATGGGCAATACACAACAATGCCAATTTTCAGAGCTATTGCTCATCTGAAAGTGATTGAAAAATCGATTGCAAGATTTGAAGGTGACAACAGGGTGACATACGTTGCGAGTTAAAGAAAAGCCTGTAAAAAGGACTCGTTTTAGGCCAATGAGAATAGGACACAGACAATTTTTAAAAGCCGACAAAAACAAGATAATTCGTGCGGATGCCAGCTTCATCATGTAACACAGATTGCTACAGAAATCTCTGCTGCAGAAGCAAGTACTTTGATGGAGACGTCTTGGAAGGGAGCCATTTGCCCATGGTACCTCATTGCTCGGTAAGCAGCAAACAAGAATATAAATGATGGGATTTATACAAATGACCAAAGATTCACGTGACAGATTTTGGGGAAAAAATAACATGTGTCTTTTAAATTTTAAACTTGTTTTCATAATGTGCACTTTTTGTGTGGCTTTTTTACTATTTCCCCTTCTGTGCAGCAATTTCTCTTCTTTTTCACATATTTTCCATTTGATTAATTGTTGTATGTTCCTTTCTTCTGCTGTGCAGCTTTAAAAACTGGTATTTGAATTAATATGTGAAGTTATTAGAAATAGTTAACAGTTATAGTACGATTAATTTGTTCTTCTTCTAGGTTTGTACAGAGGGGTAAAAAAGAATGTACTCATACTTCCGTAGTGCGTATCTATGCAAGATTTTAAAATCCGAATTTAATTATGGCGGCAAAGTGTAGAATTATGTTCTCTCTAAAGAGGGCTACAGTCGCCACGCCATCACGTGACCGGCAGGAGAGCCAAAATGGCGCCTCGCCATCACGTGACCGGCAGGAGAGCCAAATTGGCGCAGGCACGCTTGACGTTTGAGCAAAGAAAGAGCATTGTGAAGTGGTATTTCAAAGTGGAGAACGTGTGTGAAGTGCAACGACGATGGCGACAGGAGTTCGGGACAAAGCCACCAACACGCCGAACAATCGCACGCATTCGCGATAAATTTGAAAACGATGGCACCGTCCATGATGTGCACAAGGAACGATCTGGGAGACGTCGTTCAGCAACAAGCCCTGCGTCCTCGGCTATGGTGTTACAGCAATTCACGCGCTCACCGCAGAAGTCTGTCAACCAATGCGCACGTGAGACGGGAGTTAGCCGATCCAGCGTACGACGAATTCTGAAGAGAGTGAAATGGAAATTGTATATCCCGCGACTGTTAGACGCGATGAATGAGGATGATCCTGATCGACGCATGCAGTACTGCGAGTGGTTTCGAGACAAGGTACGCGAGGATGCGGATTTTGCGTAAAAAATTGTGTGGTCTGATGAGGTACAATTTAAATTAAACGGTACAATCAACCGTCATAATTGTGTATACTGGGCTCCAGAAAAATCCCTACATTCATGTGGAGAAAGCAGTTAATCTACCGGGGGTTAATGTTGGTGTGGACTGACGTCCAGGGGACTAATTGGACCATTCTTCATTGAGGGTACGCTCACTGGCTTGGTGTACCTCGACATGCTGCGTGAATCCATTTTACCGGCCATTCGTGCGCTTTACAATGCGAATGAGGAAATTTACTTCCAACAAGATGGCGCACCACCACACTACCACAACAACGTGAGAGCCTACCTTGATCAGATGCTACCAGGACATTGGATAGGACGAAGGGGTGCTGTTGAATTCCCACCATGTTCCCCTGACTTAACACCCCTCGACTTCTACCTGTGGGGAACCTTGAAGGGTTGACCTCGTCACTCCCACACCTTTTGACCTGACCGCCTGACATGTCACGTGTTCTGTTATTGGGATCAGTGTTCGAGTGGCCAGATGGAACAAAAAAGATTAGGTCAACATTTGGTTGATGTTGGTCGCCAGACTTATTGTGTAAGCGAGACGGAGTAATGATAGATAAGCAAGTAATCTTTTTCACACCAGCCAGCAAATGGCGACAACAATTTGGGTAGATGATTTGAGAAAACGAATGTTTAATCAATGGATATGACTTGCAGAAAATTGCTACTTACAATGTGGTCTTGGTTTTATCAGTCTGGACGCTAGATATACCACGTAACTATTTCCGGCAAGCCTCTATAACAACCTAAAGCAATGGGACACGAGAAAATGATTTAATCGCTTCCGATAAGATTTCTTGTTGTAATAAACAAGATGGGAAGTGAGGGCAACCGTTTAAGAGGTTATCAGATGTAATAATTAAGGTCAGGTCGCGTGATATAATGGTTATGGTAAAAATAACACTTAAGGGGCAATACCTTATATAGTCATGTAGTAACTTTCAGAATGAATGGTGGGGGTAACCTTTACTAAAAATATAACGCCTTACTTGTGGTTGGTTTGAAATTAGAATCTTAAACTAAACTTAATTAGGACTGGGTTTCGCCCAACAGAATCTCCCAAGGTGACATTTTAGCGTTGGCAGAAAATACAACTTAAAACTGACACATTTTAAGATTTCGTCACTGCATTGTCCTATCTTCATCAAGGAGAGATCACAGCCAGAATAAGGAGTAGTAATAAGGATTTCAGTATAGGACAATCCACGGGACTAGGAGTATCTTCTAAAATTAGGAAGTATAAAACTTCAAAAATAGCACTGAGAGCCACAAATGAGAAGAACCTTCCGCAAGTGTGAATAGTTAGTTCTATGTTAAATCACAACCATAACCACCTGAAGGACTGCATCTTAAACATTTGCATATCATTACGGCCTATCTGTGCATCAAGTCTGGATAAAATTCTTAACGCATTTGGGGTGAGTTCAACTATTTTTTATTTGCAGTTGGCACGTATAAATTTTGCATTGGTGTACAGTGGCGTATGGGGCTGGTAACTTCACCATATAAAATAACTTGCCGAATAAACCAACACTTCAAGAGCTGGTGACTGCTTCGTTCTGATTTCCTCCAAAGGAACCAATAGCAGAGGTAGCCCCAGTTCCATAGGGAGCAAGGAGAGGATGATGAGGACATCATAATATACGTATATATATATATATATATATATATATATATATATATATATATATATATATATATATATATATATATATATATATATATATATATATATATATGTATATGTATATGTATATGTATATATATATATATATATATATAAATTTTAATTCAGATTTACAGTGTACACATATATATGAAAATGATACATTTGTTGGCTTCAGCTCTCCTAAAACACTTTCATCCGACTCGATGGGTTGAGATTTAATGCTCAGGGGCATCGGGAGAAATTCGGAGGAAAGTAAAATGGTGGAGGGAAGCACAGGTCATCTGCTGTTCACACCAGGAGACAGGACACTAAAGGGAGATTCGATCTTCTATTTCTCTCAGTTTTTGGTATCAGTTGCCAGAAGTCGACGCTACATCTATAACAGACGGGTCTTGAGGACATTTGACGAGGCAGTCTGAGCAGGTACTCCGGAATTACACGGGACCTGCTGCTACCAAAATACTTCAAGACAAGGAACAGTCAAGACTCCACTGAAAACCATTATCCAGAGACACCTGACTGCAGACATCTGCAAAGCTAGGTCAAAACTTAGAGCTTCATTGAAGGGACTTCTTTCATAAAATCGCCACCGTTTCAGTTATAACATCCAGTGATGACAAATGCCCTTAAAGACCAGAATATAAATTATTTAACTGTTTACTGATTGAACCATTTTCCTTTGTACCCTTGTTTCAACAATATTTCTTAAATAAATCTCTTGTTTTGTAAATATAAATCATTAGTTGAGTTAATCACTTGGGAGTGAATTTGATGTCTGCACGCGTGTGACTCTTTAAAAACAAAAAATACAATTTACAGAGCTAAACATACAATTAATAGTTTGCTGAATCACCTTCAGCTGGGGTCTCACAAAATACGAGCCAAATCATATTTTCTCACAGAAGTGGGCGGAGAATACCACATTTATATAACAAACTTATACTTACCATTCTAAAAATCCATGTTAGACTTTCTGAAATAGAAGCACCAACCGTTGATTTGTATCTCTGTCAAGAGTAATCTGAGCGAAGGTTGATACCTTTGAAAACCCTCATCCTTTTACTCGACGTTTGGCCATTAGTGAACCACTACTGCATAGCACGAAAGACAACCCGCGACAGAATGGAAACGCAAATACAACATGTAATAAGAAACCTCAGACTCAACACACATTTAAACAATTTAAACCCCTCAAACATCCCATCCATATGAGACAGGTCAGCATGTGCTGCCCACTTTCTCAGAACTCCCCAAAGAAAGAAGAAAGGTACTGTCGGGCTCACCAACAATCACAAACCCTCTTTACAGTGCCATCAACAGCTACAGAACACAAGCAAATTCAACTTTGCACTGGCTGTAAAAGAGCGGTGAGCGAAGCTAATCCCTCAGTATCCCCTTCATATGTTTGTCTTTATAATACTTCTTTATTCAGTTCCTTACATGTCCACAAATACTAAATCCTTGTGTTATTTTTATTTATTTTTTTTTATTTTATATTTTAGACATTTGTTCTTCTTCTGAAGTGACAAAACTTCAAAGATCGATACTGACAGATTAATAAGATATCGCATCAAGAAACTAGTTGTCTCTTTGGCCAGTTTCATGGAAACTTACATCGACGGTCATTATATTTGTAGGTTACTGACAAAACGGGATCCGGTCTTAAAGCATTCGGCGCCGGGGGCGAGTGGTTTGACAGGCGCTCACGTCAGCCACGAAAGTTAAATTCTACTGGAAGATTAATTAAGATTCGTTTAAAAAAATGCAGATCTGTTTTAGATAGTTATTAATTACAAAGTAATGAACACAATAACAACTAAAAAAAAAAGAATATTTAAAATATGCTACTCTTTAGTCGTAGTGTTTTCTTATTAAAGATTCCCATTGCGATCTTAGGCCTGGGACACATTGTGTCACAGCTAATGAAAAGTCGAGCTTCTTTATGAAAAAGTTTTTTTGTTCTCCCCTGCTCCTGCGACACTTTGCCCTTAGCGCCCATTGCGGTTGCTCCGGTAGCCCTATCAAGTCCGGCTGTGCTTTTACAGTTCTTAAGTACATGTCAGGAGTCATAATGGCGCAATGGTTAGTTCAATGGCTTTCTAGCTCGGTGGTCTATGGTTCGATCGCCTGATGGAATGAAATTTTTTTAGACCGCAAAGGGCTCCGGGGTCGACCCAGCCTCACGAATTGGGTACCACAGCAACTCTAGGAAGGTAAAGGCGGCCGGCATGATGCTGACCACATTACCCCTAGTGTGTCGATGGTCAAGAAAATATGGGTCTAACACCATATTCCCAACATGCCTCAATGGGCATCCTTTCCTGTTTTTATTTTTTAGTACATGTGAGAATTTTCATTATAAAGATAAAAGAAGGAGAGAAAGGAAGGGCAAAATGTTAGACGAGCCTGACTCGCCCAATTCTCCACCCTTTAAAATAAAGTTCGTTCGTTCTGCTGGCATTAATATGTTGTTATCATTAATCTCGGAACTGTTTCTTTCTCTATTGTCCCAGTCTGCACTATTTGTCTTCCTGATCTTGTTAATGCGCAGTTTCATATCAACTGTCTTTTCTATCATACTGTTCATTGGTCGTGATTTCACTAATCGCAAACAGCGATGACTATTGTAGCAAAAATCTGTGAAATAATCGCTAAATTCAGTAAAATTTTAATCCTATGATAATAAATAAACCCGCCAGTAAGTGTCTGCTTAAAATCATCTCTATGCCAGTATAGCGCTGCCTTTTGTGCAGAGGAAATGCTTATAAAACGATCCCGCCGTAAAATCTAGCCCGCTTTCCTAGTTTCGGTTTTGAGACTTACAATTAACGATCTGCCAGAACTGTGACACCAACCTACCGTCTGAATTAACGTAATATTTTAACTTTAACGCCCAAATTAGCTGGAGCTGGGTTGGTCATGTCCTCAGAAGAGACCCCGATGCCATCACAAGAACAGCTATGCTTTGGACCCCTGAAGGAAAGCGAAAGAGAGGCCGACCAAAAACAACTTGGCGGAGGACTGTGGAGGCTGAGATGCAAAGAATGAACCAGAGTTGGGGCACTGTACGAAGGATGGCCACCGACCGTGCAAAGTGGAATCAATTTGTTGTTGCCCTACAAGACGCCACTAGGCGTGATGGCCACTGACTGCTTTGACGGTCGGTGGTTAAGGATCGAAGAAGAAGAAGAAGAACTGTGACACCAACGTACCGTCTGAATTAACGTAAGATTTTAACTTTAACGCCCAAATTAGTAGTAACTCGGACATTTTCCAGTAACAAGAACGAAACGACTGTAATAATTAACGCCAATACTACCAACGCTTGGCAAAAACCCCTCTTCGTTCTGCACGCGGGACTAATACTATAACCTCTCTGTTGGAAAAGCCAGAATACATAAACACACAGACATTTTTTAATTCTCGCCGAGTAGTGTATTTCTGACATAACCCAGACAAGTTAGTTATTTGAATGGAAAAAAATGAGAGAGGGAGGGGAAAAGATGGCCGACTTTTGGAAAAGTTGAAATTGACGATTAACAGTGACAAAACTGAAAATCTAAACGACAAAGAATACAGCCATAAAAATCAAATATAAAGATAGCTTAGGGTCCCCTGAGCAATAATATATTTAAATATATATGGTAGTCTAATTATTAGCCAAGATATTGAAATAATACAATATGTCTACGAACACTAAGACGGACAGACTGGTGGTCTCGCTCATTTATCCATAACATTAGTAGGGACGCCAGTTTAAAAAGAGGCATTAGATTGATTCAAATCCGATTGGATGGTAGAAGAGTATAGGAAGGTGGGTATTGGTTAGGCAAAAAAGCTAAATATATTTTGAAGACTCCTAGAAGTTTGGAGTTTGGCTTTTGTTTTTTTAAATTTTGAAATGAAAAGCTAGACCCTCGCTGATTAGGCCGGTCTGATAATATTGGCAAAAGCTTTCAAAGGCTTGTCGCCAGTTGATACAGAAAGTTTTGTAAGCAAGCTGCGTTGAGAACAGCAGTGCCTAGAGTGAAATAATAAACCTTGGCAGTCTGGACCGGGGCAAAGCTGAACCTACATATTAATGCTAATGCCAGTCAACGTATGTTTGAGATATTTCTTTGAATTGTGGTAAGAATGAATTTATTAATCTTATTATTACAACCAAATTTGGTGCATGAGATACTGCTTGTTTGGGAAGGCTTTACGACTAAGTACAGAGGTCCCCAGCAGACTTATGCAGGGCCTGTGGTGTTGCACACAAGCAGTAAAAATTGACATGAGTTGTATAACTTAAAATGATTTCCACAGTTACCAGTGGGAAGGCTAACCCACATTATTCTATGGGAGAGAGTCATTGTTGCAGTGTCAGAGGCGTTGTAGCCATTAGGGAAAGGAACAGGAGCACTGGCATGAGTTGTTGTCTCAGAGGAAAATGGTTGAAATGGGGTGGTCAGAGAGATCTGACCCTTTTCTTTTATTGAATTATGCCATGTATTAATTGTGGAATGTTATTGTGGATATGTTATACAGAATCATAACCTTGTTTCAGGGTTTTTTGTTCTGGTGCTACGGTAGTACCAGGACCCTGGTGAATTTACTAGAGAGAGAGAGAGAGATTGAAATTTTACTGGACCAAGCGGTCTACTATACTATACTACACCAGGGACTGTGTCAGTCTGGTCATTCGAGTGAACGAAAGGAATTGTCAGCATCATATCTACTATCAACCTATAGATAAGTGCCTATGTGTCGGCACTACAACGGTCATCCACTGACTTTATTACCAGAGACATAAAATCTTTGATTATTAAATAACTTTTCCACAAGATACTAATATAAAGAAGGGGAATGATGACCACACCCCACCCCACCATTAGTTACCAGTGTCACCCAGTGTAGAGAAATACCTAAATATAATTTGATTATAATAGTCCTTTGTATGGACAGAAGATCCATTGTGTTATTAATATTTATGTAAATAAAACCATAAATTTCATTTTGTTGTTGGTCCTGACTCAGAAAATTCTGAATCAGGGCAAAAAATTGTAATCTAGCATATTACATAATTTTCAGCCACAGACTTCTATAAGTTGTATAATAGAGTGTTAGTTTGTTTGTGGTTGTGGTATTGACCCTGTCCTATATATATGTGATAGAATTTAAATGTATTTATAGTAATTTTACTTACACTACATTACACACTTGCATAACCCTAGACATTGTACGTAGCTATCATACATACTAGTCAAGAATAGGTCTGATTGAGGTCATAAGGTGGTAGCAGAAAGGTACTCTGATAACTCAACCCAAAATTTGTTATAATCAGGGACCTTCACAGCTGACCTCATTCAGTACACTAGAAATATTGAATGATAACATCTATTAACATCAAATCCACCACATATATTGGTAGGCTTGTCCGAGATTTGAACTTTTCATTAGGTAAACTCCCAACACCAGCCATAGTGGGTAACTCGCTTCTGGGATTTTAAACTTCCCCTAATTCATGTATAGGAATCCCATATAATAAAATTAAAAGTATTCTTTTGTGGAATTTAAATAGTGGATGATCTGTTGGTGCTTGTAGTTGTTGTTTAATTAGAGTAAATAAGTTACCTTAGTATATTGTTAACGTTGCTTGATACAATATGGCTGATTTGGTAAAGTTCAGATCTGCTGCTGTGCAGACTGCCAGAGACATGAACATGGAGGGTCAAGTCTTGATTGACTATGTCACCTCAGAATGTGATAAGTTCATTGCTAGGGAAAAACATAGGTTAGCTGAAGAGAGGAGAATGCAGTTAGAAGATGCTAGGGAGATGAAGAAATTAGAGTTAGATAGAGAGGCTGAGATCAAGAGGCTCCAGCTTGAGGAGAGAAAAATTGAGGCTGAAGACAAACGACTGCAAAGGGAAGCAGAAGATATAAGATTAGAGAGGGAAGCAGAAGAAAAGAAATTGGCTGCCGAGAGGGAAGCAGAAGAAAAGAGATTGGCTGCCGAGAGGGAAGCAGAAGCAGAAGATAAAAGATTACAAAGGGAGCATGAGTTGCGACTAAGGGAGTTAGAGTTGCAAGACCATGCTCCTGAAAATGGTCACAGCCCCTCTACCTCTGATGCTACCGCTAGTCAGGGGGCCTCTAACTCAGCTATGGGGTTCCACTTAGATTATTTTGTTGAAAGAGATAATGATATTGAATCGTATTTGAGTAGATATAAGGTATTAGCTACAACTTATGGGCTAGAAAAAGAAAGATGGAGCTTGAAGTTATCCCAAGGTCTTAGGGGAACAGCTTATGAAGTTTTCTCAAAAATGAGCAGGGATGACCAAGACAATTATGACATGTTAAAGCAGGCTCTTTTGTTAAGATATGAAAAGAATGGTGAATTTTACAGGAAAAAGTTTAGAAATGCCAAGCTACTGTCGGGTGAGACCAATCACCAGTTCTCTGCACGTTTAGAGACGTACTTGGAGAAATGGACTGCTCTGGGTCAAACCCAAGATCTTAAAGAAATGATTCTTATTGAGCAATTGAGAGAGTCCATGGCTCCAGACTTGAGAAAGTTTCTCATGGAACAGGGTGCAGAGAGGCTGTTTTAATTACTTAATGTCGCTGAGAGGTATCAGGCAGCCCAGGCAGAGGTGGCTGGCGCCAAAAAGAAACATCTAGACAATTATAAAGCTCCACAAAACTCTAATAGATTTGACAACAAAGATCAAGGTAACAAGGGTAAGCAAAATTTTGATAGGCCACGCGATGATTATAAAAATAAAAACCCACAATTCGCTGACAGGAAATATGAGGAAAGAAAACCTTTTCATCAAGGTAGATTATATTGTAGATGGTGTATGAGGGAAGGACATGACACCAAATTATGTAACAGGAAACCTGCTGTATTTGCTGCTATGAAGTTGGGGAAAAAGGAGGTAAAGGTAAAACCTACTGGACAGCAGGAACCTTATCACCCCCCAGAGTGTGAGGCCGTGGTATGTAATGGGGTCACCATTAGGTGCCTTTACGATAACGGTTTGGATTTTGATTCTGTGGTGAGTGCGCACTTGGTGAACCCGGATCAGTATACCACAGAAACAGTGGAGATACAAGGGGCGACCAAGGACATACCAATTATGACACTTCCCATTGCCAGGATAACGGTGAAAACTCGCTATGTGGAAGGAGTAATCAGAGCAGCAGTGTTAGACGCACCCATCTACCCTCTAATATTGGGGTGCCGTTATGTCTTCTTGGGGAATTCCAAGAGACCTGTGGTCTTGGCAGCAGTCCAGACCCGTTCACAATCCAGAAAGGAAGAAGATGAACCAATAAATACTCACCCAGAAGAGATGAGGAAGGCACAGGCTGAAGACAGGACACTTAAGCATTGCTATAAAAAATTACCTAAATGCCACACACCTCCAAGAAAAGGGGACTATTATATGAAGAACAAATTGTTGTATAGGAAGACTGGGACTGGAACAACAGGCCATGCACAGCTGGTACTTCCAACTTCATATCGGGAGAGAGTGTTGGAATTAGGACATGCAATTCCCTTCAGTGGTCATATGGGGATCAGCGCAACAGGACAGCGTATAGCTTGTCATTATTTCTGGCCAGGGATAACGGAAGATATAAAGAGATATGTAAAATCCTGTCCAGAATGCCAGAGAGTAGCTCCAAAGCATTGGACTGCTCCAGCAACTCTAGGGGAAATGCCCATACTGGGAACCCCTTTTGAGAGAGTTGCCGTGGATATTGTGGGACCTCTCACTCGGACCAAGAGGAGGAACAGTTACATCCTTACTCTGGTGGACACTTGTTCTATGTGGGGAGAGGCGGTAGCCCTGTCGTCAATCGATTCGAAGCATGTCGCAGAGGCATTACTTACAATATTCACTAGGTTAGGATTCCCGCATCAAATCTTGACTGATAACGGCTCACAGTTCAAGGGGAAACTAAAGGAAGAAGTTTTTAGGTTATTTCAAGCCAAGCACTTTCATTGTAGTCCGTATCACCCCCAGGGGAACGGCCAAGTAGAGAGGTTCAATGGGACTCTCATTTCTATCCTGAGAAAGCTGGCCCATGAAAAACCTGATACGTGGGACCAATATTTGCCCGCTGCGTTGTTTGCGTATCGGGAAGTTCCACATAATTCAACCGGGATGGCACCCGCAACCCTGTTATTTGGGAGTCCAATAAAAGGTCCATTGGAAGCCTTGTTGATGACGTGGACCGATGAGAAGGCAGAAGAGACTGTTACCTCATCATATCAATATGTGAACGAACTGACCACTCGTTTAAAAACTAGTTTGAAACTGGCAAATGACAATTTGAGATAAGCCAGGAAAAAGCATGCTGCTTATTATTATAAAAAAGCGAAGGATAGGGAGCTTGCTGTAGGGGAGAAGGTGCTTCTTCTATTGCCCAGCAGCAGCAACAAACTTCAAATCGGATGGCAAGGTTCATATACAGTTTTGAAAAAGGTATCCAGAACAAACTATAAGATAGACAAGAAGGGAAAGGAAAAAGTCTATCATGTGAACCTTTTGAAGAAATATCTGGACAGGCAAATCCAGAAAGGAACACACTTAATGGCCTTGTCTATCGCAACCGAAATGAAAAATGACTTGCTCACCTCATTTGAATATCCACTGAAGCCCAGTGAAACGTTTGCACAGGTGAAGATCAGTACTCACCTGACAAAAGGACAGAGGGAGCAGGTTCAAAAGGTCCTAGAGAAACATACAGACGTGTTAACGGATAGGCCGGGCACACAAATTTGTTGGAATATGATATGAAACTACTAGACCCAACACCGATCTGTATGAGGCCCTATTCTATTCCTTTCGCTAAGGAAAAAGCTTCGAAAGAGGAGATAGATTATTTGTTACAAGAAGGGATTATTTCTCACAGTGAATCTCCTTATAGCTCTAGTGGTTTTGTTGCGAAAACCATCTGCGGAACATAGACTGTGCATAGATTACAGGAAACTGAATGCTGTCACAGAAGGTCAGGTGGATCCATTACCTGATACAAATCAGCTATTTGCCAGGCTGAACAAGGCAAAATATTTTTCTAAGGTGGATCTTAGCAAAGGCTATTATCAAATTCCTGTAAAGAATGAGGTTCGACCTTACTTAGCCTTTAGCCCATCGGAAGGCCATTATGAGTTCAACATGCTGCCGTTTGGGTTGAACAATGCCCCGAGTGTGTTTTCGAGGATGATGCGAAAATTGTTGGATCCCCTGAAAAATCCATGCATCTCGAATTTCATGGATGATATTCTTATCGCTAATGAAACATTTGAGGAACACGTTACCTCTTTGAATATGCTGTTTGATAGACTTAGAGAGGCTAACTTGACTGCTAGACCAACAAAATGTAGTATTGGATGTAAAGAGTTGGAATTCTTGGGACATACCGTACATCAGGGTAGTATGACCCCTGATCCCAAGAATCTGGAGAAATTGAAAAGAGCACCGAGGCCACAAACAAAAAAAGATGTGCGATCTTTTGTGTCGTTGTGTGGTTTCTACCAAAAGTACATTAAAGATTTTAACTCTATATGTGCTCCTCTGACGAATTTAACGCGTAAGGGACAACCTGATACAATTAATTGGTCAGCACAGTGTGAATTAGCATACCAAGAGTTAAAAGAAAAACTCACAAGCAGGCCGGTATTGAAATTGCCTGACTTGAATCAAAAATTTGTCGTGAGAAGTGACGCAAGCAATGTGGGCTTAGGTGCTACATTGTTGCAAAGGTCCTCCTCACAAGATGGGGAATTGTACCCAGTCGCTTATGCAAGCCGCAAGTTGAACAAAGCGGAAAAAAATTATTCAACAAGTGAAAAGGAATGTTTAGCGTTAATCTGGGCTATAAAAAAAATTCCAGATCTATCTGTATGGTAGGACATTTGTGGTCCAAACAGATCATCAGCCTCTCGTATTCTTATCACAGGCCAAGCATGAAAATGCCAGATTATTAAGATGGTCATTACTATTACAGCCCTATTCATTTATGATTGAATATATTCCCGGATCTCAGAACGTGGGTGCCGATTTTTTGAGTAGACATCCTTATGATGAAAATCATAAAAACGCGTAGGACTTCATTTGCGCTAAGTTATCTCACAGATTAGAACCTGCAGTGAATGCATGTTTTAGGAAGGGAGGTTTGTAGCAAAAATCTGTGAAATAATCGCTAAATTCAGTAAGATTTTAATCCTATGATAATAAATAAACTCGCCCGTAAGTGTCTGCTTAAAATTGTCTCTACGCCAGTATAGCGCTGCCTTTTGTGCAGAGGAAATGCTTATAAAACGATCCCGTTGTAAAATCTAGCACGCTTTCCTAGTTTCGGTTTTGAGACTTACAATTAACGATCTGCCAGAACTGTGACACCAACCTACCGTCTGAATTAACGTAATATTTTAACTTTAACGCCCAAATTAGTAGTAACTCGGACATTTTCCAGTAGCAAGAACGAAACGACTGTAATAATTAACGCCAATACTACCAACGCTTGGCAAAAACCCCTCTTCGTTCTGCACGCGGGACTAATACTATAACCTCTCTGTTGGACAAGCAAGAATACATAAACACACAGACAGTTTTCAATTCTCGCCGAGTAGTGTATTTCTGACGTAACCCAGACAAATTAGTTATTTGAATGGAAAAAAATGAGAGAGGGAGGGGAAAAGATGGCCGACTTTTGGAAAAGTTGAAATTGACGATTAACAGTGACAAAACTGAAAATCTAAACGACAAAGAATATAGCCATAAAAATCATATATAAAGATAGCTTAGGGTCCCCTGAGCAATAATATATTTAAATATATATGGTAGTCTACATATTAGCCAAGATATTGAAATAATACTGTATGTCTACGAACACTAAGACGGGCAGACTGGTGGTCTCGCTCATTTATCCATAACGTTAGTCGGGACGCCAGTTTAAAAAGAGGCATTAGAGTGATTCAAATCCGATTGGATGGTAGAAGAGTATAGGAAGGAGGGTATTGGTTAGGCAAAAAAGCTAAATATATTTTGAAGACTCCTAGAAGTTTGGAGTTTGGCTTTTGTTTTTTTAAATTTTGAATTGAAAAGCTAGACCCTCGCTGATTAGGCCGGTCTGATAATATTGGCAAAAGCTTTCAAAGGCTTGTCGCCAGTTGATACAGAAAGTTTTGTAAGCAAGCTGCGTTGAGAACAGCAGTGCCTAGAGTGAAATAATAAACCTTGGCAGTCTGGACCGGGGCATAGCTGAACCTACATATTAATGCTAATGCCAGTTAACGTATGTTTGAGATATTTCTTTGAATTGTGGTAAGAATGAATTTATTAATCTTATTATTACAACCAAATTTGGTGCATGAGATACTGCTTGTTTGGGAAGGCTTTACGACTAAGTACAGAGGTCCCCAGCAGACTTATACAGGGCCTGTGGTGTTGCACACAAGCAGTAAAAATTGACATGAGTTGTATAACTTAAAATGATTTCCACAGTTACCAGTGGGAAGGCTAACCCACATTATTCTATGAGAGAGAATCATTGTTGCAGTGTCAGAGGCGTTGTAGCCATTAGGGAAAGGAACAGGAGCACTGGCATAAGTTGTTGTCTCAGAGGAAAATGGTTGAAATAGGTTGGTCAGAGAGATCTGACCCTTTTCTTTTATTGAATTATGCCATGTATTAATTGTGGAATGTTATTGTAGATATGTTATACAGAATCATAACCTTGTTTCAGGTTTTTTTGTTCTGGTGCTACGGTAGTACCAGGACCCTGGTGAATTTACTAGAGAGAGAGAGAGAGAGAGAGAGATTGAAACTTTACTGGACCAAGCGGTCTACTATACTATACTACACCAGGGACTGTGTCAGTCTGGTCATTCGAGTGAACGAAAGGAATTGTCAGCATCATATCTACTATCAACCTACAGATAAGTGCCTATGTGTCGGCACTACAACGGTCATCCACTGACTTTATTACCAGAGACATAAAATCTTTGATTATTAAATAACTTTTCCACAAGATACTAATATAAAGAAGGGGAATGATGACCACACCCCACCCCACCATTAGTTACCAGTGTCACCCAGTGTAGAGAAATACCTAAATATAATTTGATTATAATAGTCCTTTGTATGGACAGAAGATCCATTGTGTTATTAATATTTATGTAAATAAAACCATAAATTTCATTTTGTTGTTGGTCCTGACTCAGAAAATTCTGAATCAGAGCAAAAAATTGTAATCTAGCATATTACATAATTTTCAGCCACAGACTTCTATAAGTTATATAACAGAGTGTTAGTTTGTTTGTGGTTGTGGTATTGACCCTGTCCTATAGATATATATATATGTGATAGAATTTAAATGTATTTGTAGTAATTTTACTTACACTACATTACACACTTGCATAACCCTAGACATTGTACGTAGCTATCATACATACTAGTCAAGAATAGGTCTGATTAAGGTCATAAGGTGGTAGCAGAAAGGTACTCTGATAACTCAACCCAAAATTTGTTATAATCAGGGACCTTCACAGCTGACCTCATTCAGTACACTAGAAATATTGAATGATAACATCTATTAACATCAAATCCACCACAACTATCACGTGGTTTCATGTGATGAACTGAAGAATAGTATACTCAGTATTATATAGCTGATCAGGGACCCCAAGATGCAGCAATAGTGAATGCAGTCAGCGACCCATAGCTTGACTGCTTGTATCAGGACCAGCGAACCAGAGCTGGTCAAGACCGTACTCCACCTCCACGTGGTGGTCCTGGAAACAGTCTGCAGCAGTGCAGTCTGGCTGAGCGAGTACGGATCGAAATGGGAAGGCAAACCCGGTCCCTAAAAAACGCCGTGCAGAAGTCGGATGTGTCGACCGAAAGGTGCAGATATCACAGCTTAGGCGCCAACAGACACAACGCAACCACCGTCCTTTTCAGCCAGTGGCGTATTCTCAATGTGTGCTGTGCGTGCTGCGCACACCTATGCCCGAAGGAAAATAAAAATTTAATTTATTATTCTATAAAATATTTCTTTTCTAAAGTTCTGCTTTCGGACCGCACGCATCAGGATAACGGATTTTCCCGCATAGAATCTACGAATATATCTAGTTTCAGTTTCCCAGACGCGTTTTATAGTGCAGTTTTTATTGGTTGGTTACAATCGCCCGAAGTTTCTCGGGTAATTCCGTCACAATGCGTGCTGCACCTTTCGGATTCACGTCTGAAGATTGGTTTGTGTGGATCGGGGTCATGGCCAGATACGTCAATACAATACGAACATGCGTGCGGTGGTCTTGCAGCTCTCGAGTTGTAAAAATCGGCTGTGTCCGTCCAGTGTTTTTTGTGATTAATTTTTGTTAGTTGCCGGGAATGCAGATTATTACAGTGACAGTGAGTTTCAAGTTGTAAGTTAATTAGTATTTCGGAGATAATTGACATATACCCCTAATAACTATCGTTGCGTAATTGAATATAGTTGGTTTTTAAATTAAGAGGGGAAGAAGTTAAATAGTAGGCGTACATATTCATTTTAAGTAGCAGCACGCCTAGCTCGCATTACCAGGATACGCCACTGACTGCAGCTGGTGAACTTCCCACAATGCAAATACCAAAACATTCACATGTTGGTTTCTATAGCAATGTATTTTACATAATGAGTATGTCAGCCTCATATTAGTCGCCTCTTACTATCGCCTTTTGTTGCAGAAGTCCTATTCTTTTAATGTCTTCCCAGAGACATCTATTGTATATTTTTGTTTATAATACTTCTTGGTTTAACTCCTTACATTCCGAAGAAAATTGTGCCGTTTATTTTTTAATTTCAATTTCGTTTTTCGTGTATGAGATGACCATACTTCCGAGATTAATAAGATTTTATTCAGGATTCTGTTCTTAAATTATCCACGTTTCTCTACGGTATCCCTGTATCCAGAAGGCAGAACAGTTGTATGCTGGGGCTTAAGATGGTAGACGATTGCGGATTGTAGAGGACTGACGAAATGGTGTAATCTTGTTTGTATGATGTGATCATATATGGTGAGATCGTGTATGGCGTGATCTTGTATAGTGTGATATTGTACGTTGTTATCTTATATTATGACACGATCTTCTATGATGAAATCTTGCATTATGAGATATTTAGCGGTGTGATTTTGTTTTGGCATGATCTTGTATAAGATCTTGTATTATGTGTCACAGGTTGCCTCCCCTTGATATGCAGTAGTGGTCCAACAGTGGCCAAAGCCTAGAGTACCTAATGTGGGTCTTCAAAGGTGTCTACCTTCGCACAAGATTACTCTTGGCAGAGTTGCAGATAGAAGGATAAGGATGCTTCTACCTCGAGGGAGTTTCCCCAAGATATTTTAGAAGTCAAGAACAATGCTGAATGAATCTGAGCACGTTAACTTTTTATCTGACCCGCCGCCTTTTGTGAAGGATTATCTTATAATTATCTCTTTCAAGCCCCCAATTGATTTGATTCAGCGAAATTCCACTTAATAATAATAATATTACTATTATTATTATTATTGGCTCTTCAACTGTAGATATAACTACACATATAAAAATCAGGATTCACACGTGTGCCTTTCCATCACTCATAACCCTCCACTCCCAAAGGAGCATAGGCCTTCAACAAACACATGCCAAGTCTTCCTGTCACGTGCCATCATCTCAAGTTCTGTTTCCAGCTCTCTTCTCCATGTGCTTCTTGGTCTACCTCTGCCTCTCTTGCCCTGGGGATTCCAGAACAAGGACTGCCTATCAATAGGTTTCCTCAGTGTGTGTCCTATCCACCGCCATCGTCTTCTTCTCATCTCTTGTTCCACTGGCACTTGTCTGGTTCTTGTCATCAGTTTCACGTGGGTAACCTTGTCATACCATTTTAATCCTTCTATTCTACGCAAGCACCCATTTATGAAAGTCTGTAGCTTTTTGGTTGTTGAATTTGTTTTTCTCCATGTTTCAGAGCCATATAATAGTACCGACTTCACATTTGAGTTGAAGATTCTTATTTTCGTGTTGGATCCGATTTCTCTTGATCTCCATATATTTCCCAATGCAATGAATGCTCCTCTTGCTTTTTGTATTCTTATTTTGATATCACTGTCTGTCCCTCCAACTTTGTCTATATTGCTGCCAAGATATGTGTAAGATTCTACATCTTGTAGTGGTGTTTCTTCAAGTTCAACCCTGTTATTATTACCTGCATTTGTTCTCATTATCTTTGTCTTTTCCCTGTGTATTTTCAGACCCAATTGCTGTGACCTATCATCGAGTGATTTCAATTTGTCCTGCATCTGATTACGGTTATGGGACAGAAAAACCAAGTTATCAGCAAAATCCAGATCATCCAACAGCTTAGTCAGAGTCCAATGGATTCCATTTCTGATGTGTGTTTTCGATGTTCTCATAACCCAGTCTATTGCTAGTAAGGAAAGAAATGGAAACAAGAGGCATCTTTTCGCACTCCAGTTCTTATCCCAAACCTTTCGCTCTGTAATAATTAATTCAACTATGAATTTATTAAAACAACATATAATACATTTAATGATCAATTATTTTAGAACAAATGTAAATAAATATGTAATGGTAATTATAAGAAATTATGGTTCATCATAGATCTCGGTTTGGGAGATGAAAATATAGTCTTTTGATTTGGCCTGCTAAAAATATAGTCTTTTGATTTGGCCTGCTGAAAATATAACTTAGCTTCCAAATTGCTGAAATGTTGGTACTGCTGGTTCCGTCACTTCGTCTCTGTGGCAAAGGCACGTCTCTGGAGGTAACCGCTTCTGGTCAAGGCAAGGATCTTCACCTCCTGGGGGTGTAGGTTTCTCAAGCTTTGAACCACAGACTAGTACAGCTGGTAACGTGATTAGAACTTCAAATGGTCTCTCCAATCCGTACCATTAATATTAGAGAGAAGAAAAGAACAAATTCCGCTGCTAAATATCTGTTTGCCTGATATTAATCAAGCGCCTTTTCCTGCTATCCGTCAGCCATTTGTTTTCTCAGAATTTTTACTCTCCCTGAGCGTACATAATATCACTCAGGGCATGTGATGAAAAATCACCAGTATGTCAGTTAATTTAAGAACAAATGTGTGACTGGAAAGCGGCAATGGCTTCTGCCTGAAGGTACATATAAAATTTACATACATTCGCCAAAAGATAATAAACAATTATTCACAAGATGATGTAATCATCACTCACTCCCTGCCCCATTCGGTGCCTGGGGTTACCTCTACTTTTTGGTTTTTCTGTGAGAACTAGCATGAATTAATCACCAGCGCTTGCTGTGGTGGTTCATGAATGTATCCTTTTCACATGCTGAGGTTGCCAGCCTAGTATGAATCTTTAACACCACTATCAAGTGTGAACATGTCAAATTCACCGCATAAAAAATATGTTACACTCACCTCAATAATTGAGACTTCTTGCTCAGTAGAATAGTCCTGGCAGAGATGCCTCGAACACGCGTCTGGGGTATAATTTCTATTTCAGAATCCCTCTGTGTCTTGTGAGTGGTCCTGTAGAATTCCGGGTTCCGTATTAATGTTAGCGAGTTTTCTACTGATGTACAGAGATGCTCTTAATACTTTTTGTCCGGTCCTATAAATTCAGAATCCAACTCTATTCTTTTCTGTGGCAAGGTCCGATTTGTCTACGTTGACGTTTTCAGGAATGCAGTGCCGCATGTCAAACCTTGTCCCCAGCTTACCCGTAAGGCAGCAGATGTTTTAACATAAGTTTTAATGGGTTGACATTTAAGGCATACGAGTCTCAATTACCCTGAGCATTCTGGTTTCTTTGGCGCTAGAGTTTCACCATTTCTCCTTTTTCTGGTTGGTAAAAGAACGATGTCGCCTGGATAAGGCCATATGCTGGGCTTCTTCTGGTGTCAGAGGATACTTTCGCTTATCATTTTTAAAATGAGATAACAGATTAAACAGATTTTACTAAGTCACTATTTATAGCATAGATGTGTCTTCGTAAACTCTGCACAGCAAAATCTTAAATCGTGTTGTTAGTATTGTAAAGCCTCTAATGAACGGACCTCTTATGTACGGGTTTCGGAAATAACGGACAAAATCTGCTGGTGTAAAAATTATGGCCCGGAAGGCTGCAAAGGCAGCGAGGAAGGGAATGGTCACACCACCGCTTAAGTGGACTGAGTATAGTGAAGTCTCTAACGCTTCATTTTCCTATGGCAGTGTCAGCTCTGGGGCTATCGTTATGTATATGTATATATATATATATATATATATATATATATATATATATATATATATATATATATATATATATATATATATATATTGAAGGGAAAAAATATATATATATAGATATATTCTCGTACTTAGTCACCACTCTTTTACTGCTCGCGAGGTGTAGAGTTTAGAGGGCGGAGCGCCACTATATATATATATATATAGATATATATATATATATATATATATATATATATATATATATATATATATATATATATATATATATATATATATATATATAAAAATATATATATATATATATAGATATATATATATATATATATATATATATATATATATATATATATATATATATATATATATATATATATATATATATAAATATATATATATATATATCTATATATATATATATATATATATATATATATATATATGTATATCTATATATATATATATATATATATATATATATATATATATATATATATATATATATATATATATATATATATATCTACGCCACACATTATTCGGAAGTACCGGACAATTGATGTTATCGTATTATCCACTCATCATTTCAGGTCCTTCCAAAAAAAAGGTTTCACAGGACTTGGATCTATTTCTCACAATACACTAGGAAACATGCACATTAGTTTCTAATAGTCTCCACTTCATACCAAGCCACTCTTTGAATGGGAATGTAATTAAATGTACTCTTCGTTTGTAATGTTCAATATGCGAACAATTTTCATTATATTACGATAATGATAATCGGGTACATATTCTGTAGAGTGTATGGAGAGGTCAGGGAGGGGTAGTAACTCTGGTGAAGGGGCAGTCGCACTTCCTTCGGAAGTGGCTTTTCCACAATTGGTCCCCACCTACTTCTCAGCTCTCCCCTGTGGCTCCAAGCAGCTGGTGCATGCACAGCGGCCACACCCCGGCACACCACCTCGACTGGCGGGCTAAACCAGGTGAGGGTAGCCGAGGGGCATTAAAACCCTCGGTGAAAAACAGGGCTTGTCTACCTAGCATGTGAAGACTGGATTTGGCGGACTATGCGAACGAAGCCATCAGCTGGCTCAACGGATATGAAGGCAACTACCAGCAGCGCGGAGTGGAACGCAAAGAGCATGGCGAGACACTTAGAACGCCCTGGTCATCCACTGCATTCTGTGTTGTCTCCAGTCGTCTCGATAATATCTTGCCACTGGACCAGATAATTCAGGACGAAAGAGTGAGGATGACGATTAGCGCAACTCTTCCTCACTTAAATCCAATTACAGCGCAAGTCACAGCTTCAGACAGAAACATACAGACACTACACTTAAAGACCTGTGGCGATGGGGGAGTGGCGAACCAGAAAGTGTGGATACACTCAAGCTGCAGCCACAATCCTGCACACAGGCGGCTCAGGCCATAGGGTCGTTTCTCGCTGGAACTTTGAAGCAGCGGCAAGATCCGACAGCCCCCTGAGCGACTGAGCAGCCCTCTTTAGGATCACTCTGATCACCTCCATGGCATGAGGAAGGGGCTAGAAAAGGTGCCCTGAACATAGCCTGCTTCAACCTACTCTGACCAGCTTGACGCGGCTGGAGGGTATCCCAATCATGCGTTCGAACAAAAAATAAGAAAAAAATGAAGGTGCTTACCTTCGGCACGTGGAACGTGCGAACACTACTCGACAGACCTGAAAGACGGACTGCACTTGTGGCCAAAGAACTGGCGCGCTATAATGTCGATATAGAAGCCCTAAGTGAGACACGACTACCAGAAGAAGGTCAGATTACTGAAATTGGAGGTGGCTACACATTTTATTGGAGTGGCCGGGACAGCAAGGAACGGCGTGAGGCTGGCGTTGGATTCCCCATTAAATCTCATTTCGTACGTAAACTTGTCAAATCTCCTAAGGGCATTAATGATCGCCTAATGACCCTTCATGTCCCACTAGGAAGCAACAGAAGTGCCACACTGATCAGTGCATATGCCCCAACAATGACAAACCCAGAGGAAACAAAAGAAAAATTTTATGACGAACTTAACTCTATTATCTCATCAGTTCCTAAATCTGAGAAACTTATTATTCTCGGCGACTTTAATGCCAGAGTAGGCACTGACCACAACACCTGGGAAGGAATACTTGGAAAACATGGCATAGGCAAATGTAATAGAAATGGGCTCCTATTACTCAGCCTGTGTGCCACACATGATTTGTCCATCACGAACACCATGTTTCGCCTACCCACTCGAAATAAAACAACATGGATGCACCCCCGCTCCAAACAGTGGCATCTCATTGATTATGTCATCACGAGAAGGAGCGACAGACGTGATGTGAGAGTGACCAAGGTCATGTGTGGTGCCGAATGCTGGACTGACCACAGGCTGATTGTATCAAAACTCAACCTTAACATACAGCTCAAGCGAAGACACCAGAGTCAGAAACCCATGAAGAGGCTCAAAGTCACAAAACTTAAAAGCGAAGCAACCGCAGAGAGCTTCTCAATGGACTTGGACAGCCGTCTGAGGGACGTTGAGCTCGGTCAAATCACTATAGAGGAAAAATGGGCCACTCTAAAGAACACTGTGTACTCTGTAGCCTCTGAGAGCTTGGGATATACAACACGCAAGAACCCTGACTGGTTTGATGAGAATGATGTAAATATTAAAACACTGCTGGCTGAAAAATATCGCTTGCACAGAGACTATCAAAGCAACCCTTCCTCAACATCCAAAAAGGCAGCCTTTACCAACATACGCAGAGTGGTCCAGAATAAGCTCAGGAAGATGCATGATGCATGGCTCAGCAATAAAGCAGACGAGATACAGAGATATGCAGACAGAAATGACTCAAAGCGCTTTTATGATGCCCTGAAAGCAATTTATGGCCCTCACTCGAATCAATCATCACCGGTCCTAAATGCTGATGGCATGGCATTGCTCACTGATAAAACACAGATTTTGGAACGCTGGGCACAACACTTCAATGCCATCTTAAATTATCCATCAACCGTGAACGACCAGGCCATTGCAAGCATACCGCAAGTTACAGTCAACGATAGACTTGACCTTCCACCCAGCTTGGAAGAGGTCAAGAAAGCAACCAGTCCACTGTCCAGCGGCAAAGCCCCTGGATCAGATGCTATTCCTGCTGAGATTTATAAAGCTGGAGGCAGCATGCTGCTGCAGAGATTAACAGACCTCTTCCACTCAGTCTGGGGTGAAGAACAGATACCACAGGAATTGAAAGATGCCACCATTGTTCACATATACAAGCGAAAGCGAAATCATCAATCAGGTGTTAACCATAGGGGAATCTCCCTATTATCTATTGCGGGCAAAATCCTGGCTCGAGTCCTGCTCAATCGCTTGACTGTTCATCTCGAATCGCAAGACTTACTTCCAGAGAGTCAGTGTGGTTTCCGAGCAGGCCGCGGGACCGTCGATATGATATTTGCCGCTCGCCAACTTCAGGAGAAATGCCAGGAACAGTACAGTGACCTATACACAACATTTATTGACTTGACCAAGGCCTTTGACACTGTCAATAGGGATGGACTATGGAAAATTATGGCGAAATTCGGCTGTCCCAATAAGTTCATCAGGTTGAACAGGGTATAACAGCATCATATTAGACAAAAGAACGAACGAACGAACGAGCCAGTTTCATGAAGGTATGATGGCCAGCGTATTGAATGATGGAGAACCTTCTGAACCCTTTCTGGTCACAAACGGTGTCAAACAGGGATGTGTGCTCGCTCCGACACTAATCAGTATGATATTTGCTGCCATGCTGTCTAACGTTACGCATGGCAGTAGTGACGGCGTACACATCAGATACAGGACAGATGGGAAGCTGTTTAATTTGAGACGATTACAGTCCTTTACAAAGGTGAATGAAACAATGATCTCTGACCTTGTCTTTGCGGACGACTGTGCACTCAACACCTGCACAGAACTAGACATGCAGAACAATATGAGGAGGCTTTCTGTAGCGTGTGATGACTTTGGTCTTACCATCAATACAAAGAAATCTGAAGTAATGTTGCAACCTGCTCCTGGGAAACCTTACTGTGAACCAAATATCACAGTAAAGAACCAACGTCTCCAAGTGGTGGAAAGCTTCACGTATCTAGGCAATACCCTTACCAAAGATGCGAATATCGACGCCGAGGTCAACAACAGAATTGCAAAGGCAATTGCAGCTTTTGGAAGACTAAGAGTAAATGTCTGGGATCGACAAGGATTTAGTGCCGCCACCAAAATAAAAGTATATCATGCAATAGTGCTCACTACCCTCCTGTATGCCTGTGAAACATGGACAGTGTATAGCAGACACGCCAAGAAACTTAATCATTTCCACATGAGCTGTCTTCGCAGGATACTCAGGATCAAGTGGCATGATAGAGTATCTAATTCTGAGGTCCTCAACAGAGCACATATCTCAAGCATCTACACATTGCTGCAGAGGGCCCAAATTAGATAGGCCGGACATGTTGTTCGCATGCCCGAAAAACGCCTCCCAAAGCAGTTGATGTACAGTGAACTCTCTATGGGTAAGCGAACAGTAGGGAGACAAAAGAAACGCTTCACAGACACACTGAAAGCATCGTTGAGCAGCTTCAAAATTGATGTCTCCTCCTGGGAGACTATTGCACATGATCGCTCTGCCTGGCGGACAAACGTTACTCAAGGCGCTCGCATTGCAGAACAGAATTAAGCTGATAAGGCAGAAGGCAAGCGTGCTGCAAGAAAAGTCAGAATGCGCAGCAACACTACTATCGACTCTAACCATGTGTTCCCCGTATGTGGCATGGCCTGTAGGGCCAAAATAGGACTAATTAGCCACATGAGATCACGGCACAGAGGTCTCACAATTCAAGTTTGAAGCTGTCGCCATCTTCGCTTGCGATGGGCAACTATTATTATTCTGTAGAGTAATACATGTTCTAAAAGTGTCATGAAGTTTGTAACACTTTTGCTCTGTTATTAGTTAATCCCCGATCTGCCACTTTTTTTTCTGTCCAAAAGTCATCTTTCTTGGAGAAATAATTTTCCTAGACGTACGCCTAGATTACAACAGAATCAAGTGGATTAGTTCCTTTGCTAGTGAGTGGTTTGATTGCTCTCTCTCTCTCTCTCTCTCTCTCTCTCTCTCTCTCTCTCTCTCTCTCTCTCTCTCTCTCTCTCTTTCTTAGCATCTGATGGTTCACTCATCTTCATTCAGCTTGCACAGTAGAACCAACTTACATACATGATAAACCAAATAAAAACACATTATTCTGAACGACGTACGATTCTATTTTAAAATAATATAATAAAATACGTGTTAAGTAATTAGCATACCAGTGTTAAATATACTTCTTTGAATTCCACCAGAGTTAAATACTGTTTCTATATATACTGTTGAATGGTGTATAGATATGAAGTTGTATTGTTCCTTGTTCACACTGACATCAACTATTCACAGGACCACAGTGTTAAGAGGTATGGTGGTCTGTGGAAGCTCCAATGTTAAAGACTTGTTGTTGGCCCCAGCGTTGTTAGTCAGAGTGGTTGTTAGGAATAGGAATATCAACTCGACCTACGCAGTGGTGTGTAGACATGGAGTGAGAGTATAATACGCGAATGATGAAAGAGTTCGAAGAGTTGATAAATGTTCTTTTTCTCACTCATGTATGGCTGGAAGTCATCGACGCCAACTGCTGTGTACTTTTTGTTACAGTTTAATTGGACGTACACATTCGACAGCACGGATACAGTGACAAATCCCAGGTTGGCATAATACATCATGGTACAATTGATAAATGGTCTTGCAATGATACATGGGCACTCATTTAGAATAATAGCACAATGGACTGTCAGTAGACAAGCACTCGGTATTGCCCATATATATATCATCTGAGTTTACTGACAAAGCACGTCAGTTTATAAACAATGTTCAAGATGGCTTCTAGACCTAACCTCGTCTAGCGAAGATTCCTTTAAATAATGTTCAGCACATATTTTTCATATAATCATATTGAACCGCTAGTAATGGGTTCTCATGTGTAGCAGTGATCTCTGGACTCATCAAGCGATAGTACGGGGCATCCCTTTTCTCTTCTTGAAAGTCACAAAATATTTGGATACAAGATGGCTTTTGGTGAGCTGTCACTCACGTTTGGATACAGACAATGAATCTGTATTAAAGTTAGTCATTCATTAAATGTTCTCATTGCTCTGTAGATTCTATCATGATACAATTGACTTCATCATACAAGATATAGTGCTGCTAGAAATGAATGTCTTCTTCATCTAGTTAAATATTCTCTCAGACGTACAAATCGTGCGTCTGCTTATCGAAAACGATGGCTTCGTAAGAGAGTTCATAAGAAGTGCTTTTGTTACCTTGGTATCAGAAATATGATTCTGCCATTCCTTGGCAATAAGAATAAACACTGGGGTAAAGCATACACGATAGGTCTAGACGACTATCACTTTCCCCTACACATAAATCGATCACTTTTTCCGGCGACAAGCCGATACAGAAAACACGACAGCCCCCCATCATCAGGGCGAAGCCAAATCACAACTCACTAGCGACACATCCGCTGAACAGCCTTTGACCTTTCTAGCGACAAAGAACATATAGTTCGACTTAGATATGTAAAGATATACAGATATAAGACAGACTCGTCCTACCTAGACAAACACTACACATAAATTCAGGCCATAGATATTCTGAAGCAAGAACAATCTATTTCTACCCAAACAAAGAATAAATCGCAGTAAACTGGATTCGTCCGCGGAGTTCGATCTGAGACTCCTTTCAAGGGGAAGTAACTCAATATTGACTTTTCCTTAAGGAAAAGAGTTTCTATTTTGTTTACAAAATATTTGCGAACATAACAAGCATACAAATGCATAATATTGCAAGATATCAAAGACTGCACGTACTGTTACTTCCCGTGTTGTGCCGACATCATAAGGTGAAACTGGACTGTCCTCTTCAGGGCGCGAGCTTGGGCACAGTTATATGGAGATCAAGCTGTTGCTCATGCAGTATGTTCCTCCTCTCTACGTAGCCGGAAGGGCCAAAGGAATGGCAGTAGCCGATACAGTATGGTACGAGCCATGTCAATTGAGTTGCCAGAATAATGTGGAATCAACATTAGAACTGCCTTAGGGACTCCAACTCCGGATTTCTCCTCAGTGTTACTCCGGAACCCTTTCCCACAAACGGATATTCCCGCAGGGCAGCGGTGGTTTTAATTTCGAGTTTTACCTTCTCAGATAGGCTACCGAAGCTGCTGGTTTGAAGGCGTCAGTGACTCGCCATCACCCCTTCTCGCTTCAGTGAAAACAGTTCCGCCGGGCTCTAAATGAGCCACACGTGAAGGCCGGGAATTGGGCTTGGTTGTCAAAGGCTATCTGAGGCGCGTGTCTATAAGAATTTGACGGGTTCACAGCAAAAGTCATAGCTGTAGAGGTTTGTGCAAGAGGTCCAGTGGCTGCCTCAGCGTATGATCTACTGAAGCTTTTCGGCGTGAAAGAACAGTCAAGAACGAGGGCACTTAAGAGGCTCGGTGAAGCGGCGTAATAGGCATCGTGTTGGCTGTGGAGCAACTGCAACGGGCTATGGAATTAAGGACAATAATTTATATACAACATAATGGTTACTTTCACAACTGCCTCAAGCTTGAAGCATGCATAAAACCTGGATTGAAGTTGAAAGTTGCAACCAAGGTGGAGTGGGTTCAGTTCGCAGCGCAGGCGGGAAAGACAACAGGAAGCGGACACTTGGGAATTATTGCCCAAGTGGGCCCGCCTCCCTCAGAGTGTAAAGTTGATAAAGAGCCCAAATACTTGTCCGACGGGGGTAAACCTCTGATGATCAGATTGCCTCATGTATTATTGCATTATATAGAGTTTCCTAGCATTTCTTCTCTAGACCACTGTCAATCGGGAAAGGACCGGTGGACATCTATAAAGACAGATGACACTTGAAAAGATTAGAAACCGGCTGACCGGGTTGGCACACCAAAGCTGTAAATAATCGCTAGTTTACCCACAAAGGATAACAGCCCTCAGGATTCGCCGAAAGGTGGGGGGAGATGAATGAATCCACAGGTGACTTATTGGAATCGACGAGGCCAGTTACAATGACCTATGAGTTCTGACCAACGGCAGGAATATCCATGTTCCTGTGGTAGGACTTTCACTACTCAGAGAAGCATGCAAATCCACAGAACGAAACAGATGGTGTGGGAGCTCATCAGCGGTAGATCAGCAGCGCACTATTTCTACAGATAAGGCGTTAGAAGATCTCAGCCAGGATTCAGTCTACAGCGTTGAGAAATTTCGAGTTGATCTGCCTGATGATAATCTCACGCACTTCTTGGACGGAAAAAGAGATGCCATTAAGTTTCCTCCTGCCAGTGCAAAAGTTATTTGAGACCAACTGGATGAAGCACTGGCAAACTAATAGGATAACAGCCTGAAGCAGATAACCTTGGAAAAAAAAGCTGGAAATCTTCGGCGACATAATATATCTTCACTGTCGCAGAAGAATTTGGAGTCAGGGAGGCAATAAAATGTAAGACATCATTAAAGAGTAGAAGACAAATGAGAATAGAAGAAATCAAGAAACAGCAAACAGTTCAAGAAATCAGTGGACACAGAAAAAGACGGATTACGACAGGTTTGTGAGCACCTGAAAGGTCAACTTAGTGCTCTGTGTAGAGCAGAAAGGTTTTATAGGAAAAGAAGGAAAACGCGGTTTGGTTTGGTTTGGTTTGTTTTTAAGGACCATATTAATTGCACACGGACAACTCCATCAGTGCTTCGATCTCCTTCTTAGATCACAAAAGGAGGATATCAGAACAGTGCACGAACTATGTAGCACCAGTAAGCACGCCAAAGTGTGTATACAGGAATCACACATTATATAATATTTGTGTTGTGGGTAGGTCTATAATTTTTAAATTTTGCCAGTGCAGCGGCCAGGAAAACACGGAAGGATAGGGAAAGATTCTTCAGGGAACCTTTCAAGTTTGCTACAGAACTGTTCGTATAGATATGTTTAGGAACACTAAACATTGGGAAGAAGAACTGGAAGAACACCTAAGGACAACTTATTCAGTCGCAAAGACGAGCCTCTCAACAACGTGGAAGGCCTTATATGGCCTAGTAAACCAGGAGCTGAATTTAACACCAAGCCCCCAACAATGCAAGAGATTGCAAGCGTTGTTCAAAAAGCACGATGATAGGCAGCTCCTTGTTCTAATGGTGGACCATATGTTGTATATAAGAGATGTCCTGAAGTTCTCAAACGGCTGCTCCGATTACTGTAGAATGCGTAGAAGAACAAGATCATAAGCTAAGAAAGGAAAAAGGCGAGTGGCGTGTTTATCCTGAAGGAACAAAATTCCACAGACATCAGTCAACTCAGGCTATCTCACTACTCAACGTGGAAGGAAAGGTATTCTTCTCAGTGATGGCTAAAAGTCTCACCACATACCTCCTTGAGACTGTAGAGTAAAATAAAAATATAAATAAACAGCACATTAATAAAAAATATAGTAACCAAATAAAAATTTAATAAAAATAACAAAACTAGCTTGAAATAAACTTCCATTTACTCCCCTGTATATCAACCAGATTTTCGTGCGTAGGCAGAATACGGATAACAAAGAATTAAATAAATCAATGAACATGCCAAAAACGACAAGTGTGAAATCATAAAAGCTTGATGTGGACATATCTTCCTATTGTTGTCAAGCCTGAAAACCAAGCATTTAGTATTTACAGCTAATATACCTTGTATAATAATGTCAATTCAACACAACTGTACTGTATCCGACCTTAAGTTTTGCGATACAGATGCCTACCTACTTCGGGAAGATAATAAACTACAACCTTGTGATATGAAGCGATTATCCGAGATGGACAGCAAAGACTTAAAGTAATTTTCGCATTTTAACTCTACTTCTTTTTATCCACTAAAACAAACACTATCACTAATCTAGAAATATACAAGTTTATGAAAGTTCTGATAAAAATAGATATGAAAATCTTGAAGCCTTCTGTCGTTACAAGTCACGTGGTTGTATTCACGTAGCATATACTATCTAGCACTGACAGACAACGTGGACTATTGAAGCCAGCTGTCGTTACAGGTTAAATGGTTGTCCTCGCGAAGCTCAAACAGTCAAGCACTGAGACAACGTGATTTACAGAAGTTTTAAGTTACGTGGTTGTCTTCATACAGCATTATAACACTAGCAGCACAGAGACAGCGCTGATTATAGAAGCCTTCTGTCGTTACGAGTTGAAGTGTTTGGCTTCACGCAGCGCAGACAATCTAGCGGTGAGAGACAACATGGACTATCAAAGGCATCTGTCGTTACAAGTTAAATGGTTGTCTTCACAAAGCTCAAAAGTCTAACACTGAGACAACATTATTTATAGAAGTCTGCTCTACTTTTAAGTTACGCAGTTGTCTTCACATAGTGCAGACACTACCATTGAGACGAAGGCGATTATAGAAGCCTTCTGGCGTTAAAAGTTAAGTGTTCCTCTTCAGGCGGCCCAGGCAGTGTAGCACCGAGACAACATTGACCAGCACAGTTTAGCTCTGAGGCAACATAGGCTACAGAAGCTGGCTGTTGTCAAAATTTAAGTGGTTGCCTTCATTCATCACAAACAATTTATCACCGAGACAACTTGGACGAAGCCTGCTGGAGTCATAAGTCACGTGGCTTGTATTTACGCAGCACGAACAATCTAGCATTAGTACAACATGAACTTCCTCTTCTTGGATCATTAGCTCCTGACTGACAAAGCAGTACACTACTAGCTTGGCACAGACGCCATTGATGTAGACAACATGAACTACAGAATCAGAAAGCAGATGACTTTTAATCGCGTGAACATACAACCCCCGAACACCAACTTCGACACATATTATTATTAGGAACTACGTCTGCTACTGCTCGTGATAAGTGAGATACATGTTCATGTGACGTACGTCTAAGTATGACAAATGAATTTCCCTGACTCGATGGATGATAACAGAATATTGGCCTCTCATAACTTTAGAACCCCTGATCATCTGTTGTAACTTTTACCGGCATGCAGCTTTTCCACGAGAACCTTACACGCTGGATCATTAATATGTAGCCTGCTATCTTATGCGAACGTTTGAGATCGCATGGCCTTTGATGGGAGATTAAATCCCGCCCACAACCATTTCTGAGAACGATTTATAGCAATCTTTTCCTTAACGCCGGCCCAAAAGAGGACGGGCCACAGACTCACTCCTGTTTCTAGAGCAATAAACAGCAGATCATTTTCTTACCTGGCTGTCACCCCGCCTGGTGGGAGTTGCCAAAGCTCTCAGAACAGTGGCACCATCAAAGACAGACAGATCTCAGAATTCAATCGCGGCGGTACACGATCTAAAGAAACAGGGAACTCGCAGCTCACAGAGTAGCTTCTCGGAAACTTTTCACACCCTCATGCAAGCAAGCCTGAGACGGAAGGAAATCGGTAGACCGGGGAAAACGTAGGAATCGCAGCGATTAACACAACGGCGAGGTATCTCGAATTTTGCTCAATTTCAAGAAAGGTGCGAAAATCTAACACGCCCCATTCAAGTTACATTCGAGAAGTATAAATAGAGAACTCCGATAAACTGCATTTTATCGTTCGCTCTGACAGAATCCTAGTTGCACTAGCATAGTCGGATTCCTGCTGGATTTCATCTACCTTCGTGACTATTGGAGTGTATTCTTTCTGTGCAGACGGTAATTTATACATTAGCTTCGAGTGATCAGTGGTCGAGTTATTTCAACTGATTTCAATGGATTGTGGTGTAAATTTAACCTTATTAAATAAACCCATTTTCAAAGTTCTAGTGCAAACTAATGTTACAGCTAAAAGTATTTCCTAATACAATTGACGCGTAAATTTATTTTGCAGACGTTAAAGAGAATTATAACTTTAATACAGTTTAGTTCTGTATAGATAGATGTGCTTTTAATTATTTTTAACTCACGGGAAGTTTTCCTGATTTGTTAATTGACGACGCTAATAAGTAAATAGGCTAACTGTAATTTATCGCGTCAGATTATAATATGATTTGTAATGCATTTCTTGTTTTGATTATCTTTCATTAAGAACGATCATTCAACCTGCATCCCAGCAATTATTAATTATATACAGAGTTCTGCCAAACTCAATTTGATAACTCCAGTAACATATGAACTTTTTAAAGCTAAACTTGTGGCGACCTGTAATGGGCCCCGCTCCTCTGAACGTAACTGAGAATAAAGCCATTAAAGAAACACTTTAAAAATACTAGTTCATATAGAGTCCTTAAAGAAAACTGGAAGCAGAACATATTTTATTCACCGCCCCTATTTGTGAAGAAAAACCATCGATCTACCTGAACACTGTCTGTCACGTATATTCAGTGAATTTTAACCCCCCCCCGAAGAAGAACTTACCTCAGTGTTTTTCTTAACTTGTGACATTACGTAAAAAGGAAGTTATCTCCACCAGCTGTGCCAATTTTAGGAACCACACCATACCTCACGCCTAGCCAAGTGCCTGTGCCTTTCTTTAGGAGCTTTATCTAATAAACAAACAGTACCGTTAAACTTCAACGTCCAGCGATTTCGGGACACTTTGTTAACTTCAACAAACCCCAAATCTGGGGCTGTACACGGAAGAAAAATACTTTTACCTAAGCCAAGGTTTAGTGCTGTTTTTTTTATGTATTTCCTATGAAGTGCCAGAATTCACCTTTCGGTAAGTCTGCGTGTGTGTTTGTGGGGATGGCCAGCCCTAGTGTGTTTTTTTTTGAATGAAAGGTTATTTATCTTTTCTTTACCCTTTTAATTAGTTCGACCTTGTACTAAGGTGCATTATATTCCTTGTACGGGATCTCTCCTAGCGGGATTGGGTAATTGTGTTCATTCCCCCTCCCGTGAAATTTGTTGATTTAAAGGGAGACAATTGAGAACCCTAGCTTTTCCTCTACACCCCCCCCCCCCCCTTTTCTGTAACCCCTTGCCTCAGAGTAATAAATTTACCAGTGGGTTAAATTGCCTATCTCTGATCACCCCCCCCCCCTTTTCTTGTCTTTGGGACCGGGTTTTGTCTGTTAGTAAATATAAACGGGAAACGGTGGATGGGATATTTCTCCTCAAAAACCCCTCTTCCCTTATCATATTTGTATTCTGTAACCTTTGATTTTTGACTGTAAATGTACAATTATGTGTGAGTCCTTTATGATAATAAAGGTATTAATCATTAATTGTGTTGGTTGTCGGTTGGCCTAAAACTCCAAACATTTCCATCTGTGTAGGCTGTATTCATGTACGTTGAGCGACAGAATCACCAAATCGGTGAGCGCGTTGAGCGACTGGAACTGACAAACAATTGTTTGTGCAGAAGAGAGATAGGAGTAGTCTGTGAGAAAACAGATATTGTCGTAATAAGAGACTGTCCTTGCTCCTTCCCAGCGCTTGTGAATCTACTACCTCATTCTCCTAAATCCTTATTCTCACAGAGCCTTCAATATCACTTTACACTCTAAAGGGACCAATATTCATCAGCACCCTCTCAGATAAAAATTACGACAGTTCACAACAATTAGGAACAATTACAAAGATACAACAAATGAAGGAACAATTTAGATGATACAACAAATGAAGGAACAATTAATATGATACAACAAAAGAAGGAACAATTAAGATGATACAACAAATGAAGGAGCAATTTAGAAAATCAAAGGAATGAAGAATGACAACGTCAAGTCAAGTCACAAATGACAACATGTCTCGAAAAACCATGTAAGAAAGGAATTAAAAAAAAAATAGCCATAAAAGTTCTAAGACGGAAAATCTACACCTCCGAATGGCACTCAGAACAGGCTAAGACAGCACCACAGAGATATTACACTAGTTACTGGACAATGACAGGGAAACGAACGAACGAATGAACTTTAAATGGGTTGAGAATTTGGCATGCAGGCCTAACATTCTGTCCTTTGTCTTATTTTTCATTCTGTTTCACTTGTCTCCGACACTGTTATTTGAAATATAGATCTTCTAAACTTAAGCCTATTTTGTTCAAGAAAATTCCTTTAAATAAGGAAAAAATTGCTTATAATTTTACGGTTGTAAAAAACTATGCGTCTAGCACCGTATTGATAATATATATGCATATATTTAACTATCACATGTCACACTGATGTCAGCGTCAACGTTTTAAAAAACGAGTCAGTTGGTGAGTAACGTCGTCAAAAATTATGTTAACAGACACATACGTATTTTTCGGGGTATCACAAAATTAGACACGGGAAATTAAAAATAAAGTCAAGATAAAAGGTATAAAAATAGTAATCATGCTGATTTAGTTTGTCGTGTGATCGTAGCGTTTCCAAATGTATACATAAAGAATGTATTTTGTGCTACATTTATAATTTTTTTTTTAATTGCATGTGTAACAAAATACTGCCACAGTGGTTTACAGCTGAATAAAGTATTAACACAAATACATCTGTTTATTTCATGTCCTCAATCATTACTTTTCGTGCGAAGTAATTTAATTATACATAAAATATAGCGACTGCGTGAAGATAATTGCATGCCTTATATTTCCTTTTTTTTTTTGCTTTGCGCGCTCTTATATAATCATATGTTTCTCTGAGAAACATTGACAGTCTGCCTCGGGCATCTCTCGTCGCCATACAGTTTCCCCTCAAATGGATTGATGATGTCTTTGCTGCCACTGTTCTTCTCGTGAAGCAATCTTGGAGGGCATGTTGTACTGTTTGATTATCTTCCCCACATGGGCACAGTTTGATTATCTTCCCCACATGGACACAGTTTCATTATCTTCCCCACATGAACACAGTTTGATTATCTTCCCCACATGGACACAGTTTGATTATTTTCCCCACATGAACACAATTTGATTATCTTCCCCACATGGACACAGTTTGATTATTTTCCCCACATGGACACAGTTTGATTATCTTCCCCACATGGACACATACCTACCTGTCGATTTTTAATTTGTTGTATAGATAGAGAATCCGCAACGGCCTTTGTCGGTTAGAAAATAATCGCTTGATTTCTTCTTGATGATGAGTGGTGTGCTTGTGATACGCGTGGTTGTTTTCTCTGCCATTTTTCTTTGTAGTTTTTTTATTATTGCTTTTATTTCTTCAGTTTGAACTGACTTACTCTTTCCTCGGCAGATCTATATGCCTTCTCGTTTCAATACATATTGCAGTGGGCAGGAATCAATTGTACTTTCATTTTGTCAGTCACAGTCTTGTCCCAAAGTAGCCACATCACAGAGGTTAAAATTGTCAAAGCGACCAGATCCTTGGTAAACAAATTTAAAGCAGTTTGCGTTTTCAGCAACTGATATGTTCCATTTTAATATATTACATTTCGAGTTTTACCTCCTTTGGGCGGAGCACTATTCGTTAAAACAAGACGCAAGGTCAGTTGGTTATATTAGGGTGTTTGTACAAGTATAGAATTTTTTTTTGGTTTCTGGCCTAAGGGCCGAATGTTAATTTTTATCATTTTTGCTGTTGTCTTCTGATTAACATCGCAACAACAAGAAAGGAAGATATAAATATAATGTACTGACAAGTTATTTTACGTACAAGTAAAATAGTTTAGTAAAACAGATATAATTTAATCATGTCATTAAATTACAAACTGACTACTGCTTTCTTTGAGAACATTCAAGTGAACGTCTGAGAGTGTACGAAGAAGTCAAAGGTCAAGAAACATAACGAAAGCGCACTCGCTGCTGGTGTGGGATGTCCGTGGTTGAAGTCCTCTGCAATATATCGGAAAACTTGCCCCTACCGGCATGCAGGTTGATGTGAGTGCGCACTTTATTTGACACCGCCATCTCGTCAATATAAGCCTGCAAAGAGAATTTCCGATACTTCCAGACTTGTAGCTGAACCTGTATTTTGCTAGGCGTGATCGCCGCTAAGTACGATAACTTTTTATATTACAGAACTCAAGCCCTTTGACTTTCTGGGCAATTAGTGGACGATAATAAAGAAAACGGCATACAAATAATTAATCATAACTCTTGCATTCATTATAGTAACTGAATTTGTGTTCTTTTTCTAGAGTTGCATACGGTACACTATTTCACACGGGAACAAAAATATGGTTCATTTGATGCTGCGCTCATTTTGCTGAAGCTGTTCCAAATATATTTATGTCCGGGAAGAGAGGGCAATTTGAGGTTTAGAATGGAAGCTGCTACAGAAATCAGCCAGTCGAAATGGGCCTTCAGTTATTCTTACCACAAGACTGGAGCTGTCAAGACTGTCAATCCCCTATTAGGGGTCGAAGCGAAGAACATAACGTTAATAGTTAATTATTTCCTCGTTTGTGGGACCATCGCATTTTATGGAATAATCGCAAACATTATCAATCTTGTCATTTTCTCCAAGCTTGGGTACAACAACACAATGAACATTAGTCTCTCGGGCATTGCTGTGTCAGACATGTTCACTCTCTTTTTTCTGATCTGGTGGGACATTTGCCTTAATCCTCAGTTCATGTCATCCGAGCACGCCATACTATCATCAGAAATACAGTACCTAACTGCAGGATGGCCGCACTGCCTGTTTGCCCGTATTACTTGCATCATCACCGTGTTTATAACCATGGAAAGATGTCTCTGTGTAGCGACACCTTTGAAGGTCAAGGAAATAATAACAAAATCTCGAACAATTATCGTGATTATTTTTATCTTTGCCAGTCAGCTTATGACTAATATTCCGTCTTGTTATATTAACTACATTGACTGGAAGTTCTTCCCTGAGAGAAATAGATCTTTTCTTGGCATGTACCGAAGAAACAACTGGGAACAGGTGGAAAGCATAAGCTTTGTGCTACAGGCAACGATGCAAGCCTTGTCTTTTCTGTTGCTCATTTTCTTTACAGTTTTGTTATTGGTTAGTCTTCAACGAAAAACTGAGTGGCGGAAATCCTCAACAAGTGATAGTCAGCAAGGAAGTATATCTGCCCGAGATAGGAAACTCGTGAGAATGGTCATTCTGATTGCTTTAATTCTGATAGTCTGCTTCACGCCTGGAATGATTTGCTTCAGTGCCATGGCTTTTGAACCAGAGTACACGATTGGAGGCGCATTGGACACGGTCTTCTACGTCAGCTGGTCTTTTCCAATCATTTGTCAAACATTTAATTCCAGCATCAACATCTTCGTCTACTACAAGATGAGTTCTAAATACAAGGAAACATTTAATGAAACTTTTATAACATTCGTGAGATATTTAGGACTAAGTAAAATATGAGCTTTAGCAGATAAGAAATCACGTTCTCTTCATCCATCCGAATTAGGTCTTCTTCTTCTTCGTACACTCTCAGACGTCTGCTTGAATGTTTTCAAAGAAAGCAGTAGACAGCTTGAGGCTATTTGAATCTCCGTAGAGCTTTTC
Organism: Oreohelix idahoensis; assembly: GCA_024509875.1. NCBI lineage: Eukaryota > Metazoa > Mollusca > Gastropoda > Stylommatophora > Oreohelicidae > Oreohelix > Oreohelix idahoensis. The sequence goes on along the minus strand of JAMPIV010007871.1, from coordinate 42,622 downwards.
CACGAATGGTACTGGTATCGGCCATGAACGCTTTCTCTGTTCCGCATATGCTGGGAAACTTTGAAGCAGATGTTCAGCAGTCATTTTATCAGTGCCACAGTTACACTGATCGGTAGTTCCTATATTTAGCTTGTTGAATAGATGGTATCTCAGTCTGTTGTGGCCAGTGCGGAGCCTGAAGATTACCACTTGTTTTCTTCTGTTGAGCTGGTAGTATGTGTCATCTTGTGTGTGACTGTAGCGTAAGGGTTTTTTTGTTGTGTGATGATAGTGCTGGAGAAGAAATAGAATAATACTACTATCCACAATGGGTGAGGTCCCATTGACAGAGAAGTACACTGGTATCACTCGATAGTCACGGCTGTGAAAGTATCTGGAACTGAACAGAACAGTCAGACCTTACTGCGCCACCCTGCTGTGTGACCCCAAGTGATAATAATTCAACAAAGCTCAACTTCAACTTTAGTAATTGAATAATGCTGTTGAATACAATTAATATATCCTCTTTATTTACTTCTATCTCATTTTGTAATGAATGGTGTGTGTTGGAAGATGGCGTTTTACAGCTGATGATTGTATATATATATATATATATATATATATATATATATATATATATATATATATATATATATATATATATATATATATATATATATATATATATATATATATATATATATCACCTAATAAAATATAAGTTTGGATTTTCCAATTGAATTACACTAAAATGTCTTCCACACAAGTTTTGGCACTAGTCTTCAACTATTTTGGACTTTAGTAACTTTTATCATCATAGACTATCCTTCTTGAGTGCTCACAGAATCATCAAAATGAGTTTTACTATACTCATCTGTTGATTAACAATGTCCTTTCAAGGGTGTGACACACCACACTGTTGCTGACAGTCTGTTCCTTTAGCCCGCACAATGACTGAGGGGGACTAAGGTCTGGTACAGATTCAATGCAACCTTTGCCTTCCCCCTATACCTACCAAGTCAGTGATGTACTTGCTGGTAGGTTATAATATCCCAGACAAGGACTAGCATGGTTATATATAGCCCTGACAAGGACTGGTTAGGTTAGTCCTGACAAGGACTGGTTAGGTTATATTGGTTGGTTTCAATCATCATCCAGGATACCCGTATAAACAAATATTTGGTCTGATAGACTCAATGTTTTTACAAAACCTGAAATAAAATGATATTATTCACAACAAATAGCTTTAGTAAACCTTTATACCCTCTAGAATCGATATAAGCTCAGTGTAGGACTGGTTTATAGTGAAATATGCCTGCACTGCATCCAGATAGGATAGTATTAGTTTGGCAGCTACTTTTCTCCTCAGTCTCTCACTCTGGTGGATTTTGTGTTAGTGTGTGTTTTCAAACCCAGCGATGATCCTTTATATATTGTGAGCGCGGGCGTATCCGAGAGCTTACTCGTCTGGGGACATCTTTCTTCTCACGAATCCATCCTTCTGAGTGACTGTGCATGTATCCCACCAACTTTTCCTCCGTACCACTAAACACTGTCAACTGTCCCGTTCTTATTTACCTACTTTTATTTTCCTTATTGGGAGCTAACATTTCATATGATCTTTATCGAAATCTGTTAAGGCATGTATTTATTAGAATTTTCTAAAGTCTATCGTTTTGATCGTACTAGATGTGAAGACTAAGCAAAACTTTAAATTTCTTTAATACTACTCACGTCTTCGTATCTTCCTTCTGGATTTTCATTAATCAAAATATCCTCTCACAAATTCGGACATTTTCATCAGTATTATATACTGCATACTCTTGTAGCTTTTAATTTTTCGTTCCCGAAAATGCAATTTTCAGATCGCCATATTTTATCTGCTCTCAGTCCTGCCCTAACGTATCCGATAGGCGGTGCAAAGCTTGGCTGTATGGCGGTACCTTCAAAACAAAATAAAAAAATCCCACACCATGCCATACCCCTAGTCTGATCTGCGTTTCGTCCCGCTTTTCTAAAACGAAGCATGTGTTGACAAATTATGCTACAGTGACCTGGATGCTTTACATCCTATTTGTTTCTGTATCTTCTTCTTCCTTGTTCGTCCTGAACAGGACGTTGGTTGCGTTGTGTCTGTTTACACCGGAGCTGCGATATCTGCGCCTTTCGGCCGATACATCCGACTTCAGCACGGCATTCTTCGGGACCGGGTTTGCCTTCCCTCTTCGACCCCTACTCTCTCAGCCAGACTGCAGTGATGCAGCCTGTTTCCAGGACCACCACGGGGAGGTGGAGTAGGGTGTTGGTCAGTTCTGGTTCGCTGACCCTGACGCAAGCAGTCAAGTTATGGGTCGCTGACTGCATTCTCTATTGCGGCATCTTTGGGTCCCGTTTCTGTATCTGATTCTGATAAAACTCTTTTTCTCCTGAAAAGTTATGCTTGCATTAAGGCTGAGGTAGCTTTCAACCTTCCTTTGCCAATCTGTCACCCTCTATATTGAATTAGGTCTGATTACTTTTAGTTGGGCATTATTAAACCAAAATTTTGACTCAGATCCATAAACATCAAAAGTAGCCAAGCCAAATTACATGATCATCAACAGTAGACAGTGGACATTGTCATGTATTAGAATAGTACATGGTCAAAACTCTAGTACTGATACAGGCAGAGCCGGGCAAAGCGATTATAATTATTCAAGGTGGTGCTAGGTTTCATAATGGCGCCCACCTTCGTATAAGCATATAATTATTTTCTGTGAAATGTTCTGTTTCCATTTTCTTGTTCTTTAAGAATTATAATGTTTTTATTATTTTAAATATATTTTGGGGCCTTCTGTAAGCCGGCTCGCGGTGTGATAGCCCCTGTCGCACCGCCCAATAGGCGGACCTGGATACAGGTTTCGAGGTTCCGAATTGAATCGTCATTTTGACAATGCCAATAACAAACTTTATAGCTTTTCAGAGCGCCTGATTGGCAGAGTGGTGAGCGAGTTACGGGGTTCCGAGATCAAAACCGTGTGTACCTAACCCTGTTTTTGAGTTAGGGTAGGCTATGGCAAACAAGGAAGGGAACAAGTCCCCCCCCCCCCCCCCCCCCCCCCCCCACACCACATAAAACTGGACCTAGAATACTAGAATAGTGATGTTTCTAACGCTTCATCTCCTACCAGGGTATCTGCTACAGGGTATCCTTGCTTTTTTATCAAAATGTTTTTCCACAGTGCTTTACTAGTTATGTAATCAAATTTTTGTATGCATTTTTTATCCTGTATGTAGGTGTGTATATTTGTATATTTCGATTGTATGTAAGTATGCATGTATATATATATATATATATATATATATATATATATATATATATATATATATATATATATATATCTATATATATATATATATATATATATATATAGTTTGCTCGCATCTTACGCGATTGTTATGTTCTGAGGAAACAGCGTAACGTAAAAAACGGGTTTAGAAGAGAAACGCCAATATAAAACCTTGATAACATGGGCAAGCAGGTGGAAATGAAATCAAAGAAATGACATTTACTTAGTTACCAAAATAATAGGTGTTAGCCCCATTAAGCCCCTCCCTCCAATTCCAAAGTTTTCGAATAAAAGCTAGACATTATTTTTTACACTATATATTTTGGGAAATATATTTTAAATAGGAAATAGTATTTAAAAAGAAAACACTAATAAATTAATTACAAAAATGGCGATTTTCAGTTATTTAAAACGCATACAAAGTTTACGAAGAGAAACGCCAATATAAAACCTTGATAACATGGGCAAGCAGGTGGAACTGAAATCAAAGAAATGACATTTACTTAGTTACCAAGTACATAGTGTGTTACATCTTCATATTTAGTATTATTTATATATATTCTATGTCTTATTTCACCTTATTTTACATTTCACTTTCGTAAATAGAGTTAAAATATGTAATCTTGTATGTTTTAATAAATGTCGTAAATTTTTTAGATAGGTTAGAATGTATTTATGGTCCCGTCTGAGCAGAGGTGATAGTAGTAACTAGGTGAGGTTAAAGGTGTAGAAATAGATTTAACGAGTGAATAGTAAAGGAGAAAAAGTTGTCTCTGGACTGAATAGTTTCTCTAGTCCAGCCTATCTATACGACTATATTGTAGTGTAAGACACTCTTCCAACCCCTTATCTCTATAAAGATAAGTTTACCTGACACATCCACACACAATTATGTGACAACAAGACACACAAAACGTGAAAAACTATGGTTAATTGGGTATGGGTCTGACCAACACGCACATTTAGATTCTTTTTTTGTTGTTTATTATCATTAAACTTTTTACAACATCAAACACATATAGAGAAATCAAATAAATCAAGTTTACAGATATATGAAATAACCGAATAAGTGCCCTTCCCATGTTGAGAAAAGATCCCAAAAGAAGTTAATACCCCAAAGGTCAAGGATAAACACTAGATAATAGAATAGACTGTGAAGAACAAATTCCCACTAAATTACTACTCAGTAAAGTACTCAGGTTAGCGAAATAAAATAAAGAAATTAGTACAATGATTGTAACAAAGGAAAATAATTACTCTCTCTCTGTCTCTCCCTCTGTCATCTGTGGCCACATACAATCTTGCTTACATAATAACGGTGTAGGTATCTCTTGAACAATTACAATAGACTGAACCTATATTGTCAGGTGGGTTGCCAAGTCTGGCCCCGGTCCAGCCTTGGTAAATAATAATAATTACAAGGTGGACTCCAAAGTTGGTGGTTTAATTTTTCCTGGATGAATCCTATGTCATCGCATATAGTTACTGAAGCAAGACGTTCTCGGGACGTTCACAATTTCAAAAAATAGAAAAGAAGTTCCTGTAATTTCTAGCCTCTGGTTGCTCAGACAAAATGTTACGACATGTAAAAACTGATAATGATGGTAAATCCTATAGGCTGACTATTATGGTGAGTGCCGATTTCGAAACAGCACAACTGTCTGAATAAATCCAGTGCTGCGTCTGTCAAAGGTCAGGAATATATGTTCTTTCGTGTGCCCAGTGGGCTGGAAAATTTTGGTAAATAATTCTGGGTATGGTACCGTCCAGTTACAATTAATATTACTGTTTTTATTGGTCTCTCTCTGAATGAAAAAAGAGGACCGAGCAGGTCCAAAAAATCGAAGACCCAAAATAATTATAATGTTACTGGTACTATTAGACCGCTGGCCGCTGGTTTTGATCGAGTGCTAGATAAGGAAGAAAAGAACATTTAATAAAAACTGCTACTCATCTGTCCGTAGGTTTTCCGCTATGGCATGTCGGAAAAAAGGGTATGTGCCCTCCCCCGTTATAGCCTGCGAGAAAGTGAACAGCGCACAAAGTCCTTTATTCAGTTTATCTATACGCGCACTTTAACAAAATCTGCCTGTCACTACTAGCTATTCGTCAGCGTCTGTTGTTTAGTCACATAACATTTACTCTAGTCACTTATTAAATTTCACACAATGAAATATAATGCGAATTCTATTCGGTCACTGATCCGTCACACTTAATATTCTCAGTCAGCTAAGCCGTATCTTCTTGTGTAAGGAAAAATGGGGTATTTGAAATTACATTACTCTGAACGACTGGCAAGAAATATCCATGCGTTAGGTTATTTCACTAGTTTTAAACGCTAGGGAATTATACTGAATAAAATAGTAAACCTAACACATTTTAACACTAAAGCACAATTTCTATTACCACAAATCAGAAAATTAAATCCCCACGGGACAATTTAACACACCCAGCGAAGAAATGGTTCAAGTCCGACGTGCTTAAATTATCCAAGAAAGTTCTGAGCGACTCTAATACTGAGTTTGGGAGAACGCAGTATCTTTACCGATTTGGGTGTTATTATCTCGAGAATGAATTTTCACACTTCTTGTGTATAGCAGAAATTCAGAAAACTAATTCCCCCCGATCAAAGATTCCTCGGTCACTCTGTTTGCCGTTGCAAATCGACAACAAAGGCTTACTCGTGTAATAGTTTTCCTCCCTAGATTTCTGTTCGCTTCTGATATCAAAAGATTATCTCCCTGTATGTATGAACATCAAACAGGTACACCGGGAAAATTACTGCCTGCGTTTCCCCTTCAAAGAAACCGATTGTATCTCCCCGTGCGTCCGTCTGTCAACAATGATGATTGGCAAATTAGATCGCGTGAGAACTCAGGTAAACGAATCATGGCTCGTTGTCTGCCACGCCGGCAGGTCGCGGAACTAGTGAGTAATGCAGTCAGAAATTGCGTGGTTTGGCTTAGCAAAAGGTAGACATTAAATGGGAAAGCAAGGGCTGTCAGATTACTGTATCACTATTTACATTTCCACGTCACAATAAATTCCTGTAAATAATAAGAATAATATTTAATGAAAGCTTTTTAAAAATGTTACCACCTTGGCCAACCAACCGCATAAAGCTGAATCCGCGTGCGTTAAATCAGCGTAAGATGCGATCGAACTGTATTATTCTGGACTTTTTAGTATACGAATGAGAGACTCGAAAAAGAGAGGGGGGGGGGGGGGAGATCCAAAAACAAATGGGGTTTAGATCGGGAGCCAGACATTACAGGGATACAGAACACAATTTAAGACCTTGAACAGATTAACTTAAGCAGAACTATCATCATCCATATGGAGCATGGAAACTTCTTCATCCACTCTACTTAACATTACCATTTCTTGGTTAAGTGAGGCTGTGGGGATACGTCGTTGCTAAAACAAAATAATCAGGACTACTGCTTCCTTAGGCATGACGTAAAAGGCTACTAACAAGAGGTAGAGAGAGTCGGGCAGACAACTTATCATGTAAAACAAAATTGCAAGGGAAACAGCTGCAGGAGACCGTCATTTGGTTTTGGGTTCGTCAAGATGGTTATCTCGTACGTTACATTACGTCACGACCCTGCCTGCTGTTCACAAATCAGTGACGTAGGCAATACTGAAAATCCCAAACATTCCAGAACATGTAAGAAAACAGATATAAACGCGCGAGGCTTAGAAATAAATGCCACATACATCAAATACAGTAAACGAGTGCGTCTAAATGACCAAAAGTCCAAATTAACAAACACTTTGAGATTCACAAAAGTGGTGTTAAAAGATATTCACTCTGGTCAGGTTCGTAGACTTCACAAATTGAAGATTACAGCTATTCTGTTTAAATGCATGTATTGTACATGACGTGATTTCAACAGCTGATATGTGAGTGATTATTTCTTCATACAAATTTAGAACAACTAGTACTAAAGCCAAGAGATGAAAGCACATACCCATACAAATTGCTTTGTCAATTAAAAAGGTAAAAGTAGACCATAGCTGGAGCTGCCGTAGACAGTAAAGTGTTAGAGACTTCACAGTATTAGGTCCATTTTTTATGAGGCGAGATGACCAGCTCCCATCTTAGCTGCCTTTATCTAATTTCGCTCAGAGGCATAGTCGGGTGCCCATTTACAGCTGGGTGAACTGGAGTGTGTCTCTACCATTTTTCGATAACAGAACACGGTAGCTGTGCCTTGAGAGGAAAGTGCCCTGACTTCTCAGCCAATCGGACACTCATTTTATCATATTAGTGTAATATAATTGCATACTATTTTATGGTCATTCATCATTATGTGCAGGAAACGGACTAGCATTGTAGACAAAGTTCTTTGAGAAAGATCTTGGCTAAACTAACTCCTGAAGTTAGGCCTAAGTTTTCCTTTAATCTCTAGAATGTATAACAATATAATACTCTCAAGAGATCAAGTTAGAGGACAATTCTGATATGCCTAGTGATTGAATGTATGAATGGGAAGGATAACCATTTCTATATGACTGGAAAACTCATGAAGCCACATGTGTGTCTTCAGTATTTTAGGTTTCTGAACGGATAACATCGCAGTCATAGAATTCAGTGTCCGGCACCTGACGGTAACGAACCAGCTACTCTTCGACCGATCAGAAAAAGCCAGAAATATCGTCAACTCATATTCACAAAATAAGCCTAGATCAACGCTGGCATTTGTACAGTCAAACCGCTGCTAGATGACAGCACACAACCTGCGCAACGCCTGAAAACACAGGATTACAGCTAAGTGCAAAAGCCGATGGAGTTTTCCTACAGATGTTAAATTCGGCGACACTCTCTCAGAAGCACAACAGACAGAAACGAAGGCGTTATTGAAACTGAACTCGGAAGTCTTATCGGACATACCTGGTCGAACGCATCTCGCAGAATTCGATATGAAGCTGACAAACGAGACACCTGTGCGAACCAGAGTTTACCCGATCCCGTATGCTAAAGCTGATACGCTGCGTGGAGAAATAGACAAACTACGTCAAGGTGGAATTATTAGCGAGTCTACATCTCCCTATAGCTCGAGTGTAGTACTGTTGCAGAAACCTAATAAGGAAGTTCGGTTGTGTATTGACAACCGATTACTTAACACAGTAACGGAATTCCAACCGGAGCCCCTGCCCCTGCAAAACGCTTCGGAACTGTTTACCAAGCTTAGCAAGGCAAGAATTTTCTCCAAGATTGACCTGAGTAAGGGTTATTACCAAATACCAGTCAAGGAGGAAATTAAACCCCTGCTAGCTTTTAGCACAGGTAAAGGACATTACACTTTCAACGTTATGCCTTTCGGTTTGCACAACGCACAAGGAGTCTTCACCAGAATGATGAAAAAGCTTTTAGAACCCTTGCAAAGTCCACATATCCACAATTTCATGGACGATATACTGATTGCAACGGACAACTACGAAGAACATATTGCTTCGGTCGCTATGCTCCTCAGGAGACTAAAGGAAGCTGGCCTTACCGCCCGTCCTAGCAAATGTTTAATCGGCTTGGAAAAGCTTCACTTCCTGGGGCATATCATTTCTCAAGGGTGCATGTGGCCAGTTGCCAAAAACTTAGAGAAAATACGTGCAGCGAAGAGGCCTAAAACAAAGAGGGACACCCGTTCGTTCCTATGACTGTGTGCGTACTACCAAAAGCTCATTAAAAACTTCAATGGCCTGACAGCACCCCTTTTCACAAAGAAGGGAAAACCTAATAAAGTTATTTGGAATGCGGAGTGTGAACACGCTTACGTCACCCTCAAGGAACGCCTATCCAAATACCCAATAAGGAATTTATTGCGTCATCCTGGAAAAAGTAATTGAAAAAAAATCCATTGCCAAAATGCACAAACAAAAAAGTGGAGTAATGCTAACATTAAATAAAACAGAAAAAACAAAAACTTTACTACAAGAACTGCAGGAAAAACCAAAATTGATCCAACTGACCCACAACATCAAAATACAAATAGAAATTTCAAAAGAAACCAGAAGATGTGTGGTAAAAGGTATAAACGTAAACCTGTCTGATGAGGAAGTTTTAAACAACCTGGCCAAGCAGAACCCAGATTTAAAGCTGGTACACGTGGAACGAATAACAGTGAAAGAGAGTGTAGTAACCCCAGTGGTAGTAATAACAACAGAAGGGAGGGAACCCCACAAGAAAGTATTATTTGGGAAAGATAAAAAGAACATAGAAGCTTACATTCCCCCAGTATTGCAGTGCTCCAATTGCATGACATTTGGCCATGGCCGAAACAGTTGTAAAGCCAAGACGATTTGCAGTTACTGTGCCGGTATGCACCACGTTGCACAGTGTGAAAAGGCAAAGGCTGATGCCGATTACAAAAAGGCGAATGTTAACATAACATGTAGCAACTGCAAGGGAAACCACAGTGCCAGGTTTCAGGGCTGTCCAGTGTACCAGCAAACCAAACAATCACTAAAAGAATCGATTATAACAAGTACACCTTCCAAAATAGTGATCCAAGAAATGAAAGAAAAAGCCACCAACACAGACACTAAAGTTGCAGCAAAAATAAAATCTGTAAAAGAAGAGATTAGGATAATTAAAACTCAACTGTCAAAAGAAAAAGAGCAGGAAGTAATTAACAAAACAAAGAACCAGTCAGACAGTTTGGCAACATCATTGGAAAATGTGAGTGCGCTAAAAAGTACAGAGGAAGTGCTCGAAGAAATGAAAGCCTTACAGTACCAAATTGCACAGGATGTAGTAAAATTGTCAGTACTGAAAGAAGAAAATGAAATGATACTAGTTAAATTATATGAACTGAAAGAGGAAAATGAAATTACACTAAAAAGGATAGAAAATCAGAGACAGGAGATTAACATAGACAGAGAAGCAATAGAAAAGGAAAGTGGCAAACAAAATCAAGAAGCCAAATGGAAAGAATGGGTAACAAAAACCATCAAGCACATAGAGAGAGTTTTGATAGAGGAAAGAACAGAAGAATCGCCACAAACCCAAGTATTGATAAAAGTCTTTAATTACATAAAAGAATCACTACGAAGCGTAGGCCTCATGCCTCAAGCAACTGATATGGCCAATACAAACTAAAAGAAAACTAATAATAACAAAAGGGATACTAGTTAATATAAACAATGGATAAGAAAGGATGTAGAATTGTTCAATGGAATTGTAGGGGTATCAAAAATAATTTTTCACCCGTACTAAATTGGGAAGCAAATTGAAAAGCAAACGTGAAATCACCTTTCTGGTGGAACCATAAAGAATAACAGTATTTTGTGCGGCTTGCATTTGCAATTACTGTAAACACGGCACGAGGATAGTCACTTAAAGCAGTAGTAATTAACCTAAATTAAAATTCATGTTCACTAGAATATCAAAATATTATAATTTTATTTTGACATTTCATAAGTTCCCTAAACAGTTACTAGGAAAAAACCTGGGCAAAGCCGGGTCCTTACAGCCAAGAGAAGCTCTTGCTGAATAAAAAGAAATTACAGAAGTAGCAGTTACGAAACTTCGTAACAGAGTCGATGGTCTATTGGATGTTGTCTTAAACAACAAGGTGTTATCTACAGTCAAGGTTTACAGGGTTAGACATAAATTTGATGATCAACACTTCACAAAAGCAAAGTCAGCACCAAGCACTCAATGCTGATAGTCAGCGGGGTTTTAACAAATTCTTTTCGAGGCAAATATAATTTTCCTCGACATGTTTCTTATGCAAGGGTTTCCTTTCGTAACTGCTCTGACTGTGATGAAGGTGGGTCATGGCGTAAAGCCGATGATAGATATATCACCAGGACAAAATACCCACCACATGAAAACAATAGTAAGAAATGGAATTTTAATGGCCACTGTAGACAAAATAAGGTTCAAAATGAGAGAAAAAGTCATAACGATCATGGTCAGTCCGACAGGAATAGTAAACATGGTTGTGAAATTACTATTGCAGTTAGTCAGGATACTACATGCCATGTTGACAATCATCAGGCAGAGCCTGGAGGGAATATGTTACGACAGGAGCAATCTGCCTATAAACATAATTATCTTACTGTTACACCATGCAAGGAAAAGCATCATATGTGTCTTAATTCTTCTTCGCGTAGCTCACGCAACACATGATAAATTAAATGATTCTCGGGCTCAGTTTCAACCTGGCAGAGATCATATCTTATTAGATCGCACTGACTTCGTACGTAACATACCGACTAGCATGTTTTGGTATGAACTTAGAAATTTTTTTCAAGATATTGGCGATGTGACATTTGTTCGCATCTTTGGGCTTCAAAATTCAAATAATAATCTTGCTTTTGTCCGTTTCGCTCACTATTGGGATGCCCGCAGAGCTGTCAAATTCAAAAACGGTTCTACTTTTGCACACCATCATTTAGACATGCAACTTGTGCAAAACACTGCATCACACCCTTGTTAGTTGCGTTCTTGAGTGCATTTCTTTTCTGGACCGGATGTTTTGCAACATCTCTTGATAATTTCTGCAATAATTCTATCATATATACTTCTTTGAACTTCAACTGTCAACATTTCTTATGCTTACTACTATCTTATAGATATACACTTACATCGTCCTCTACATCAATGTTTTTCATCACGTCTAACTTTACTTCTCTGTCTACCCCGCTGTCTGCCTTGACGTACAGGGGTGCACCACTACAAATTAAATGGTCAGATAACTATAATCGATCATTAAATATAATTCATTCTGCATTTCCTAAACATCATATCTTTACGATGCCTAATGCCAGTAAACATTTTCCTCAGATACTTCAGACGCATCAGGCATCGATGGCTGTTTGGTGCAAGTGTTGTACATATAAATCATTGTCGTGAGTTGGTCTGTGTTACAACACAGCTTCTGTATAATCCCGAGTAACTCTGACAAAACCCGCGCGCCATACATTGTAGAAATGGTATGATACACTAGCCAATGGAAGGACTTCCATGATTCTGTGTTTCATACTACAGCCTAATGACATTTTCCTCAGATACTTCAGAGCATTAGGCATCGATGGCTGTTTGGTGCAAGTGTTGTACATATAAATCATTGTCGTGAGTTGGTCTGTGTTACAACACAGCTTCTGTATAATCCCGAGTAACTCTGACAAAACCCGCGCGCCATACATTGTAGAAATGGTATGATACACTAGCCAATGGAAGGACTTCCTGATTCGTGTGTTTACTACAGCCTTGGACAGTTAAATGGAGTCTCAATTAGTGTAACCGAATGAAGGATGCAAATTAATTACATAAGTAGGATAGAAGTACCACTGGGAAGAGGTCTCTAATTCTACAACAGGAATGTTACTTTAGAGGAAGGTGTAAAGACTTCCACGAAAAGTAGTTTATTAAGAGAGATATATTGAGTGAAAAGGCTTCGACACATCGGGTTATGCCCTAATTTAGCTGTTAAAAGTATGCATAGAATAAAATGCACTAGATGATTAAAAGATTTTTAGTTAGGAAGATAAAGAATAATTCGGGGTTTAATTTAAGCTTTAGATGAATAAAATCGCTCCAGAAATAAAAAAGATACTGGGGATAATAGTTTTTCATAATTGAACAGAGAGACAAAATATGCCTCATTTTGGGATGCGCAACACCCCGTAATCCCCCTGTTTCCCGATACGCCGGATGTGCTAGTATAAATAGACCTTTCCCTTGCTAAATTGGGGCCATAACATTTGAAAAAAACACAGCGAGCAGAAAGAAGCGGTAACTTGTGAATGAAGACTGCCTTTGCCAATTGTACCTGAGAGCAGATCAAGTTTGCCATTAACAGCTCGACTGTGTGTGTGTGTGCCAGAGGGTATGACAGAATATATATATATATATATATATATATATATATATATATATATATATATATATATATATATATATATATATATATATATATATATAACTATATGATTTGCTATTGATTCACTACAGTGTGTTGGTAAGTGTGTAGACGTGTTTCGGCAACCATTGTGTAATTTCTGAAGGACTTACCCGCCTGTGTACATTCAAATTAAATTGAGAATGATAGCAGAATTGTGTCTGTAGGTTTGGAAAAGCATTTAAAGAAATATTTCTTGAGGAAATAGGACACATGCCTGGAACATAAGGAAGAATGACAGAAATTGTTTTAATGTATGGATCAAGGTATTACTTAGTATTTTATATTAGACCAAATCATTGTATGGAGGCAGATCATGGACAAATGGATCTAACTAAGGTTTTAGAAGTAAAGTGTAGTCACGGTGAACTGGATGTGGGTAGTACTGGTATAGATTTGGTATAAATTGTCCTGTGCATTTGCTAGCACATTATCTGACCCTGTCTATCGTCCCCACCTTGTGTGATAAGGGAATAGTGATGGACCATATAGGGGTTACGTATATTTTGTTTCAGGTTCTATCCTGACAACTACAAAAACTTTAAGCGTCATCCAACTCTGCTGGACTCTGTGGTGCAAGTGCCCTTGTAGTCTACAGGGCCAGCTACCCAGCTTCCTCTGCCTGGAGAGATTTAAAATACTTGTTCGTCCATGGCAGGAGTGTGACCGATCTCTACACACAAGATAAGTGGCAAAACAAAGCCACTGCTCAGCGTATCCAGATTATAACCCCATATTAAAAGACAAGATAATAATAATACATATCCAAGTGAATAATGACAATTGTGGACATAAATTTACCTAGTACTATCTTCACAGTCAAGTAATAGTGACAGAATTTAGTAGCACATCAACATTCTTCAAAAGGAGATAATTAATCAAAGTGATAACATTCAACAAGTGAATGCCAATTTGAGATTAATTATTATTTTTCAATGTTTATTGATTTCATGGTGTAAATAAATTTTATTCTATTTCAAGCTTTCCTAACCGAAAAGAGAAACGGTATAGGCTAAATAAATTGTAAATATTTATCAACAGACTTACTTACTTATTAAAGTTGAGTTTCTGTTATTGTTGATAAATAATTTTGTTAGTACCCCTAGCAGTGACCACAACAACAACAACAATAACAAATAATAATAAAATCAAAGGAGGATCGTGAGAGGGAGCCCATAGGGATTCAGGATAATACATTAACATCATACCTGGAAACTTATACAGCTTGACCCTACCTTTGATGTCCATACACCCTTATTCTTTTCAGAGAAGAGGGTATTTCTTATAAGACCAGACTCTTAGCTGGCACTATCCTGGTATCAACTGATACAACTTTTTGTCCAGGATAGCTTATTAATTTCAATACCATCTGAACCTCTCGCGACAATCATATAAATCAGTGGGTAGCTTCTCACTGCTATACTTGAATGGAGAGCAGTGTTGCCTTGACATGCTCTTCCGACAGCGCTGAAGACGGCGATTGATAAGAACCAACGATATCATTCGTCTTGCAGGAATTCCACTTTGATAGCTGGCAGATCTTCTGTCCCGGTGGTCGGAAGACAGTGACTGATACTATACTAACAATCCCGAAGACATAACTTCTCGTTCACAGTTATCCATAAGAATCGGGAAGAGAAACAACGCTGATGTTCAGATTGACTTACCAGTTACACGTACTAATGTCTGGGCTCGTATATAGTCGAACTCGTATTTTCGCTTACTAGTTGCTACTACACCTTCCTCAGCGCCAGTGGACAAGACATTTAGGGATTTCACATACTGATAAATTGCCCAGGGTTTATGTACTCAATAAACCAGGAGATATAAGGGATAAAAATTAACATTATACCTATATTGACATTTACTAACACACAGATAGCTTATACAGAATATTTTAATTAAAAGTGTTAAGGGTATATTTTAAAATGGTGTTCCTGTGCATCTGTATCAATGACATACGAGTATGGCCTCACTCGCATATAAACAATGAAGTATGCTGAACTTGAAATATGATGAACAGTGAAGTCTACTTCTTCATAGATGATGAACTCTGGGACTTTTAGTTCAAATCAGGATTAATTCATTCCTATTCATTTACTACATTAGTAGTCCATTTAATATTTTGGTGTTTAGTCTGATGTTTAACATATATACCATTCTATTAGGGGTCGATTAATAGGCTCAGTGATTAATTTGATGTCTTACCTAGCATTCACCCGAGGCAAACGCTCGCGGGACGAGGGGGTAATGTTGAGAGCGCATCATGGGGCGAAGCGATCTTGTAAAAGTTTTATTTAGATTAGAGAGATCGCTGTGCACCATGATATGCCTTACCAAAACACTAAAACTGTGATCATTGACTATGACTAAGCACGGTAGCGAAGCATGGCGAAGGGTTTATAGTTACGTTTTGAGTATTGAACAGTGTCGGCTTATGTGGCTGGTCCACTCACGATGTGTAGAGAATTATACTTACAAAATGTGTTCAAAAGTCTAGATTTTGACTTAGAAATCAAGTACGATTACAATTCAATATGGGATAAACCTATTTCGTCAGGATATGTGTAATCCACGGTAAGGAATAGGCGCGATTGCCCGAAGTATGTATTGAACGACATGTCAAGGTTAGTATCACCTGCATGTAGAGCTATACACATTTGAGGAATATATTTATTTGCCGACTAAAAGAAAGTGTGCACGAAGGCACAAAACTATAATAGTATGAACATTGATGAAAATTATAATGTGTCAAGAATGACTGGGAAAGAATAAAGTAAACGGACAAAATCATAAATGTGCTAGAAAAGCACAGACTATAATATTATGAATAGGAGGAAAAAATTTGCAGAAGCGTGAAACTATTTATAAAGAAAATATCGAAGGAAGTAATCGGCATTCAATTTCAAGATGTTAAATGTTGGAGCAGTGTGTCGCTCATAGAAGTCTTGTGAAAAATGAAAATCATTCAAACAGAGATCTTCAGAGAATCTGTGAAAGTTTTGGATTCTTTATTTTAACATTCAACTATTAACAGTTTGTTCCAGTTGGTTGAGGAATACAAATATAAATATGCATAAGAACGATTACACAGAAACGTTCTAGCCAGTTTTTAAAACAAGTTAAAGAGAAAACATTTTAAGGCGGTCGGAAATTTTATTAGACAATTTTATTGAGTCAAAACATCAGTAAATTATTTAAATAGAGAACACCCTAGACAACCTACGGACAACCAACAAATTGTTCTTAACAAATTGGGTACCATATCAATTCTGAGAAGGTTAAGGCGGGTGGCGTGATGCTGACGACATCACCCCTAGTATGCCGATTGTCAAGAATATATGGGCATAACATCATTTTCCAATTTGCCTCACTGGGTGTGTAACTGGATCCTTTACCTTAACTTTTTTTAAAGTGAAAATTGAAGTTAACTTTACATATAATTTTTTTTTTAAATTCATATAAATTAAATTAAGCCAAAATGAGCGATATTTTTTAAAAATATTATTATAAATAAAAAATAAATTTAGCAAAACTTAATCAGCAAAGCAATTATTAAAAGCCGGTTTAACTAAACACCATTTGACTTAGAAGATTGTTATTTTGTCTGTGCCATTTACTTTCAACAGCATTATTTCTTTTTAGAGCCACACACAATTGGGAAAAAGGAGAAGGTTAGAGATTTGTATTGTCACATAAGAGGGTGCTGGTTTTTGTGACGACATGTGACAAATTGTTTTAAAACATGGCAAAAAAATTACGTGACGTCATATGATGACAACTAAATACAACAGCAACACAAAAAATGATCATTTTCGTCACACAAAACGCTCACTAAGCATAACATGACAATAAACACAGAAAAAAAAACCCATAATATAGAAGCGGTAGTGATGAGTGGCATGTCGTACAAGGCGACTAATATAAGGTTTGGCATGAGACTGGCAAACTCTTCCTATAAAATAAACTACTACACCAACTACCGCTACCAGAGCACGTGACTGCTTGGTGCAGACTTCCAACAAAGGGATCACCTGCACTGCTGGCACCATCCTCCGTTAGGAGCGAAAGTTGGATGATGATGATTAATGATAAGTAAAACACCAAGATAGAAATATCACAGGTAGTAATAATAAACTAAAACAAATGTTTTAAAAGTAGGGCTTTTGCCTCGTTTTGGCGTGTCGTTCTCCGTTCAACCCAGACACAAGGTCCGTTGGTTATATTAGGTCGCATGTCCGAATATAAAAGAAATTGTGATTGGCATTAAAATAAGTAGAAGAGCTCAACGCTATGGTACTACATTCACCTCAAGACAGAGAGATGACAACGTCAATAGGGAGAAATATAACGGTTCTTCTTCTTTCACCTTTCAACTCTCCCCTGCTCTGCAGTAGTGGCCCACTAATTACTAAACATCGAGCAAAAGGATGATGGTTTTCAAAGGTATCAACCTTCGCTCAAGATTACTCTTGGCAGAAATATCAATAGAAGAATGATGCTTCTATTTCAGGGCATCTCACAGATTTTTTTTAGAATGGCAAGTATAACAAATGAGTCATCTAAGTTGTCATAAACTTCCTCTCACTTCTGTGAGAAAATATTCGTGTTATAAGTTACCCCAATAGATTGGGTGAATTTATAGTCTTATTGCACAGGTTATCTGGAATGTGTCGGGCAACGTTTTGAAATGACGTCGTCCCTTCGATGAGTTCAGTTTCTAACTGTTAACACGTGAGTGAAGTTCCTAGGACTTGGAGCGCTAAGTATTAACACTGGAGTTTACTCTGTTTTAAAAAAAATTGTAAGGGGTACTCCTAGTTTCTTCGCCTGTCTTCTAATAAAATGCTAAATCTACTCTTTATCCTGGCTGTCTATGATCTCCTGATGGAGGAAAGGAAAATGCAGTGCGAAAATCTTAAAGTGCCCTAGGCTTTAAGCGGAATTTTGGCTGAATGCAGGAGCTTATAAAGTACACGTCTTGACACATTGGAATACACAATCGAAAGAGACCCAGAAGTGACCGTTACTTCTGCTCATGCACGCGCACTAACGTAATCTACTATTTTAACCTTACGTTATAAATCAATTCGGTGTTGCGGTTTCAATAGCGCTGCGTTTTAGTGCTGCTGCCTTTGAGCACAGCAATGTTTCACTAATGAACGCAAAGCTGTGTGCAAATAGAGGCGTAACAATAAGGTATTACCACTCTACGAGTTATGTTTACCAAAACCATTAAACCACGCGACCTGCCTACTCTATATTATTACTCCTCATAATCTCTTACAAGGGTGTTATAATTTCATCGTTTTTAATACAACGAGCCACTTTGACGGCAGTCAAATATATCATTTATGTGCCTTAAGTTTTATAAAGATTGTTATTCTCCGACTGTCGTCCTGTTTACCAAAACAACCCTACCAGGAAATATTTAGCGTCATATTTCCCATTGTCCAAACATTCCTAGCTTGTCATGTCCACACAGGAAATAAGGATAATCCGTGTATTTGTGCAAGTCATGCTTGCAAAATTAACACGTTATCTTAACATGTCATCTGTCGTTCTTTTATTAGACTCATTCCACGTGTGTTTGTCGCCAATTTCCGGCTGGTATAAAGAAGATACCTGTTTATCTATCAATAGTCCATCTGGTCTAATCTTATTGATTCACAATCAAAGGGTACGTGACCTGGGCAGTCAATATGGTTGTGACGGCGATCTAACACAAATAAGAGAATATCACTAGACTATATTCTAAGAGAATATCACTAGACTATATTCTAAGATAATATCTAAAAGTAAGATAATGATTGGATGAGACAGAAAGATACGATGGTCGAGTGAGTAAGGACGGAGACGATTGGAGAAAAGAAAACTGAACGAAAGAATAAGAAGAGTATTTCGTCACAAACTCCCCAAGGAGCATAGGCCTTCAACAAACTTATGCAGAGTCTTTCTTGTGCCGTGCCACTAGCTCAAGATCACCCCATGTCGTCTTCATCCGCTTCGTGTCTGTCTTCAGTTCTCTTTTCCAAGTGTTTCTCTACCTCTGTTACCATGGTGATTCCAGAACAAGGACTATATGGTAATGCTGGTAATCAACAGGTTTTTTTTCCCAATATATGTCCTATCCATATCCAGCGTCTTCTTCTCATATCATGTTTCACTGTCGCTTGTCAGGTTCTTGCCACTTCTTCTCATATCATGTTCCACTGTCGCTTGTCAAGTTCTTGCCACTTCTTCTCATATCATGTTCCACTGTCGCTTGTCAAGTTCTTGCCACTTCTTCTCATATCATGTTCCACTGTCGCTTGTCAAGTTCTTGCCACTTCTTCTCATATCATGTTCCACTGTCGCTTGTCAGGTTCTTGCCACTTCTTCTCATATCATGTTTCACTGTCGCTTGTCATGTTCTTGCCACTTCTTCTCATATCATGTTCCACTGTCGCTTGTCAAGTTCTTGCCACTTCTTCTCATATCATGTTCCACTGTCGCTTGTCAAGTTCTTGCCACTTCTTCTCATATCATGTTCCACTGTCGCTTGTCAAGTTCTTCCACTTCTTCTCATATCATGTTCCACTGTCGCTTGTCAAGTTCTTCCCATTTCTTCTCATATCATGTTCCATTGTCGCTTGTCAAGTTCTTGCCACTTCTTCTCATATCGTGTTCCACTGTCGCTTGTCAAGATCTTGCCACTTCTTTTCATATCATGTTCCACTGTCGCTTGTCAAGTTCTTGCCACTTCTTCTCATATCGTGTTCCACTGTCGCTTGTCAAGTTCTTGCCACTTCTTCTCATATCGTGTTCCACTGTCGCTTGTCAAGTTCTTGCCACTTCTTCTCATATCGTGTTCCACTGTCGCTTGTCAAGTTCTTGCCACTTCTTCTCATATCGTGTTCCACTGTCGCTTGTCAAGTTCTTGCCACTTCTTCTCATATCGTGTTCCACTGTCGCTTGTCAAGTTCTTCCCATTTCTTCTCATATCATGTTCCACTGTCGCTTGTCAAGTTCTTGCCACTTCTTCTCATATCGTGTTCCACTGTCGCTTGTCAAGTTCTTGCCACTTCTTTTCATATCATGTTCCACTGTCGCTTGTCAAGTTCTTGCCACTTCTTCTCATATCGTGTTCCACTGTCGCTTGTCAAGTTCTTGCCCCTTCTTCTCATATCGTGTTCCACTGTCGCTTGTCAAGTTCTTGCCACTTCTTCTCATATCGTGTTCCACTGTCGCTTGTCAAGTTCTTGCCACTTCTTCTCATATCGTGTTCCACTGTCGCTTGTCAAGTTCTTGCCACTTCTTCTCATATCGTGTTCCACTGTCGCTTGTCAAGTTCTTGCCACTTCTTCTCATATCGTGTTCCACTGTCGCTTGTCAAGTTCTTGCCACTTCTTCTCATATCGTGTTCCACTGTCACTTGTCAAGTTCTTGCCACTTCTTCTCATATCGTGTTCCACTGTCGCTTGTCAAGTTCTTGCCACTTCTTCTCATATCATGTTCCACTGTCGCTTGTCAAGTTCTTGCCACTTCTTCTCATATCATGTTCCACTGTCGCTTGTCAAGTTCTTGCCACTTCTTCTCATATCGTGTTCCACTGTCGCTTGTCAAGTTCTTGCCACTTCTTCTCATATCGTGTTCCACTGTCGCTTGTCAAGTTCTTGCCACTTCTTCTCATATCGTGTTCCACTGTCGCTTGTCAAGTTCTTGCCACTTCTTCTCATATCGTGTTCCACTGTCGCTTGTCAAGTTCTTGCCACTTCTTCTCATATCGTGTTCCACTGTCGCTTGTCAAGTTCTTGCCACTTCTTCTCATATCGTGTTCCACTGTCGCTTGTCAAGTTCTTGCCACTTCTTCTCATATCGTGTTCCACTGTCGCTTGTCAAGTTCTTGCCACTTCTTCTCATATCGTGTTCCACTGTCGCTTGTCAAGTTCTTGCCACTTCTTCTCATATCATGTTCCACTGTCGCTTGTCAAGTTCTTGCCACTTCTTCTCATATCGTGTTCCACTGTCGCTTGTCAAGTTCTTGCCACTTCTTCTCATATCGTGTTCCACTGTCGCTTGTCAAGTTCTTGCCACTTCTTCTCATATCGTGTTCCACTGTCGCTTGTCAAGTTCTTGCCACTTCTTCTCATATCATGTTCCACTGTCGCTTGTCAAGTTCTTCCACTTCTTCTCATATCGTGTTCCACTGTCGCTTGTCAAGTTCTTCCCATTTCTTCTCATATCGTGTTCCACTGTCGCTTGTCAAGTTCTTGCCACTTCTTCTCATATCGTGTTCCACTGTCGCTTGTCAAGTTCTTGCCACTTCTTCTCATATCGTGTTCCACTGTCGCTTGTCAAGTTCTTGCCACTTCTTCTCATATCATGTTCCACTGTCGCTTGTCAAGTTCTTCCCCTTCTTCTCATATCATGTTCCACTGTCGCTTGTCAAGTTCTTCCCATTTCTTCTCATATCATGTTCCACTGTCGCTTGTCAAGTTCTTGCCACTTCTTCTCATATCGTGTTCCACTGTCGCTTGTCAAGATCTTGCCACTTCTTTTCATATCATGTTCCACTGTCGCTTGTCAAGTTCTTGCCACTTCTTCTCATATCGTGTTCCACTGTCGCTTGTCAAGTTCTTGCCCCTTCTTCTCATATCGTGTTCCACTGTCGCTTGTCAAGTTCTTGCCACTTCTTCTCATATCGTGTTCCACTGTCGCTTGTCAAGTTCTTGCCACTTCTTCTCATATCGTGTTCCACTGTCGCTTGTCAAGTTCTTGCCACTTCTTCTCATATCGTGTTCCACTGTCGCTTGTCAAGTTCTTGCCACTTCTTCTCATATCGTGTTCCACTGTCGCTTGTCAAGTTCTTGCCACTTCTTCTCATATCGTGTTCCACTGTCACTTGTCAAGTTCTTGCCACTTCTTCTCATATCATGTTCCACTGTCGCTTGTCAAGTTCTTGCCACTTCTTCTCATATCATGTTCCACTGTCGCTTGACTAGTTCTTGCCACTTCTTCTCATATCATGTTCCACTGTCGCTTGTCTAGTTCTTGCCACTTCTTCTCATATCGTGTTCCACTGTCGCTTGTCAAGTTCTTGCCACTTCTTCTCATATCGTGTTCCACTGTCGCTTGTCACGTTCTTGCCACTTCTTCTCATATTATGTTCCACTGTCGCTTGTCAAGTTCTTGCCAGTTCTTCTCATATCGTGTTCCACTGTCGCTTGTCAAGTTCTTGCCACTTCTTCTCATATCGTGTTCCACTGTCGCTTGTCAAGTTCTTGCCACTTCTTCTCATATCGTGTTCCACTGTCGCTTGTCAAGTTCTTGCCACTTCTTCTCATATCGTGTTCCACTGTCGCTTGTCAAGTTCTTGCCACTTCTTCTCATATCGTGTTCCACTGTCGCTTGTCAAGTTCTTGCCACTTCTTCTCATATCATGTTCCACTGTCACTTGTCTAGTTCTTGCCACTTCTTCTCATATCATGTTCCACTGTCGCTTGACTAGTTCTTGCCACTTCTTCTCATATCATGCTCCATTGTCGCTTGTCAAGTTCTTGCCACTTCTTCTCATATCATGTTCCACTGTTGCTTGTCAAGTTCTTGCCACTTCTTCTCATATCATGTTCCACTGTCGCTTGTCAAGTTCTTGCCACTTCTTCTCATATCATGTTCCACTGTCGCTTGTCAGGTTCTTGCCACTTCTTCTCATATCATGTTTCACTGTCGCTTGTCATGTTCTTGCCACTTCTTCTCATATCATGTTCCACTGTCGCTTGTCAAGTTCTTGCCACTTCTTCTCATATCATGTTCCACTGTCGCTTGTCAAGTTCTTGCCACTTCTTCTCATATCATGTTCCACTGTCGCTTGTCAAGTTCTTCCACTTCTTCTCATATCATGTTCCACTGTCGCTTGTCAAGTTCTTCCCATTTCTTCTCATATCATGTTCCATTGTCGCTTGTCAAGTTCTTGCCACTTCTTCTCATATCGTGTTCCACTGTCGCTTGTCAAGTTCTTGCCACTTCTTCTCATATCATGTTCCACTGTCGCTTGTCAAGTTCTTGCCACTTCTTCTCATATCGTGTTCCACTGTCGCTTGTCAAGTTCTTGCCACTTCTTCTCATATCGTGTTCCACTGTCGCTTGTCAAGTTCTTGCCACTTCTTCTCATATCGTGTTCCACTGTCGCTTGTCAAGTTCTTGCCACTTCTTCTCATATCGTGTTCCACTGTCGCTTGTCAAGTTCTTGCCACTTCTTCTCATATCGTGTTCCACTGTCGCTTGTCAAGTTCTTGCCACTTCTTCTCATATCGTGTTCCACTGTCGCTTGTCAAGTTCTTGCCACTTCTTCTCATATCATGTTCCACTGTCGCTTGTCAAGTTCTTCCCCTTCTTCTCATATCATGTTCCACTGTCGCTTGTCAAGTTCTTGCCACTTCTTCTCATATCATGTTCCACTGTCGCTTGTCAAGTTCTTGCCACTTCTTCTCATATCGTGTTCCACTGTCGCTTGTCAAGATCTTGCCACTTCTTTTCATATCATGTTCCACTGTCGCTTGTCAAGTTCTTGCCACTTCGTCTCATATCATGTTCCACTGTTCCACTGTCGCTTGTCAAGTTCTTGCCCCTTCTTCTCATATCGTGTTCCACTGTCGCTTGTCAAGTTCTTGCCACTTCTTCTCATATCGTGTTCCACTGTCGCTTGTCAAGTTCTTGCCACTTCTTCTCATATCGTGTTCCACTGTCGCTTGTCAAGTTCTTGCCACTTCTTCTCATATCGTGTTCCACTGTCGCTTGTCAAGTTCTTGCCACTTCTTCTCATATCGTGTTCCACTGTCGCTTGTCAAGTTCTTGCCACTTCTTCTCATATCGTGTTCCACTGTCGCTTGTCAAGTTCTTGCCACTTCTTCTCATATCATGTTCCACTGTCGCTTGTCAAGTTCTTGCCACTTCTTCTCATATCATGTTCCACTGTCGCTTGACTAGTTCTTGCCACTTCTTCTCATATCATGTTCCACTGTCGCTTGTCTAGTTCTTGCCACTTCTTCTCATATCGTGTTCCACTGTCGCTTGTCAAGTTCTTGCCACTTCTTCTCATATCGTGTTCCACTGTCGCTTGTCACGTTCTTGCCACTTCTTCTCATATTATGTTCCACTGTCGCTTGTCAAGTTCTTGCCAGTTCTTCTCATATCGTGTTCCACTGTCACTTGTCAAGTTCTTGCCACTTCTTCTCATATCGTGTTCCACTGTCGCTTGTCAAGTTCTTGCCACTTCTTCTCATATCGTGTTCCACTGTCGCTTGTCAAGTTCTTGCCACTTCTTCTCATATCGTGTTCCACTGTCGCTTGTCAAGTCCTTGCCACTTCTTCTCATATTATGTTCCACTGTCGCTTGTCAAGTTCTTGCCACTTCTTCTCATATCATGTTCCACTGTCACTTGTCTAGTTCTTGCCACTTCTTCTCATATCATGTTCCACTGTCGCTTGACTAGTTCTTGCCACTTCTTCTCATATCATGCTCCATTGTCGCTTGTCAAGTTCTTGCCACTTCTTCTCATATTATGTTCCACTGTCGCTTGTCAAGTTCTTGGCATCAGTTCCACATTAGTCACCTTGTCGTACTACCTCAACCCTTCTGTTCTACGCAAGTATCCATTTACGAAAGTATCTTTTTGTTTTTTTATTTTTGCTGTTCTCAATGTTTCAGAGCCAATCAAGAGGACTGACCTGATATTTGAATTGGACATTCTAATTTTTGTGTTGGACCTTATTTCTCTTGATCTTCAGATATTACTTAATGCAGCGAAAGCTCTTCTATCCTTTTTTTTCTTTTTCGTACGCCCGCTATTACTCGAGGCGAAATCTCGGGTTAGTATTCTAAACCTGAGACTGATTTTACGTGAGTATCCTATTTTCCCTGTGCGCTGACAAGTTTCCCCTCGCCATTCAGGCAGATACTCGCCGTCTTCGGAGGGTTGTATTCTTATTTTGAAATCAATGTCTGTTCTCCAACCGTGTCTATTCTGCTGCCAAAGTATATAATATCACAGTTAGTCAAGAGAAAATGAGTACTGCACAAACGGTGGGGTAAAAAAACATTAGGGAAAATTGTTCTTACTAAGACAAACAACAAAAATAATTGTATACGTTACAACATTTCTGTAGCTGTATATTGGATCACATGATATTTCTAATATTTGGAAAGTGCCCTAGTGTAACTGATGGAACTGGGGTTTGGGTGGAACGGCACGCAAAATTTATATTTAAAACAAAACAAAGAGAAAAGGCCTATGTTATACCCACAAGGCTGGAACCACACATTAAAAAATAGAATAATAAAAATTACTTACTCCTCATAAAATAAGGTAAAACAATGAAGTAACAAAAAACACGACTTAAAAACAACAAATTATAATATAAATTGACGCCATCAATAGCACTCAATTGCAAAGGACAATAGGAATCTGCATATAACACAAAACTGAAAATAAAACGAAATTAAAAACCCTCACAATTAGGTTGAACAGGGTAGACCAAAATGGTGGACGAGCGCAATGACGATCAGCTGTTACTACTTCTCTCTCCACCAATCACCTGAAAACAAAAACGCCTTCAAGGCGTTAAGTATTCTGACGTCGACGAGTGTGACATGCACTACTTCCATCTACGGGCGTATCATTTTTATATGTATTTAACCTTCTTCTCGTCTTCAAGTATCGTACCTGGTGTCCCTCCACGAATTCCTATCTTCAGTATCAGTTCCGTTGTTGTCCTCTTTCCATGTCATGATGTCAAATTGTCCAATATTTTCTCTCTTTATCCTCCTGTATCTCTTTCCCCTTCAATATTTCCTGCTGTTACGATATATTCCAGCTTTCTTCTTCTCATACGATGCGCAAAGAAAAGTGATTGCTTCTTTCTAGCACGAGGAATAAGCTTTCTCTGCACACTGGGCCCTCTAAATAAAATTTTAAAAAAATTTTAAAAATGGAAGAAAACGCAGGTATTATGCTCACTACAGAAGGAAAATTAGACAGATGACAATGTCAATAGGTGAAAATATTAAAGTTAGGCATACACAGTGTCGCATTTTGGAAAAAAATACGCCTTACAAATTCTTGGTAGTGGTACATTTCAACCAATCGGACGCAAGTACCTCTCTCTCATTCGCAACGCTGAGTAATGGCTTTGTAAACAAAGCGATATCTGTGTTTGATGGCGAAAGAAGAAAATTCATATAAAAAGAAGGGATGATTAGAAGGAGTTGATAATAGTATTGTTAGAAGCGGAGAAGAACATATTAATTTCCTTCCCCAGGACTAATTGCAAAGTTGCTGCAAAAAGAAGATAGAAGTTTGTGAACAGACAACTTCGTCATACTTTGTCATGCTGAGCAATTTTGGAAAATTATATACTGAAGCACATTAAAAACGCACCACTATTATATATACTGATGCCGAGAAGCTGGCAAAAAAAAGTGTGGGAATGGATTTTCCCCGTGTTTGCCATGCGGTAGAGAGCGAATGGCTGCTGGAATGGAAAGTGCAAGATTCAACCCATGGGTGTGTGCACAGACTACATGAAAACGATGAAAGTTACACGTGCAACACGATTCTCAACAGCTATGACCCTGAAAATGTGTACGCGTTGTGGCAGTATACTCGGTATAAAAAGGCCGTTGAGACAAAACACCCAGTACATGTGCTTGAAATGCCACGACTATCTGAAAACGACCGCCAACGAGCCATTGGTATGTTGGAGACTGGAATGAGCTCGCGGGCCATTGCCAGAAGGATGAATTGCCACCACAGCACTATTGTACGTCTCAATGAACGTTACGGAACCACTGGCAGTGCCCGGGATAGACTTCGGAGTGGCCAACCACGAGTTACTACCCTGCGCAAGATCGTCATATTGTGCTGAGTCACCTAAGGAATCGTTCTCTCCCGGCAAGTCAAACAGCAAGAGCAATAGTAGGTAGACATGGGCAAGTCTCTGGAATGACAGTCATACGACGACTCAGAGATACAGGCCTTACTGCAAAACGACCTTATGTTGGGCCAAACTTGACTCACAGACATCGTTAGCAGCGCCTGCAATGGGCAGAGCAACATATCAGATGGGCTAGACTGCAGTTGAATGCTGTCCTATTCACAGACGAGAACAGATTCAACATATCCTTTGCAGATGGACGTATGCGGATTTAGCGACGGTGTGAAGAGCGCTTTGCAGATTGCTGTGTCAACCGATTTCGAGGTGGCAGTATTCACATTTGGGGAGGATTCAGTTTTCACCATCGCTTGCCTCTTCACGTCTTCCGTGGAAATGTTAATGCTGTGACATATCGAGATGAGGTTCTGGATGCACTGGTTGCTCCTGCGTTCACAATTTATCCAGACTTGCAGCTTCTCCAGCAGGATAACGCACGTGCATTTTTTTGTATTTTTGGTTTTCTCCCTTGCCTGCACAGAATGCAATGAATTTCATAACAATCAAATGTACAAATTAATGACCAGCATGGATTCATAGGAAAATGAATAAAGATTCCAAATATGTAAACTTGTACACACTTATATTTACATTTCACACTCTGTTCCTGGATTATACAGGTGGTGCGTTTTTAATGTGCTTCAGTATATAAATTCAAAGACAAACCTAATAGAGGAAATTCTTGGAGGGAAAGAAAGCTGTTGACTGTACAATTAAAATAAGGTATCGACGAACGTAATCCATACAACGGATAGAGAGAAGGAGAAGGATGAAGAAATCAGACAAAACGCAAATACACGAAACCCGCCATTGGTACGACAAAAATTAGCAGCACACTTGAGATGCCTTTCTTGTTTAGCCGCGGACGGACTATAAATAGAACTGGGACGGGGTAGGAAGGGCTTTATGCTAGCAGATAGATAATGTTAGTCCTTTTCAGGACTTAGTATCTATCAACGCTGATCGGGTTAGCAGTTAGTTGACTTTTTTTGGGATGGTAAATGCGCTCTGATATAACCACATAGGTTGAAAGGACGCGCCTAGCCAGAGGAAGGCAAAAAGCGAACCAAAAAAAAAAAAAAGGAAATCTTACACACGCCAAATTTAAAATTCGGAAGGCAGACTACTTGGAGGGAGAGAGAGACAGATCGACGCCTGGTCAAGCTCATTCAAATCTGTATGTCGGGCAGTTCGAATCTGTGCTAAGCCTTCAGTCTGTTATACTTCTGATTTATCCTAGAAGGGGTTTGTAATATTACGAATATATATATATATATATATATATATATATATATATATATATATATATATATATATATATATATATATATATATATATATATATATATATATATATATATATATGTAAATACTTCTTTTACATGCTTGATAATTAAATTAAACTGTGAGACAAAATTTGAATTCAAAATGGAGGAAGATGCAAGGACCACGATGCTTACAAGAGATGTGCGAGAATGGAAAGGCAGAACTAAGGAAACGCCTATGTTTTATTGATGACTGCAAGTCTATATGACTTTAGAAGGCGACTGCAGCATCATGATTGTGTACAGTAACTGTATTATTTATTTTTATAAATTTAATCAGTTAGACTTGTCATTGCCTATACACTGCCACTGAACCAGAACTTAAATCATACCTAAATAAGAATACGCTGAACACATCATCTCATGACACGTAGACCTGTGGGAAATCAACACACAAGGACTAGCCACATGCTACTTGTATTGCAGGTTTACTGTTCTAGTTTGGAACAGCCTGATCTGAAACTACCTTCCACTCAACCTATACTGTGTGTGACGGAGTTCAAGTGTTTTGGCTCCATCAATCCTTAGCTAGCCAAACACAAGTTACTAGAAGCTGTATTCCAACTACACTCGTGCGTTACCAGACATTGTGTCCAGGGACTGTAAAGTTAAGTCCTATGTATAAGAATTCCAGAAACGTATGTGAGATCCCAAAGAGACCGTGTAATGATGACAACGTGCAATCTGTGTTAACTCAGTGCAGGCAAAAGACATTATGACTAACTTCAGCAAATGAACTTTATGTAAAAAGATTTTATAAATATTAAGTGTGAATTTTATTTTTAACATTTTACTTGAGATTTTTCAATTTCCAAAAAGAGAAACAAAAAAATAGATGTATATAATTTAATGATTCAGTAAATTGTAATTGTATGACAGTGCAAAGACACATCCTGGCGCCGACATAAATTCAGATCACAATCCAGTCATCATCAAAGTAAATATAAAGCTGAAAAGAGCAGGAAACAGAAGACAGGAGGAACCTCAGATAGAAATATCAGCGCTGAAACAACCAGATATAAAACAGAAGTATTTAATTGACGTCAAAAATAAATATCAACAGTTATTGACAGAAAGCATGGAGCAGTATAGAAGAGAAAACCCAGAAGAAAAAGCAACCGCAAAATGGGAATGCTTAAAAACAAGCATACAATCAGCAAATGCAAATTTACCTAAAAATGAGTCTAAGAAAAATCAAATTTGGATGACAGATGACATCTTGAATAAAATGGCAGAAAGAAAGAAAGCAAAAAACACTCCAGAATATAAAACAATAGACAATGACATACGTACTATGTGTAGAGAAGCAAAAGAACGGTGGATAGAAACAAAATGCAAGGAAATAGAAGACTTGGAAGCAAAGCACATGACAAGAGATATGCATGAAGAAATAAAGAAATTATCAAATCGGTCACGGTTTGCACAAGGAGGAAGCTGTATCAAGAACAAAAATGGTGTAATATTACTTGATGAGAAAGACATATCAAACAGATGGGCAGAATACGAAAAAGAACTATTCGAGGACAACAGAGGTAAAAAAAACCATCACCAGATTCTAATGAAGGCCCAAACATTCTCAGATCAGAAGTAGAGAATGCCATACATATGATACAAAAAGGAAAATCAGCAGGCATGGATAACATAAAAATTGAAATGATAGAAGCTCTGGAGAGCTTTGGTGTAGATACAATCACAGAAATATGCAACGATATCTACAATACAGGATATATACCAGACGACATGAAGACATCAGTTTTTATAACATTGCCCAAAAAACCAAATGCAACAGAATGTTCAGACTTCAGAACAATCAGCCTGATGAGTCATGCAATTAAGATACTGCTCAAAATCATACAGGAAAGAATAAAAAGTAAAGTAGACAGCGAAATCCAAGAAGAACAGTTTGGTTTTAGACGGAACAGTGGAACAAGAGAGGCAATATTTTGCCTAAGAATATTAGCAGAAAAATATACAGAAGTCCAAAAAAGTATGTATATGTGCTTCATTGACTATAAGAAGGCTTTTGACAGAGTCCATCATGAGAAAATAATTGAATGCCTCAATGATGGAAAAGATATAAGAATACTCAGTAACCTTTATTGGGAGCAAATTGCCACAGTAAGAACTGGAAGGAATTATTCACCATACATAGACATAAAAAGAGGTGTCAGACAAGGTTGTGTGCTGTCCCCTTGCCTATTTAATTTATACACCGAAAAAATTTTCAAACAGATACAGGAAATACCAGGACTGAACATCAGTGGAAGGTCAATAAATAACCTTAGATATGCAGATGATACCGTGTTGTTAGCTGAAAGTGAACAGGAGTTACAAGAACTAGTGAAGCAAGTGAACTGCATAAGTCATGAATATGGACTCGACATTAATATTGAGAAAACAAAAACTATGATAATTAGCAAAACAGATGATAAACCCACATTAAAGATAAGCGTAAATGGGAAAATCCTGGAACAAGTCAAGAGCTACGTATATCTTGGTCATATAATAACAGAAGATGGCAGATGTGAAACAGAAATCAAGAAGAGAATAGGAATGGCCAAAGCCACATTCAACAACATGAAACATATACTGACATCCAAACAGTTATCTCACAAATTAAAACTGAGAATCATAAAGTGTTATATATATTCTGCATTTCTGTATGGTGCAGAAACATGGACGATGAATAAGCAGTTGGAAGAAAGAATTGAGGCTCTTGAAATGTGGATATATAGAAGAATGGGGCGTATCTCATGGAAAGAGATGAAAACAAATAAGGAGGTCCTAGAAAATCTAGGTATGAAAAGAGAACTAATGAGGGAGGTCAAAGTTCGGCAGCTAAAATACTTTGGCCACATAAAAAGGCATAGCACCTTGCAGAAGACCATAACAGAAGGGAGAGCTGAAGGCAAACGTGCAAGGGGAAGACAGCGCTATAAGTGGGAAGATAACATCAAGAGATGGACAGGAAAGAGTCTATCAGAGTGCACCACCAAGACAAGAGACAGAAGACGTTGGAGATCCATTACAGCCAACCTTCGTTGTGGCGATGGCAGCTGATGATGATGAATTGTATGACTTGTCAATTCTTATTGTTGACAGTTATATTTTGCTGAGTTATTGTTGTCACAGTATAGTTAGGTGACGGTAGCACTCTAGAGCTCTTGATCTATACTATTACCATCCAGACTTTGCTCTTTACAGCTTTAACTATACCTGTGCCATCCTTACACCAGTGCATTTCTCCGAGACTGGGGTATCCTTGTCTAGACTAAATTTCCTTGTCTAGTCTTCTATACTATCATCGTCTGTCACATATTAAACCATCTGTCACACAAACTAAAACAAAAGGAAAGAATTCGAAGCTTTCGCACTATGTTCATCACAGACAAAAGATTACACAGAGAGATGAAAACAGCAACAGGTAGAAATACCAAAGTTAGCTACTACAAACTAAAACAAGGGGAATAATTCAAAGCAAACAAAGTGGCAGTGGAACAAGAAATCACAAGAAGACGCAGGAGATGGATAAAATATACATTGATAAAATCTGTTGACAGCATTACAAGGCAGTCCTCGTTCTAGAATCACCAAGGTAAGACCAAAGATTACACGGAGAAGAGAACTGGAGACAGGCGTGAATGGATGAAAAAGTCAAGGAAAGACCTTGAGCGGATGGCACGTGACAGGAAGACTTGGCATAAGTTTGTTGATGGCACGTGACAGGAAGACTTGGCATAAGTTTGTGGATGGCACGTGACAGGAAGACTTGGCATAAGTTTGTTGATGGCACGTGACAGGAAGACTTGGCATAAGTTTGTTGATGGCACATGACAGGAAGACTCGGCATAAGTTTGTTGATGGCACGTGACAGGAAGACTTGGCATAAGTTTGTTGATGGCACGGGACAGGAAGACTTGGCATAAGTTTGTTGATGGCAAGGGTGATGATGAATTCAACGCTTTGGCAGTATGTTCGCGATAGACCAGGTAAATTGCGGATTAGCCCTTTCCTTCCGGCACTTAAAATTGCGGGGTCCCCTTCTTTAAATGTACTTTCACAACGTTCCCATGGAAACCCTGCAAACTGGCTTACTAAAACCCACTTTATTCGTGAAATGCACAAGATAGGAAGTGACCTTTTGTTTGAAGTCAAGTTAACATTTGGTAAAATTTAATTTAGTTTAAATTTTCCACTGTTGTGTCAATGGAATTACAGGATCCAGATCGTCTTGCAGAAATAAAAGTTACATTATGGTTGCACTCATTTTAATTTCTAAATGCTCCGAAATTAGAAAATAGATATATTTTTTATCAAGGTAGATCTTTAGAGAGGTCAGTGGTTTTAAAGTAGATCCGCACAGCTCTGAGTTGCCGACCGCTGTCATAGACGAAGGATAAGGCAGAGAGATTCATGTAAGAATTCAACGAGCCAATAAAGTGACACGTGAGCTTACTGCAACTTTGAAGCATCCATAAATCCATTACAAAGAAGCAGGTGACAAATATAACATTAATTCCAGAATTGTGCTATCAGTGACAAACCAGAACATTAACAGAAAAATGATTTTAAAACATCAGCACCATTAAAAGGAGATGTCTAAGGAAAGCAGCTACTACAGTACAAATAGACATAATGAGAAAACAAGTGCTCAGGGTCATCTTCGGCACAGCACCAATAATGGAACGCACTGAGAAAAATAGGTAGTTTGTACATCTTGTGTTGACATGTCTCTGTCATAGGGAGCGGCACTATTTTACTTATGTGTGACAGGGGAGAGAAGTTTTGATCTCAAATGGCCGTTAGATAACATTCATAAATCATATGTCACCCTTTTGTATTATGAGACAGGTGGTTAGGTTTTGGTGATCGTTGTGAGAAATCTCTCGAGTGTAACTGGTTACCACCAGAGTTGTTAGTACCCGAAGGAAAGATGATGCAACCCAAGTTCTTATTACTCACCACAGGCTGTCACGTTATCTATTCTCCTTGATACCTTCCACTACAACGTGTATATCCAATGACTCTTTAGTTTTATAAAACAATCTGTTTATTTATAAGTCCAACTGGACTACAAGGTTCATATAGTTGACACAACTCAATAACCTGACTACTGACGGTCAGAACGTTCACAATTAAAAAAAAGCATTGTTCCTTGTATAAAACGACAGCCTCAACGAAATACTATCCCATGTCATTTGTAAACAATGGTGGCTTCTACTGACTCTTTGTAATTTCATAGATAAAAGTTATCAAAATGTTCACACAACATAACGAGAGGTACAAACCGTAAACAATTCTTCCAACATAATAACTTAGTCGTGTGAAAAGGTTCCACTTGCAGAAAGGGATAGTTCTCAACTTCTAACAAGGAAAACGCACCGATCTGCAAGACTGATGTGTCTCGCTCAGAAGCTAGTTCTCGACTGTTCTTATAAAAGTACTCAAGCCCGTGCTTTCTGTACACACACACTCAAGTGTCAACAATGCCTAGGTCTTCGTCTATTAATTAAGGGGAGCTAACTATTAATTTCTAGTCTTGTTCAAGTACGTCGGTCTGTTAGACTTTATTTCTAATACTAACGTGAAAACTTGCGTTAGTGTTGGCCGTACTGTCACATCTCCAACAACCTGAAACAGGTGCATAAAACCTCAAATTGTATGCTACTGGAAATATGGGATTGTCCAGAAGATAGATCGAGGAGTGACATACATTTTTAAGACATTTAAAAATATACCAGCACATACTAAGTGTTCTCTATCTGGAACAATAAATTAATTAATCGAACCTGCGATACTTCAGGGCATATGTTGTAGATTAACTGAAACAAAGACGTAAAATAATTTAAAAAAAAACAATTGATTAACTAGAACAGTGACGTGAAATAAAACACAAATGATTAGCCGGAATATTGACAGGAAAAATCAAACACAATAGATTAACTGGAACGTTGCCGTGAAATAAAACACAATAGATTAACTAGAACATTGACATGACATAAAACACAATAGATTAACTAAAACACTGACGTGACATAAAACACAATAGATTAACTAGAATATTGACGTGAAATAAAACACAATAGATTAACTAGAACATTGACGTGAAATAAAACACAATAGATTAACTAGAACATTGACGTTAAATAAAACACAATAGATTAACTAGAACATTGACGTGAACTTTTTTTTTTTTTTTCGTACGCCCGCTAATACTCGAGGCGAAATCTCAGGTTATTATTAATGTCTAACCTGACATTGATTTTTACGTGAGTATCCTATTTTCTTGTACAGAGACAAGTGTCCCTCGCCATTCAGGCAGATACTCGCCGTTTTCGGAGGTACCCATTAGAGCTGGGTCGGCTCAGGAGCCGCCAGTCCCTGGTAGACGACACTCCTTCAAATGTACTCGCCAGGTCTCGAGTTAATCCAGTCCAAATCCCGGTCGACGAAAAATCCTCAAATGCCGTCGCCCGGGTTTGATCCTGAATCACCCGGTCGCCAGAGCGGTGTTGTAACCACTACGCTAGCGCGGCTCCTGACGTGAACTAAAACACAATAGAGTAAGTGACACATTGACGTGAAACAAAACACAATAGATTAATTGGAACATTGATGTGAAATAAAATACAGTAGATTAACTAGAACATTGACGTGAAATTAAGCACAATTGTTTAACTAGAACATTGACAGGAAATAAAACACAACAGATCAACCAGAACATTGACGTGAAATAAAACATAGTAGATTAACTAGAACATTGACGTGAAATTAAGCACAATAGATTAATTAGAACATTGACATGAAATAACACAAAATAGATTAATTCGAACATTGACGTGAAATAAAACACAATAGATTAACTAGAACATTGACGTGAAATACAACACAATAGATTAACTAGAACATTGACATGAACTAAATCACAATAGCGAAAGTGACACATTGACATGAAACAAAACACAATAGATTAACTGGAACATTGACGTGAAATAAAACACAATAGATTAACTAGAACATTGACGTGAAATAAAAAACAAAAGATTAACTAGAACATTGACGTGAAACAAAACACAATAGATTAACTAGAACATTGACGTGAAAACAAATCACAATAGATTAACTGGAACATTGACGTCAAATAAAACACAATAGATTAACTAGAACATTGACGTGAAATAAAACACAATAGATTAACTAGAACATTGACGTGAAATAAAACACAATAGATTAACTAGAACATTGACGTGAAATAAAACACAATAGATTAACTAAAACATTGACGTGAAATAAAACACAATAGATTAACTGAAGCATAGACGTGAAATAAAACACAATAGATTAACTAAAACATTGACGTGATATAAAACACAATAGATTAACCAAAACATTGACGTGAAATAAAACACAATAGATTAACTGAAGCGTTTCCCATAGTCAGTTGGGACTGAAGGGGCTATTAATATTATTATTATATAAACCAATAAAACGGTATTGAATCAGTTCTACAAATTAACGGTTCACGTGAAACAAGGGACGTTTCAGGTTTTACACTTCGTCAGCCACAGTTACAAACAGGTGACAAGGACAAGAATTACATAGAGGTACTACAAAAACATACGATGGTGAGAAACATACACCAAATGAGCGATACAAACAGATGGAAAAAGTAAACACCCACAGTGACGAGCGGAAAAAGAACAATACTAATACAAGAAAATCGTAAAACCTGAAAGAAATAACGAAACAAGAAAGTAAATAATCAACGAAACGAAAAAACGAGAATGAACAAAACTTCGGAACAAGTAAAAGGTCACTTAGATAGATCCGTAGATGCTTGGAATTGAACACTGAGGTACCTTGTCCAAGAAATCGTCTAAGGAAGCGACAATTTAAAAAGATACAAAAGGATACGAAACGAACCAAAACAAAAACATAAGAAGACAGATCGAAAAAACAACGAATAAAGAAGAATGAAAAAGAGAGAAAAGCCACCAGAATGTATGCAAAATGATGTTGGACATTAAGGACTTTTGGAGATAAACATAATATTAATATTATTAGACATGAAATTAAAAAGAAATAAAACAAAACTATAGCTGAAATGACAGCCCGCCTAAGAAAGAAGCCAGTCACAAAAGCAATGGGAAAACAAGGCAGTAATAGGGTGTCTCAGAATTAAGTAATGTAAAGATTATAGAGTGTATGAATTGATGAAATATAGTCTCATATTAATTAACACGTGCGAGGCTTTGACAATAAACACGCATATGGAAAGAAAATTGGAGACAACAGCGATGCAGTCTCTAAGAGGGTGTAGTTGGTAACTAGGACAGTCAGTGAATCACATCAGAAAGTCCACAGAGAAACCGAAGGAAGTTAACAATTAATAAACACAAAATGGAGCAAAGTTCTAAGGACGCGCCAATGAGAACAGAAAAAAAAGCTCTGTAACAACAGGTAAATTCAAGTCAAAATAGAAAGGAGGACAACAGAGATAGAAAAGCTTTGAAAAACTAACCCTACATAGGCGAGAACAGAGTGAATACACTGGTGGTTCAAGACGTCATAGACAGCAGGAAATGGACAGAAAAGAGATTACGAAAGCCATGTCTGTCGGCATGGCACTTACAGATTAAAATGTGTCATGTACCTGGTAGGAGTGACATCAGTCAATCAATCATGCGTCATTTGTGGTAAATTAAGACTGCACAAAAATAATCACTCCCAAAACCAAAAGCAGATTCGGCGAATATGTTAAACACGTAGGGGAGGAAATATACGTAAAATCAATGATGTCACAATGATTGACCCAGGAACGTCACTTTGTCTGTGTTTAAGTGTACTGCTGAAGGCAAAACGGATTTGTTGTGCAAGTAGGAAAGAAAAGTTATAGAATTTAAAAGCCATGACCTATTATTGATTTTAAAAAAAAGTAAATTGATCCTGTTACACGCCCATGAGGCATAATGGGAAAATGGTGTTTTAGGAATATATTTTCTTGACCACCGGCACACTAGGGGTGATGTGGTCAGCATCACGCCGGCCGCCTTAACCTTCCCAGAGTTGCCATTCTACCAAATTCATGACGCTGGGTCGACCACGGAGCCGTTTGCGGTCTACAAAATCCCACCTCAACTGGGGATGGAACCATGGTCCATCGAGCTAGGAAGCCAGTGCTCTAACCACTTATAGAAAATGGAATAAAATGCCTTCATCTGTCAGTGATAAAC
Source organism: Oreohelix idahoensis (assembly GCA_024509875.1). Classification (NCBI taxonomy): domain Eukaryota; kingdom Metazoa; phylum Mollusca; class Gastropoda; order Stylommatophora; family Oreohelicidae; genus Oreohelix; species Oreohelix idahoensis. The sequence continues at coordinate 4,874 of JAMPIV010007871.1, read as the reverse complement.
CATGACATTTTGTGAATGATATTCTTCTCTGAAATAGTTGCGAGGCCTTCCAGAAAAGTAAATAGCAACAACATTATTTGAAAACATGATGTTTTCATCATACTAAAGTGTCAGATTTAAATACTGTGTGACGTTAGAAAATACTTACATGTCACTACTTTAATTAACAGACAGGACAATAATAACTGCATGAGAAAGACAAACCACACATCTGCTTATAATTGTTTATCATTATTTAGTCAACTTTTTTTAAAAACTGTCATTTAGTGACACACAGATGTTTGACAATGACCTTTACTGAACTGGAAAAAAAATGGGTACTAATTCTGGTTTGTAAGAGATTGTGGCACATTTTACGTAACTATTAACTCGAAGTTATGGTTTAGTCATAACGTAAGGTTTTAAAACAATCTAGTGGATTGAAACAGTCATTCCAACATGATGCGTGTGGAGCAAAATGTGCGCCTAGGCAAGAATACTGAAAACAACATAGAAAGAAAATGTCGATGATTTACTCGTACTTTAGCAGCTCACTAGAGTACGGCATTAAATAATAGCAAAGAAATTTGGAAACATAAAAAATAAATTTTTAAAAGCATGCGTACTGTCAAACTGTAACATTCGCAATACACCATGGACGCAGTATTGCAACTTACAGACATCATTTACAATGATACAAATGCACGTTTCTTGAACCAAAGTCTTGACGGACCTTCAGTTTTCAATAAACTTCTGGACAAAGAGGCTAAGGATATAGCAGTTATCGTCAACTGCATTTTTGTATGTGGTACTATTGCGTCCTTCGGAATAATCACTAATGTGATCAATCTGGTTATGTTTTCAAAACAAGGGTATGAAAATACAATGAATATAAGTCTTTCTGGAATAGCAGTTTCTGATCTATGCACGCTGTTGTCAATGGTTTGGTTTGACATTTGTATCAGTCCACAGTGGGAGATCTCAGATACCAATATTGCCTTTTCTGAGATTTTATACCTGACTGCAGGATGGCCAAATTGTATTTTTGCTAGAATCATCATCATCATCTCAGCCCGTAACCCGTCATGGGTCGTAGGGGTGCCATGGTGGAAGCATCAGCAGACAGGGTCCTCCACTGCTCTCTATCCTCAGCAATGCGTACAAGTGTGGAAAAACCGTGTCCTGCCCATTCTTTGATGTTATCAGCCCAGGATTTTCTTTGCCTTCCTCTTCTCCGTTTACCTTCGACTGTCCCCTGAAGGATCGTTTTCGAAAGGGAGTCATGACGAGTTACATGCCCAAACCAGGCAAGCTTTCGATGTTTCACTATTGACAAAAGTGGTTCTTGGTGGCCTGCATAGGTGTTTATCTTCTCTCTAACATAGACATTTGTTTTGTGCTCTTTATAGCAAATGCGCAAAATTCTTCTATAACATTTATGCTCGAAAGCCTGAATCCTTCGCTCCGTATCTGCAGTGAGTGTCCAGCTCTCACACCCATACAAGAGAATAGATAATACAAGTGATTTGTATAATTTGATCTTCACAGGAAAACTGATGTTACTTTTCCAGATCACATTCAACTTTGTCATGGCAGCTGAGGCCATCTCAAGTCTTGTCTTGATTTCTTTACTTGATCTTCCATCACTACATATAGTGGACCCGAGATATTTAAAGGTGTTAACTTCTTCTAACGTTTGCCCATTTAACGTAATGTTGGTCGGAACATGTTTCTTATGGCTATTCACCAATATCTTGCTTTTTTCTATATTAATTTCCATCCCATACGTTCTTGTTACTTTCTCCAGTCTAGAGGTAAGGTCTTGAAGTTCTTATTCTGATCCAGCTATCAGATCAATATCATCAGCAAAACGTAGGTTGCACAGAGGTCGGCCTCCAATCGATATGGTTGATTTATAATCGTAGAGAGCCTCCTGCATAATATGTTCTAGATAAATATTAAAGAGCACTGGGGACAGGATACATCCCTGCCGAACTCCTACAGTTGTTTTGAAAAATTCTCCAATGTCGTTGCTTGCAAAAACAGCACTGCTTGCGTCCTTGTATAGTGCTTCAATGATATCTATGATGTTGGTATCAAAATTGAATTTTCTCATTACTTGCCATAAGCCTTCATGCCAGACTCGATCGAAGGCTTTTGTGAAATCGATGAAGTTATGATATAAATCGTGTTGATGTTGGAGATGTTTTTCGATAAGTACTCTAATATTGAAGATTTGTTCTGAGGTACTTCTTTTTGGTCTAAAGCCAGCCTGTTCCTCTGACAAGATTTCTTCTGATTTCTGTTTTATTCTGTTCAAAAGTATCCTTAACATCACCTTACTTGGATGACTAATAAGGCTAATGGTTCTGTAGTTCTTGCACATTTTTAGATTTCCTTTCTTTGGAAGCGGTATTACTAATGACTGCGTCCATTCTTGTGGCCATTTTTTTGTACTCCATATCTTCTGGCAAATTGTTGTCATGATTTTTACTATATCTGGTCCTCCATATTTCAAGAGCTCTGCTGGGATATTATCCACACCCGGTGACTTCCCTCCTTTCATCGAACATATAGCCTCTTCCACTTCTTCCCGTAATATTGCTGCATTTCCGAGTTCCCTGTTTTCGCACTTAATGTTGTTTAATATGCCTAAGTCAGTATCAAGTTTACAGTTATATAATTCTTTACAATATTCTGTCCACCTTCTCATTACAGCTGTTTTTTCATTGAGCAGAGCCCCATTGCTATCTTCTATGACAGTTACCCTGGGCTGTTGGGGTTTTGATAGTTTTCTTAATGTGTCAAAAGCTGCCTTGCTGTTACCTTTTATTAGCCCCGTATTAATGGACTCACATTGATCAGCTACCCATTTTTCTTTGGCCTGTTTCATTTTCTTCCTAATATTTTTATTCACCATACTGTATTGCCATGCTGCTTCAGGAACCTCTTTCTTAACCTTTTTCATTTCCCGCCGTGTATCACATAACTTCAGAATGTCATCTGTAACCCATGGTTTGTTTATTTTCTTTCTTTTACCAAGTATTTCTGTTGCTGATTCAATGAGCACGTCTTTCATGTTCTCTGTGATTGAGTTGATATCATCCTCCAAAAAATTGAGAGCTGCGAATTTTCCTCCAACAGTTGCCTCAAAGATTCCCGCGATTTCTGGATCTTTCAGTTTGTCTAAATTGAATCTTAACTGAGAACATCTGTTTTGATTATAGTTCTTTTTAAGTTTAAGCTTGAGCGTCATCAATACCATGTCGTGATCACTACCAATGTCGGCGCCAGGAAAAGTCCTAGTCTTGGCTTTATTAATACTAGACTTGAATCTTTTGGATACAAGAATAAAATCAATTTGGCCATGTATCTCAGTTTTTGGGGCATGCCACGTTGTTCTTCTTGATAACTTATGAGGAAATAGTGTATTTGCAATGGTTAGTTTATAGTTGCTGGCAAATTCTAGTAGCCTTAGTCCTCGATCGTTGGTTTCACCTGTGCCAAATCTCCCCACTGTACCAGCCCAGTGACCGTATGCATCTGGCCCTATTTTAGCATTCCAATCACCTAACACGATGAGAAGATCTTTCTTTGGAATTTTCTTAATTGCTTCATCCAGATTGTCATAAAATGTATCAATTGCCTCATCCTCATAGTCAGTAGTGGGGGCATATACCTGTATAATGGAGATGTTCTTTGGATGTGCTAGAATAACGTGCGTTATAACAGTTTTCATCACTATAGAAAGATGTCTATGTGTCGTGATGCCTTTAAAGGTGAAGAAAGTTATCACAAAGAGGAGAACAGTAATTGTTATTATTTTCCTTTTCATAAGCCAGATGCTGACGACTATTCCTACATACTACTCCACTTATATAGACTGGAAGTTCATTCCCCAGAAAAATAGATCCTTGCTGGGTCTCCATCGCATCCTCAATTGGGAACAGGTGGAAAACATAAGTTTTGTCCTGCAGGCGACAATGCAGGCCGGATCATTTATTCTGCTGCTATTTTTCACAGTACTTCTGGTAGTTAAACTTAGAAAAAAGTCAAAGTGGAGAACATCTTCAACCAGTGAAGTACAGAAAGAACACCTCTCTATTCGCGACCGGAAATTAGTGAGGATGGTAATCCTGATCGCGGTAATCTTAATCCTGTGTTTCACTCCCGGGATGATCTGTTTCACAGCTATGGCCTTCGAGCCAGGATTCATCATTGGAGGAGTGTATGACAACTTGTTCTTTGTAGTTGGGTCTTTCACTTTTATTTGTCAGACAATAAACTCTAGCGTTAATATTTTTATCTATTATAACATGAGTTCCAACTACAGAGACACGTTTAATGAGGTATTCTCTGTATGCGGACACATTTTGTCGTTTAATAAAAAGAGTAAAGAAAGTAGACACATTTTAGAATCGCAATAGTAGAGCATGGACTGACTGAGCGTTGGACATTTCTGGGAGCTGCCCGCTAGGACTGACAGCTAGGATTTAGACATTAGAACCAATAATAAATGTGGAATCAGTAATCAGCTGATAATGACCCTTTTGTGTCCAGGGTCCCGTGTCGTAATTTTCTTCTGAGAGAGTTCTGATGGATATTGGTCCCTTTAGAGTGCAGAATGATAGTGAAGGCTCTGTGGGAAAAAGGATTTAGGAAAGTCAAGTAGTAGATTCACAAGTGCTGGGAAGAGTAAGGACAGTCTCTTATTACGACAATATTTGTCTCTCAAAAAAACTATTCCTACCACTCTTCTGAACAAACAATTGTTTGTCAGTTCCAGTCGCTCAGGCGCACACACCGATTTGGTGATTCTGATGCTCAACGTACATGAATACGGACTACAATAACAAATATGGGAAATGTTTGATTTGGGCCAGCCGACACCAATG